>VXBW01004652.1:2001007-2080032 GCA_013400375.1 Thinocorus orbignyianus
TTTTTTTTTTTTTTCTCTTTTGGGAACATTCTGAGATACACACCTGCAATCAGTAGTTCTTAGTTTTCTTTTAGCCATAAACTTGATCATGCTATCACTGAATTCAACAGTGAAAGTGCCATTAATTGAAGAATCAGGGTTTCTTTGAAGAAATTTTGATGAAGAATGTGAAGAAAATGTCCACAATAAATATATCTCAAATAGCGTACGTAATTCTGTGAAAAACAGATGATTTTGTTGCATACGCTCTATTTAAAAAATGAAATATGTTTGTCGATACCTAGGTAGTAAATCTACACTACAAAGCAAGCTTGCCTGTCCAGAGTTCCTCTCTATGTCTCTTTCAAAATTTGCAGAACCTTTACAGTTTTCCAAAGTCTTTGTTTTACAGAAAACTCAGATAATTGTCACTTTGTTCCTGATGAGCAGGCTTTGCAGAGGAGACTACCCATATATGAAGGGCTGAAAAACAGGAGGAATTCTCTCACAACAGAGATGCTTCCTAAACTGCTATATTGTAATCAATTGCCATTTTACTAGTGAACATCAACATTCAAAAACCCTCATCAAAATGACCTTCTTTTCTGATATCTGTACATGTTTTACCTTTGACTTCAACAGAAGCAATTATAAATATTCAGACAGGGATTCACTTCTCACCTATAGTGAGTCCTGTTGAGTCCCATTGCAAGCAATCGAGCAATAGAAATCTACTAAGGATGATTAATTTGATGTACATTAGACTTTCATTTTGTGGTATGGGGAACCGCCCCTGGAAACATCTGCTCCTTTTTATTTACTATAAGAGCGATGCAGATAATTCAGTTATATGCCGAGGTCTGTTACAAATGTGTACATTCAGATTAATTTCCTTCCTGCTCCCCCTTACTGCACTTAGTGAAGCTAAAGGGTCAGTCTGGAGAAAGGCCTCTATCTTAGCTGTGAATTGTGGGAGAGAAGACTACAAGAGGAAAACCGTGTAGTGTAGGGAGAAAGGATTGAATGTTCTGGCTGAGATTACACTGCAGCATTTTTCTATTTTCTGCCTGCATGTCATCAGCTTTTCATCTGATGACCTTTTAGAAAGAGTTTGTTGTTACTATTTTGAAGACAGCATGTATTCTGAAAATTTCAATGTGAAATAGATTATTCCCATGATTATCTTGTAATACCTGAGGTAGAATGCAGCAAGTAATGAGAACGACTGGGAAAAAGATGGTGTGGGAAGGGCGGTAAAGGGTTCTTTATTAGCTAGTGCTGATCATTATGTGATTTCTCTATGTAGCCAATTTATTCAAAAGTTAAGTTAAGGACATGGATCCTTATGCAGTCATAACCACCGCGTCGATTATCACTAGTTTCAGCCCTCATCTAAAATTCCTTCCCTGGGACTATTAAAGAGCAGCAATTCATAAACCCATACAGAGTACAGCATAAGGAATAATAATATAGTAAAGTGAAACATAATAACACTGAGATGGGAAAACAAAGGACAAATAAATCTAAATACATGAACGACAAACAATTTACAGTAACTCATTTCTGGCAATAATATTTCATTACCAAAATTCTCGTGTTCTGATGTGATATATTCATTATCCATGTCCTTTCCCTTACAAATCCAATAAACTCCACTCACAGTTCAGGGCTTGTGAAGAGGACAATCTTGGGCTCAGTGAAGAAATTAATTACAGCTGATTTCATGAAATGAGACAGAAGAGCTAGCATTGTAGTATTCATCCCACCTTCACTCAAAAAATTTCTAACAACAGAATTTATTAACATTATTTGCAATATACTGACAGCATATAGCCTAGATTTGCATTTCCCCATAAGACTGTTTCTGATTCCTTTTAAAGATTATTAAGCAGGCCAATGATTTTCAAATATGCATTCATGTTTATTGCTGTTAATTATTTTAGTAAAACTAATCATGTTTTTCTTGTTCTTTCTTCACATGCATGTTCAGTTCTGAACTTCAGCGCTCCTTGTAGTGCTGGGGCTTCTAGAGTTGCTTAGAATCATTTGGATTTCTGTACCCAAGTGTGATTTGACAACAGATACAGCCTCCTAATTTTCAAACCTCGTGTTTTCAGGATGAAGCAGCAGCCTTGATTAAGTCAATGCATGAATCAGTTAAATCATGTGAAGCTGCTATATGATCCATTCTGCACATACTGTGTGGTGACATTTAGATCTAAAGTGTCAGCTAAGGTTTATGAAACTTTTCATTTTATAAAATGGCTTAGTTGTTAGGCTAATGGGAAATCTCACAATAAACTCAAATGGAGGCTATGTAGAATGGAAGTAAGATAAAGGTATAGGTTGCTTACGGATATAGGTTGCTCAGCTGTTTTAACTACTTCTAGAAGGGAGTTGATATTTGTGACTAAATAGTGAATAACTTCGTCTAAACTGAGGGTACTGATATTGAGAGCACTGAGCTGTGTATTGTCTCCTATTGGCTTTGGACTTCGTGATTCTGGGCCAAATTCACAAAGTAATTTAAATGCTTATGTTCCAGGGCAGATTCCTAAACCAAGATTTAGGCATCACTGAGATTTTTGAAACTCCCTGTTCTTAACCTGCCCATACTTGATGTCTTAGGGGCTACAAAGGTGTGAGGCACCCGAATAATCCAAGTTCTGCTTAGATGTACTTATAATACCTTTAGTAGTTGTGAATACTGACTTTTCTGGCACTGAACAAAAACACCTACCCAAGACTTGACATTCGTGTATTATTTAGCCTGAAGTGCCAGAAACTTCAGAAATTAAGTTTTCAGTTGTCTATAATACCTTTCCAGTGTTTTTTAAAGTTGTGGGTTTGCCCCTAGGTAGCAGGAGGGGACATCCATTCCTTAGGCCAGAAATACGCGTTTCAGCTAGCAGGAAATGTTTTGAGTGGGAAGAACATGTGTTTTCTCTAGCCTTCCAGACTAAAGACTACAATAGGGCTGAGTAATATGAGAAAAAATCATTTTGGAATGGAGAGAAGAAAGGAGTCTGGAAAATACAGATATGTACAATGTATGGCCTGAGACAGGATATCAAGTTTCCCGAAGGAGCACTCCAGCCACCAGCCTGTAATGATGCTCACTTTTTCCTCAGCCTGGTGAACATCCTAATATACCCACTCAATCTGTAGAATAGGTGCATCCCCTCAGCATTTTCTGTTTACTTGTTTAGGTACATAAGTTTTCAGCCTATTAGATTCTGTCAATGTTTTTCTTTGATATACAGATTTTTCTTTACATTTTCCTTTTTAGGAACCTGACCACCATATTTAGGGCAGAAGATTTAATTTGGTGATAAGAGTGCCAAAATGTTTGCTACTGAAACATTTAGCAGTGTAACACTGGAACCTTTGTAGCAATTACCTGATTTATGAATTTACTTAATTTCCCCTGGTCACAAAAAGGAAATGAGAGTTTGCGAAAATGAGGATGATGTAAATGAGGGAAACAGTAGTGTCGTGGTTCTGAGCAAATCAGAACCTAAGGACAGATAGCCCTCCCCCCCCCTTTCCCTTTTTAAAAAGGAAAAAGGAGAGGAGAGGGAGAAATTAAAGAGATTCAGGAGTTTAGAAAAACTAAACTACTTTAATAAAANACCCTCCAACGGGCAGAATAACAAAATTACCTGACCTTGGTTGTTCCAGCAATGAGGATAAGCAAGGGCCTGTCTGCATACCATTCCTTGATATAATTGGGTCTTATCACTGTGAGACGAAGCAGTTTCTCTGAACAGTGTGCTGTTAATTTCAGAGTTTAGTTAGTTAGAAGAGGCCCAGCTAAGAAAGTAAAATTGTAAAACAGAAAATTGGTTCATTTTACCCCAAACCAGGACAAGTAGAAAGACATAAAATATCTTGCTCTAAATGTATTGTGTTTCCCTATTCTGGCATGATGGAATATTAAAGAACACTTTACATAGACTCACACCTAAATTGATTATTTATTTATTTTTGCAATCGTTCCTGTTATTCAGTTCAATTAAAGTAGGCAACTTTATTTATTTAAAAAATAAGGATGCTGTCTTACAGTTCCAACCTGCAAAGCACACACTGTTGTCTACACACTAGTTGTTTTTTACTGACTTCAAAAAGAACTGAAATCTTTCAACTTCACACTGATTCCTTGGTTCTTACATCAAATCTTTTAAAGCTAAGACCTTAACTCCCATGAGAACAATTAAACCTAAATAGCTTTAGGTATCTGAACTTTAGGCTAAAGTCTAAAGTTCATCTTACAGAAAAGAACATTGTTTTTTTTCCTGGGGAAGATCCCGTACCTCTTTCAGTGATTGAATGTATATCTTCACTAATCACTATAAAAGTACTTCTGTGTTTTTAAGAAAGAGCAGCTGGACCCTTATCACAGGTTCTGTTTCTGTCTCTGGTGCAGATACACTTTAATGATTAAATTAATGCAGGACAGTGTTGGAATGTAACTCAAGCTACTTTCGCATCAAACATAACAGAAAGCAATGGAGCTGGGAATAATGAAATTGTAATCTTCAGCATTCTTGAGGTTTCAAGTGCAGATGCTTTTGGGAAAAATTGATGTGCAAACAATTCTATCTGAATTATTATATAGCACACACTTGTAATAGATGCTGTAAACCCATTCAAGTCATCAGAGTTCCATCGGGGATGGATTTGACCTATTCTGTATATGATTTCAATTTTCTAAAATTTGCGTTGTTTGACAGTATTTACGTAACTTCTGACATTATTATATTTCTTGCCTAAGGGATATAATGATATTGAATGCTTTGTTTCTTTTGAAGAGAAGTAATGTAACAGGTGATTGCTCTTTCTATTAATAGCCTTCCTTTTTTAAATTAACTTAAACTATAAAGTTTAGTTTCTTATAAGTACGGATTCATTGAATATAGTGTAACAAAAGAAGAAAATAAGCATCTTTTAATATAGTCGAATGCTTTCTGTTCAGGGAGAAACATCCAAAGGAAGCTAAACATTATTTTTAACATAAAGCTTTCATGTTTGGTGTTTTTTCTAAAAAGGAAATTCCCTCAAGAAAAACAACAAAATGTACTAAAAATGTTATGCTTATGTCTACTGCAGTGGCTAGCCTTGTGCTGTTAACCTAGCCTGACTCAGACAGCGGAAAGATTCCTCTTACTAGTAATCATATTTCAATCAGACCTCAGTTGAATATATGATATTGAAATCTCCAATCTCTAGTTTTATACCAGCTCTATTGTGTAGACAGTTATAGAAAGAGAAAGTCATCACTGAATAAGTATTCTACTCCAAGAAGGATTTAATTATTTAGTAGGTGCAGATTTTCATCCTCTTTAAAAGGAAATTCGGGAGCAGGATAAACAAACATTTTTCATGGGTATGGCACCAAGCCAAACAATATTCACTTCATAATTCAGTGGAAACATAATTTATTTTTTAATATTAAATGAAGAATATGTACAATTACTAGACTTGAAAATTAACTTAGAGCTCTGGTTTACCTTTTGGTACCTGTTTGTATTTAGAACATGGGACACAATTTAACAAAGCTAGTGCAGGAAGGAAAAGAAAGCAAAATTTAATTTCCTGGCCAAATTTATGTCCTATACTGTTCTCTACTTTCTATTTTCCATGAGACAGTTTGAAAAACTAAGATTGTCGATAGACAGACCAGGAATATGGTTACTTCTTATATCTCCTTGTTTCTTCAGGCAAAAAAATCACCTGGAAAAAATATTACATCCTGCCTGAGAAGTTCCAATTGCACACTGCGTGGTACAGAAAGTAGAAGATTCAATTGAACGGCACATACAACTGAAGATAAGCATGTGCATAGTGTTGGGAACATTGGACTTTAGACTTTTCTAGCTACCAACATGAAGAACTACTTACACCTTGAAGACATCGTTTTGTTTCCAATATATCTGTTATTTGCAGGTGAAAAGCTGTTATCCACCCAATGAAACAGTGCAGATAACAAGTGACTATAACCCATGTGGTCATTGTTTCAAATTGGAAAGAGAAGTTTACAAAACTACTACCTTTTTGGAAAAAAAAAATATCCTTGAAATTGACACACCCTTAGGGTTATTTGTAGCAGACGCTAAAATAAAAGAGAGTCCAGAATGTCTCTCTTGTGCTGATGAGCCTGCTGCAATAGACAGGACCATATTAGCTGTCCTGAATGCAAGGCAGTATCATACCTAGGGCTACAATTTATGAGACAGTATTTAGATAGATTAGAAATGCTCATGATATGTTTCCCTAGCTGACATTTAAAGTGGTATTTTATTAATTATGACAAGACTGATATTCCCGTGACTATTTGTTTGTTTGTTTCTTCCAGGCTCTGGGTACGAATGGAAGAAAGTGGAAGAGAGATGATCTAGGACAACCTAGTTTCCTGGCTATTGGAAGTAAAAAATACATGTAACTATATCTATATCTGTAGGGATTTTTTTTATTTTTTTTGTTTTTTTTAGTATAAAGCTGCCACTTATAATCAGTGTCTGAATCAGTGGCTATTCTGTCTTTGTAAAGGTAGAAAGACTTTGAAATGCAGCCTCCTCATATTCCCTTATTTCTATGCCCTGGGCAGGTGTTTATGGTTCAATTGAACTGGAGCAAGAGGGAGTTTGAGTTCAAATCAGCTAGGTTGTCTGCTGTCTAAAGCAGCATATTTATCTTATTTCACAGTGCTGAGCATCTCCAGCCTTTTGTGTTTCCTGAAGAAATTTTTCCCTGAGAATTTAGTTGCAAGAAGTGTTAAGCACATGCTACTCAGTTGAAAACTGGTGCCACTAACAATGGTAAATCATCTGACCATGCTGTTTCCATGCAGATCTTTGAAATCTGATGAACAGTTCTTCAATCAAATAGCTGAGGAGCCGTGGGCATTCTTTTATTTGGAACATGACCAGACATATGTATGTATGTAAGTATGTATGTAAGTATGTAAGAAAAATATTTCAGAAAACACTGTTGCTGAAAACATAATACAGAAATGAAAACAAAAGACTAAAATTCAGGAGCAAAATCCAGATCATCTATGTATTCCTCTAAAATATAGCCAGCTCTTGACATTCTAAAGAGCTATAAAACTACTAAGAAAATGTTTTTTCTAAGTGAAAGAGAAGAGATGAAAGTTGGAAAGAATCTCTTAGCAATAGTTTTTGATTTGTCATTTTGACTAATTACTGAATAGAGTTTTTGTAAGCAAAAATGTGTGGTAGAGATATGCAGGTTCATCACAGTTTGAAAGAATCTGCAATTAGATTCTGCCTGGAAACTTCACAAGCGGTTAAGGCCTGGAGTGCATAAAGAGCTATTGACCCTATCTTTTCCACTCTCATTTTCCGTCTGCCATGACCAATAACAGAAAGGTGTCCATTAAACGTTAAAGATTTGCAGGGGAATAGTGTGGAAGTTACCAGGCCTTATTCATACAGCTATTTTACAACAAGGAAAACTGAATTTTAGGGGGTGTACTTACCTGTACAGTTTGTATAACAAAAAGAGGACCAGGTGCAATTAGGACTAAATGGGTAAACTGCACAGTCACAAAATGTCTCATATTACGTCGGAACAAATTCTTCTATTGGCCAATCCCAACAATGGGGAGAGCACCAAAATCTCCTAATCTCCCCTTTTTCCTAGTGAATTTTTTCCCAGTGAATTTTTTCCCATACATTGTGGCTTATCATTAGTCTTCACTTTTGATTCTAGACCATCACAGACACTAAATGGAAATTTTAAAGCATTATATAGGCAATACATGTGTGTATAAGTGGAGGTTGATGGGGAATGGAAAATAATTCAGTCTGAATGCTGACCTAGGATCTTTGTCACTTTTACACTTGAGTCGCAGGATACAAATAGGAACAATCAACCTTCTCTTAGCCCAGAGTTATAGAAATTACACAAATCAACTGCATCAGAGAGTTCATTTACTGAAATTATTAATCCTGCCGTTACAAACTGCACAGGTCAGGTTGCACTCCAGCTTACATTAATCAGATTCTAATGGTGATTCAAGAACTCAGTCCAGTTCAGCTATATTCTCTCCTGGCATCAACCAAGTCCCTATATTTGTGCTCTGTAAACATATCCAATATACACCCTAATGATTCAAATGGAGAGGAAGTTTGCCCAAGGCAACTTGGTAGGCAATTTGCTTTAGGACATGAAGTAATAGAAGCAATTTTCTCTTTAAACAGAGGTGCCTGCAAACTCAAGTTACCCACAACTGCATGAATAAACTTCCTCTGCCAAAAGAGTTCACCTGTCTACTTCTGTTTAATTCAGAATTTCTGCTATTTTAATGTCTTTGGTCTCTCGTAATCACTTACCTTGGCTACGGTGATAGTCCAGCACCGGGTATGGCCTTGTCATGCTGATATTATCAGTGACACTGACCTGTCTTGTCCTCACAAGCCATCTAATTTTTTCAAAGAATCAAGTGGGTTCACAGGGGCAGCACCAATTACATGTACTCAGAACAGTAAAAAAAAGAGCAGTATAGCCCGCTTATGTGCAGTGAGTATCTAGGAAACTAATTGTCACATTGCATAAACAGGAAAATAATAAACTGTCATAAATCATAGGACTTCTTCATGCTATCATTGTAACTGAATACTATTTGTGATTCCTAACTCAGTGCCAATTTAGGAAACTTAAAGCTCTATTGCATCTTATTATTTTAATGAAATAGTCTTTTGGTGTTGAAATTTCTTGAAGCTGAGTGCTCCCATTACTTCAGCTTTTCTAAATTTTAAGCTTAACAGAAGGAAGGAACAATCTTGTAAATGTTAAGAATTCTGTAGAATTTTTTTCTCTGTGTGTGAGTTAAAATGCCTATGTGTAGCATCTTTGATGAAAACGGTGCTGTGATGAACATATGAACAAAATAATGTCTCAGTGCTTTTTGTTCTTTAAACTCTTTGTTTCTTTGTTTGTCTATGGCTCTTAGATATGCTTGCTCTGTGTACCTGAGAGAAGTGCAGCCTTTGAAAAGGGTGCAGGTTTTGGGAACCACGTCCTTCACATCCCTGAGTACTTTGAGTGAGAAACACAGGCAGCTTAGAGCCCAAGTACCTTCTCATTACTAGCTATTTCATAAATAGTTTGGTTAGTTTCTCTTGCATACAGTTACCAAAAAGAACATCAAAAAGATGAGGGGATTTGTACTCGTAACATGCTCCATTGTGGCTTGCCCATGTGAGCACCAGAGACCATATAGGTTCTCAGGACCCCTATGCCTGAGGCATTTCTTTTAAATTAATACTGGTAATGGTGGGCAAATTTGGATGATGACTGTCTTCAAATCCCTCTGGATGGACTGTGGACCTCATCCTAGATTTCACCCAGCATTAAGGATTTGGCTGCACTTATTTTTAAGCATTTCTCACAGGTATTCGCTATTTTCATTATTTAGTTTTTCCCCCTTCCAGTTAATTCATAAAAGTTTTTAGCTCTTCAAAAATTATTATTTTAAAATACGCTAGAGATCTAATATAGTTCATTTATTTAAATTCTGTATGTCTTCCATAAGCACTTAAAGTTTAACAACTAACTATTCATTATTAATTCTGTGATCATTTATTTTTTGAAATAAAATTAATGCTTAATGTAAACATATTTCCAAGAGCTTTTATCATGTGCAATTGTCCTGAAGTGTAGATACATCTAAATATAGTTGTACAGAAGTGTGCGTGTGTATATGTATGTGTATAACCTACATATATAAGGCAGAAATGGACTTCATGTCCCCAACCCAGCCCTTCTTATTTTTTTTAGTATCAGAGTTCAAAATCTCAATAGAAAAACTGAAGAAAAATAGTACTATTATCTCTAGCACAGTGAACTAGAAAAGAATAAGATACATTCCCAGGGTTTTGCAAGAAGGCTTTGGGATGGACCACAAGACAGTCTTGTCTCAAACGAAACGTTCCTCAAGCACAATGATTGATGACTACAGTCATATTGAATCACTTACAGGCAGGTTGTGAGTTGGTTATATATTTGTTAAGCATATATTTCACTGTGTCTTGGGCACCCAGCTATCTACACAACAACCAAAGTTCGTAGAGATGACAGGTCAAGAGCAGCAGAATTTGAAACTCAGGAAATTCCTCAACCCATCTGATGAGGTCTTCAGTCTGATACACTATTATGAAGGGACTTAGACATCCTTATGTGTCATGCTATATAGAATCCTGAGAATGCCAGATACTTTCCTCTCCCACGTCCACACTATACTGAATACCAGTGTGTCAGTCCAGTTCAGATGATATTGTGCTTCTGTATCTTTTCACAATATTTCTGTTGATGAAAACACTGTTAAAATTAGAACAGATAAATATTTCCAAATCCCACTGTACAAGGGAAATTCAACACTTTAACATTAATCTTCATGCCACAATAGGACATTTTCTATAGGTTGGAAGATCAGCACAACGTATCTTTGATGATGCTAAGGTTATTTTTTAGTTATATAACACTATTGAATACACATAAAGTTATTTTTAAGAATCTTATTTAATTTCATTTTGTTTTGTTGAATTTATCCAGAAGACTTCATTTTAGTCTGTGGAATCAGAGAATTGTTTTTAACACTACGGGTTAGGACTTGTTGCCTGACAAGAATACCTTTAGATTAATTTTTAACTTTACTTCCGACAAGATCATATGATATCTTCTGTTTTAGTCATAATGACTTCCATTATATAGCATCTGATGAAAAACGTAGTTTTCCAGGGACCCAGAGATTCTGCAGAGATAACTGTCAGGAAAGGCAGCCAAACACAGTTGTGAACTGTGAGATAATCTGAGATGAGACTGTGAGATAAGACTGAAATATCCTAATTCGAGATTAAGAGAAATGTAGTATTTCAAAATTAACAAATTATTGAAAGAAACCTTGAATATGTCAAATAAAATTTTGTTAAGAGCTAAGGTATATAAATAATTTTAATTGAAAATTCTGCATCAAGTCTAATTAATGCTTCTTTTAGCATTTTTAATTGGAACAGTGTGGTTGAGATCATACTAGTTGCACTTCTATTAATTCCATTGGATTTTTTATGACACAGCTGTGGTTTTACTCAGAACTGTTTGGTATTTAATACATATTATCCAATACAAAGGAGTAACAACCATCCGTTATGTGACTAATGCACAGGAGGCAATAATGTAGACGTAACATCTCATAATGGGAGGAGATAATATTTTGCCTAATGTGTATCCCTAATCTTGCCTCTTACTAGTAGACGAGCAAGGTATTTAACTGTTAGGTAAGTGTGTGAGATGAGTTATTTTTTCAATACGTAATAATGAAAAGTACCTAGGAGTGGAAAAAAGTGAACTTTCATATAAAACATGTGACTTTAGAAATACACATTCTAGCATGCAGTCATCTGAGGCTGAGTAGTGATGATGAGTAGTGCTGACTCCCTATGCAACAAATGAAGGAAGTTTGTTACTGGGGTCCATAAGAATCTGCTGACTTAAACTGGCAACCAAGCATACAGAAATCAAAACAAAGCATAACAAAATAAGGGCAACTTGATATTCATATATTTCTATATCACAAGCACCCTACGCTGGGCACCACTTCAGACATGTAGCCTTGAACGGTGTCAGTGAATAAGCCACACTATTTTTTCCATTTGTCTGAAGAATTTATTGGAGTAATGATGAAACCAACAGTTTCTTCTGCTGAGGGTATGTCACAACCACCCAGCTAAGAATCAAGATCTCTCCTTTTCTTTGATTATTTAAAGATTTAAACATTTAATGGTGTTAAATGGGCTGGTTCTCCACAGAAAATCAAGAAATGATTTATGTTAGGGGCATAGTTCTGACAGAATCCTAAGAAGCAGCATAAGTGGAAATTCTCTCAAGCGGAAGTAGGGCTTGACTTCAGTTCTCCAGTGTCTTAGAGGCTCTTTTACAAACTGTGCTTGGAGAGGTAATCAAAATGAGACAGAGCACTCAGGTGCATGTGAGGCCTACTTTGTGAACTTAGGTAGAGTTTAGCTGGGTTGAAGGAAATGAACTTCATTTTAAGATGAAAATGGTGTTCCATTAAAAAAAAAATTAAAAAGTTAAAAAACAAAAAAAAAGAAAAAAAGCAAAAAAAGCTTGGTTATTCATTTATTATTTTCAGGGTTTCTGAAACTTTAAGGCAGGTCTCTAATAAGTGTATCTTGAGAAAAATTCTGGAATTTTCTGCTGATCTGCTGCAGGGACAAAAAGCATAAAAGCAGTGGTGAACGCAGTTCTGCAATGAGATAGTAAATCTTCCTCTAGCTATTCACTGTTGCAAATTCTAGGTATTAATTGAACTTTTCCTGTTGTTTTTTTGGGGGTTTACATGAAGACCTCAAAGAAAGGTTCAATAATCTTGGCAACATGCAAAAAAAAGACCAGACAGAAAACAAATAATTATTTTTTTTACTCTTCAGATAGAATGTGATTAGTTCAGTTGCAATTGCAATTGAGTTGAAAACACTCTAAGACTGCACAATGTCATGAAAAAATACTTGAAAAATGGTGAGAGAATAGTCTCTCTTTTATCAAAGTAAAAGTTGGGTAATTATACAGTCCAGCATCTATGATGTTTTGCCTTTAAGTTTATGAAAGTCATGTACTCAGAAGCAGTCATTTATGTGTAAAAGGATGTGTTCACAATAGTGTAGAGTGACATCTGTGAGCTTAAAAAAATTCAGAACTGGAGTCTAACTTGATCTAAAACCCTTTGACACTGCTCAGAAATGTAAAGGGGGCTAGAACAGGCAAACCTTATCTTCTTAAATTCACTTGACTATTTATTTGAATTCAATAATAAATTTCAGCAGAACCATTACATTTTTGTTTCATGTTTCCTTTCAGTATTCTATCAAGTAACTGCACACTACTGGCATGAATAACTACAAAAGCAAGAATTAAGTTCAAAAGCTTGAAAACTCAAACAATACAATATAAAGCATAATGACAATTTCAGAAGAACCAATAAATAACAACATTTTTCTCACAAACTATATTGTATTGTTCACACAGAAAACAATTAAAAAAAAATAAATCACCTTTTATTTCACCTGATAAATACCATTTAGAAATTTACCATCAACACAAATTAAAAATTGAATAAATTTTGGTAATGTGACTAAACATTTAACATCATTTTGCCCTATAAATAAGCTCCACTTCCCCTTTGTGTACAACAAGGAAAAATTATAAAAAATGTTACTTCTTGACTGAAATGGCTCTTTTCTTACCCTTTTAGTGATGAGGTGATTGTTCTTTAAAGTATATGTCCTTCGTAAGGATTTAGTTTTGAAAGAAAAAAAATTATTTGTTGGCATACTGCAATTCATTAAACTTCGTATCACCAACCAAGTTAGTAATTCAGATTTTTATTGTTCCAGAATCTTCTAAGCCATTTTTAGCTGCTTTTGATATCTGTAATATGGGAAGTTTAAAGCAAAGTAATTAGTAATCTGCCTGTCTTTATCTTGATACATGGACTTTTTCATCTCAGTTTCTCTTCTTGTCCTTCTTGGGTGCACAGTGAGAGAGCAGCTAGGTAAGGGTCTCACTGCCAGCCAAGGCTATCCCACCACAAAGGCACATATCTCCCAGGCCGGTCACTGTTAAATGGTGCCATTTTAGACAGAAACAGCACTTAGAGTTTAGAAATTCTCAAAATGAGAGAATAAGAAAATCAAGTGTTAGCAAGATGTATTGAAAAGAAAAAAGAAAAAAAAAAGAATCTGTGAGGACACAGAAAGATTTACAAAACCAGCAGAGTAGAAGATTCAGACATGTTTTTATTACTACAAATGCTGTAAATTGTTTTGGACAACACAACATATTCTGATCACCTTTGTCATATAAACATCTTCTGTGGTGTTTCCCAGATCCCTCTGACTTGAATACTTACCCCAAGAGGTGCTCTGATTTTGAGAAGACTAGTTTATGTGTTTCTCCAGAGGATCCTGGAGTGATTCTTCCTCTAGTAAAATCCTGGTCACTCCTTTTAGAAGTGTGAAGCCAAGTTTCATTTGCAGCTCTTGCCTGAGTGTTACTGAAGGATTTGACACATTATTAGCTGGATACAGATGTGTTTTTAAAACATAACATTTATGATGACTAGAATTTATGTATTTTCCCTGTAATTACTATGGAGAAATTAGGGGTTATATTTGATGAGTGAGTTGGGCTTTCCCTTTGGTCATCAATATGTTCAAAATGTTTATAAAAGGAAATAAAAGGAAAACCTGTAATCGGAAAGATGAGAAAGAATATTGGTTCAGAGTCTAATGGGGATTCAGATCAGCACTGAAGAATTCAGACTTCACAAGTCAGAAGTCTAAGGGGTGGTTAAACCAAAACTGCATTCTTCTAACGTTTCTAAACTTGAGCCCAGTCAATTTCTTTGTTTAATTGATGATCTTGTGAGGTTTGTTGCTGGCAGCATTTTGAAAAATGGAAGTACTGGGAATGAAACAAAAGCTGTTAACTGTAGAAGAATCCCTCATCATTGCTAGGAAAGGTCCACCAGCAAGCAGCCCTGAGACATGCAGCTTCCAACACATTTCATCCCAGCCAGACTTCCCAGGAATCTGTCAAACTGTCATTATCTTGGTAAGAGTTTCTGGAATTGAAGGTGCTTCAGATTAAGCATGTTCAGCTCAATGTACCAATATTTTTCAATGTACTAAATTTGGCAGAATTTTTTATTAACTCCCTGTTCAACACCTTGCACATACTGCTCAGTATCTGGAAAGGATAAATGCACAGAGGTAAAGCTTTTCCATGTGAGGACTTGCCTTTTGTCTGAAAAAAAAATCTAGTGTGAGTTATACTAGATATGTTAATTACCAAAAAAGCTTTTGCTTTTTGCAAATAGAGAAGTCATCATTGACCTTCACCAACAAATGTCTTTAGCAACCAAGCAACTTGATCTACAGAAACATTTAGTTAATACTACACTAACTGTTCTACCACTAAATTCTTTACTAAAGGCAGTGTAAAATCCCTTAAAAATTCTCCAGCCATAAAAATGTATGGTTTTATAAATAATAGCTATTTTTTACAGTTCTTAATCCCATAGGTTACAAAAAACAACAACAAAAAAATCCAAACCAAAACCAAACAAAAACAAAAACCAAAACCCAAACCAAAACAACAACAAAACAAAACAAAAACCAAACCAAACCAACAAACAAAACAAACAAACAAACAAACCAACCCCAACCAACCCAAACAAAATACTTGTGTTTTTTTTTCCCCCTTAGAAGTAGTGGTAGAAAAAAGTTGAAAGGATAATGCCCTTAAATGAGTGGGTACTCCAGTCATGAAGAGGACTCAGGATTAGGTGAAGCTTAAGTCCAGTAAAGTCAGAGAGTTTAGTAATTCAATAGAAAAATCTCTCATGGGTTAATGATAAGCAAATGTTTTAATATTTATATAACTGCATTCTTTTGCCAGTGTTTTGTCAGGTTGATGTTCTACTGACTTGATCACTTCTGTTAGCTTCAGTGGATGAGGATGAGACCTGGTGAGAGAAATTCACTTCTCCGTTAACTGCAGTTAGAACTCAGATCCTGTTGCAATTTCCCACAAGTGACAACTATAATAGCTGCCCAGCACTGACACTTGAAATTTAGGCCTTTTTCCAGTCTTGTTCCATACCTCGTATATATTTTGGGTAGGATTTTCCACTGGAACAAACTTGGCCATACGGTAGCAATGTTACCAGGCCATAAAAAACACATTAACTGAAGAATATTGTCACTGTCTTTTGGTGCCCTGATGTATATATTTTGGTAGAACGTTTGGTAGTGTGAAAGTGGTTTATGAATCACTCCAACCCTTGGCATGGTTTTCTAGTCCTTTAAAATTCCCTCTGCGTCAAAAAAATATTAAAATAGAAATAGATAGCTAACCTTTAGAAATCCAAGGATTAACCAAGATAAAGCACTACAGTGTTCAGAGACATATATAATATCTAAAAGCAGCAGGTACACTTTGGGTTGTCTATTTGTTTCACTTAGCTAACAAACTGTAACCATGCTGACATGATTTACTGGCTGAAATCCCTTTGTATGGCAGGATCCACAGCTTGGATATTCTTTTTCCTGAGGGAGATCTGGGTTGCAGGATGCTTCTGCCTCTGTACGCCCATTCCCTTTTTGCAGGTTACATTCAGGCTCAGGCATCTGTCTTCACTGTTCCACATCTCTCCCGTAGCTCATCACTTAATCAGGATGCCAGTTTGTACAGTTTGTAACACTGCCTATAGGATTATTGACTCCCCCTCCCCAACTTGAGAAGTGTTTACGTGTCTGTCTAGACAAGGAGTAGAAAGTGCTAACATAGCTCCCAATATTTAGGGAAATCATTGACTTCTCATGAGCTAGAGACTTCTTCCTGACCAGACTCAGCTTTTGGTAAACAAACTTCTGTTTTATGTAATCATACAATTCAAATAAAAATACCTTTACAATGGCACTTTAAAGCCATATGTAAGGAAATAATGTGTGCAGTTCATTAGATCATGTTTGAGAAGGAGCACAGCAGTGAAAAAACTCCTTCGGGAGTGGTGATAGTTGTGGGGTATGCACACATAACTGTCTCTGAGGTATACTATGATGTTTAGATTTTGTGTGATTGATAAACATAAAGAAGTAGAACTAGAATATTATTTTCATAAATGCAGTAAGTCTGAAAAATATCATTTCAGTCTCTCAGTGTTGGTATGAATATTAATTTCTTAGATATCACTACCAGTAGTCTCAGGAGCACTAACATAATCCCTTAGGATATTTTTCAGTTTTGTATCCCTTTAAGTGAAAATAAGATTAATTTACAAGTGATTCACCTTTAAAATATTCTACAACTGTAATAATCTTTGGCTGGGCTCTCTGATTTTTTTCTTGCTATCTGCTCCCCCCGCTTTGAAATCTAGATTTCAGAAATTTTAAAATCGCTATTTTAATATGAGCTTTTAAAGGTAAACTTTCAGATTCTGCAGGATGCAGAGATTTCAGTACATCCTTAAGAAAACAGAAATACGAAACAAAAGTGGTCTAACTAATAATTCTTGCAGGAATAATTCTTAAAAAATATAAGTGAATACACGGCAATCATTCAATGTTTCTATAATGTATATCAAATTCGCTATTTCAGCAAGTGTCTTAAAAATAATAATAATAATTACAGTCTGGAACAAGAATAAGCTGAATCTCCCACTATCAAGATCATGCTCCTCCTGATGAAGAAGTTGAGCAGATAATGACTTTGCAACAAACTCCCATGTGCTCAGTTCGCCTAGAGGAAGATAAACACCACTGACCTTGGGGTACAGAGGGATATCAGAGCAGTGACAAAAAAGCCACTGAAATAAATCTTGAAAATCTGACTGCATTATTAATGAGTATTTTTTCTAGTAATTAGGCAGTTTGTTCTTTTACTGTAAGTATCCTTGCGACTGAAATAATAACTGTTCTGTTTAATTTTTCTTAAACTACTAATAAATTTGTGGCCTGCTTATGATATGTGTTTCTTTCTCCTCATAATCTATATCAGGTGCAGTGATTAAAGTCTTTACAGCCTGTATAGTTTAGCCACTTTAGTAAAGAAACATTGTCACCAAGGCCTGGTTCAATACCCACTGAAATTTCTGTAATTTAATTCAATGGGACTGAAATTAGGCATTTTTTCACTGTAGGTAGTAGTCTCCTGAGAGCTGGTAATCAGTGCATTTGTCTGTTAAAACCTCAATTATTGAGAGGTGGAAGTAAGTATTGCAAATAGAGATGACTATTATGACATGATGGATGTCCTGGCAATGCTGGCAGTGTCTTACCTTCCCAACATTCAAAGCTTGTATAATCACATTCTTGCAAATGAATGTTCAAGAATCTCCACAATGAACTTGCTTTTCATTATGAAATTGAATTATTGTAATTATTGTTGGAATGTCACAATATTATTAAATGAAATTATTTTTCATTTTCACCAAACATAAAAAGATCCTTGTAGTAAAATATGTTAGATGTCTGATATACACTCAGAATGATGAGGTCAAGTGCAAAGGTCAAGCTACACAGAGGAGGAACACTTAATCGAGATGAGCACAAAGAATCTTCGTTGACTTTGCCCTATGGAGGCCACTCAAGTAATTTAGAATATAACACTCAAAAGAAAACAGAAATTAAATTAAAAACAAATTAGCAGGAAAATTATATAAGATTTCTACTGACATTAGAGCCCCTTACTCTCTTCTAACTGTTCTGGGTTTTTTAGGTAGTTCCTAAGGCATCATTTAAGACTCCATTCTAGAGTGTTCAGGAAAAAAGAGGGGGAAAAAATCAACATGAAAGAAAAGAAACCATCAGAAAAATGTAACTTTAAATCAAATTAGCAAATTACCTGCTCTTCATGTCATTCAGGGACCAGACATTTCTTTGTACAATAATAAAAAGTTGTTCTAACTTGGATTCGGTTGTCTACACTCCAAAGATCCAGTGAAGGCATTTTAATCACATCTCATTGCCCTCAAGAATTCCTTCTTTGCCACACACTTGAATTGCAGCAGACAAATTTTTGTGTTGAAAACAAACTGGGAAGACAAAGAATGTATCATCACAACAAAAGAAAAATCTATACAGAGGAAGCAGTAGCAGGTATCCTTGACTCCAGAATCCTAGGGGTCAACCTCAAGTCTCCCCTGGTGCTTTCTGCCATAGGCTCAAGTTAGAGCCATTGTCCCTGGTTGTGGTGTAGAGCACATTTTCAATGTCCCATAATATTCGGGCTGGTCCAAGGGCTACCGCATGCACAATCTTGTTTAATTTATTCAAAGGCTTCCTGTTGGCCAGGGCTCCATTCAAAATCATTCTTCTTATTATTCTTTCAAGTCACTTCATAGAGAAGTGTCACAATCTGACTATAATGTGGAATATGCATTCTCCAGAAACCCACAACGTCTAAGAGAGCTTGTGTTGCCTTTTTGTTAGCTGGTGGGGATATAACTGTTATTTTGTTAATCATGTCCATTGGGATCTGGCAACACCCATCTTGGCACTTAGTTCCAAAAAACTGGATCTCTTGAACAGGTCCATCGACCTCCCTTTTATTTATAATAAAACTGGCTTTCAAAAGAGTTTTGATTATTTTCTTACCTTTTTTAAAAACTTCTGCTGCTGTGTTACCCTGTACAATGATGTCGTCAATGTATTGAAGGTCTTCCTGGAGCTCTACATTTCTCCAGTGCAGTCTGGATCAGTTCACAGTAAATAGTAGGGCTGTGTTTCCATCCCTGGGGTAGTTGATTCCAGTTGTACTGGACGCCTCTCCAGGTGAAAGCAAACTCTGGCCTGCACTTTGTTGCTAAAGAGCAGCAATCAGCAATGATGTCAACTGTAACAGAGCATTTAGCTGCTTTTGACTCTGGCTCATAGTGAAGTTACATTGTGTCCAGTATATAAGCATCAGACCTTATCACTACCAGAAAGAGACACTGACTGAAAAATATGCCATTAATTTCAGAGTGCTGTTACTTAGAAGAGACCTAACTGAAATGTAAAACTACTGAAAAGAAATGTGGTTCTATTCCATCCTAAACCAGGACATTAGGTTACTATTAATAGTACTTAATGTTTTAAAAACAAATGGTTCTTTCAAGGTATATTACATCCCAGTAGAGTGCTAAAAAGTGAAATCTCAAGAAACTGAAAAAGACTGCATGTCTTGTTCCAGTACTGGTGAGAAAAAGAAATAGAATTCAATTAGATGTCTTCTGAAGGAGTCTCCAGTAGTAAATCAGGCACTGTTTATTAATCTACAGTAAGAAATATCATCTGGTTAAAAAAAACGAGGTGATATATACAAAGGAACAGAAGGTAATTCTATCTATGTGTGTGGAAAGATCTCCCTGGTAATTCTTTGTGCATTCATGCTGAGTGGAATTCAGCCAGAAAGGGAATTGTTTCCAGGAAAAATGCACACAGGAGCACCATTACTGGGATCAGTTTCCCATCTTACTTGCCCATTAATTCATGAGACTGTGAAAATCACTCAATCTGTTGTTTCCAGGGGAATGATTTTCTCATAGTGGCCCGAATCCTCACCCCTCACTTTTTGGCTCTTGGTGGGATGCCCACTCTGCCACTGTCCACTCAGAACTGGTGCTCTGTACTTTTGAAAATATTTTGTGCTTATGATGGAACAAAAGTGATATCTTTCAAACTCTGTATTTTGATACCTGATGATCAGGACAAGGTTGTGACCCCAGTGTTTTCTCCAGTGTGCTCTTCAGTCTCAGTTCCAGTAAGACTGGGAGATCTGTTGCCATGTGCTGCGACTGTCTCCTGACCCATTTCCTCAGATGTTGTAACATCTATATTTTACTTTTTTGCATACAGTATTTGGAATCCATTCTTTTTGCTCATGGCCCTTCCTGAAGGAAATAGTCTGTTAAATTCTCTTACTCTTCAGATCAGGGTGACCAAATCCCAACTGTTGGTTGGTAAGGATCAACAAGAACAAAATAGAGTTAGAAAAGGAATATGAAAGGACAACTAAAATAGTAGAGGGAATGGAGCTACTGTCTTAGGAGGAGAGATCAGAAAATTGTTTATTTGGTTTAGAAAGAAGATACCTGAGGGTGTGCAACTGAGATTTTAAAAACTGAGGCACTGAGCATGAACTTTTTCACAATCCTTAAATAGTATAACTAGGGGGCACTCACTGCAGCTGGTAGCATACTAGGTTAAATCAGATTCTATTTCACACATTAGGTATTGAACTTCTGGAATTTGTTGCCACTGGAGGTTATCAAGGCAGATAGTATCTGTGGATTCAAAAAGGGATCAGAAATTTCATGACAAATAGGTTTCTAAGTAGATACCTTCCAGTACTCCTAATGTAGTGATTATGAATGCAAGAAAAATTATTAAATTAATTGTCTAAAGACAGTGTCCAGGTTTGTCTCCTTGTTGCATCTCATTTTGACATTTCTTGAAAGAATATTTAGTTCACAGACCATCCTGAGCCAGTAGGTCACTGCTGGTGCCTCTACATCATTCGTGAGCCTCTGCCAATTGCCATATCACTCTCAGGGAGAGCCTGGGAGATTTCTAACTGTCCTAGGCCAGATTGTAAGAGGCACCATTTAGCAATTTGTCAGTTTAGATGAAGAAATTGTTGTAATTTTCATAGGACAGACATAATTAAATGAACCAGCATTTATGAGCTTGAAGGAAAAACTTACATTCAGTATTTATCTCACATCACACCCATTAACTAAAAACTTCACTTTCCTGATTCTTAATGCAGTTCATGTTGAAGTTAACACATTATTTTAGAAATTATTTGCCATGTAAATACAGATTTCTCTTCAATTATCTCATCAATTTGCTGACTTTAGACCCATATGCTTTGCTAACATATGTAAATTTTCTCTTCCAGAATTAGGTATATTGTTTAGTTATAAAAAATAAAATACAACTATTTCAGCATTATTCACTTCCAGTGCAATTGATTAGCAGAGGGTATCAGCAGATTAATAGAAGAAAAGTGACATTGATTATCCTGCTTGATAAGGTCTTATTTTGCCCTGTTATTTTTGTAGATTGAAAGATCTAAATTGAATTTGATTTTGATAAAGATATCCTTAATATATTAAACATTGGAGCTAGTAACAATATAATTTATAACCTTACGGTACACTTGCCTCACAAATATTCCAACCCCACAACAATAATTCCCAAAGCTCTTTGATATCATCATGTAACTATCTCTTCTCTAGCAAACATCCACTCCACTTGTACCAGAAACAAAGGAATCTCTAAGTTTATATAATCCTCATAATAATTTCCTGTCCCATTTCATTGCTCTAGGAAAATATACTCCAGAGTCCCTATAAGTAGATTCAGCCTTTACCAGAAATCTTTTTGTGCACATTGTCACTGTTCCTTTGGTGTACGGACTGTCTCTATCAACAAGTGCTCCCTGACAGTCATGGAAATTCTGTGTAAGTGAAAACTAAATCTTGTTTGCTGGCATTTTTAAATATTGACTGTAAACATGGCGGGTTAGCTAAGAAAAAGGAAAATAAATTATCAGGTCCCCTTAAAACCCTGGGAATATCACAATATGTTTTGGAAGATGTTAAAAAATTTACAAGGTATCTTAATTCTGAAATAGACTCATAATCTCTCAAATCCAACAGGCATACTGGAAAGTATAGTGTTTTCATTCAGTCTCTCATTATACTGAACACTAGACGTGCTTGTATTTATTGTTGCTCGTATATAATAGTATGCATATGACCGGTATGTTCTCTGTAAAGAAGAATCCCACCAAGAGGGGTTCACCTTACTGTATTGTTAGATAATATCAAATAAAGAAGAAAATAGA
The DNA here is from genome assembly GCA_013400375.1 of Thinocorus orbignyianus. NCBI lineage: Eukaryota > Metazoa > Chordata > Aves > Ciconiiformes > Thinocoridae > Thinocorus > Thinocorus orbignyianus. Next base: position 2,023,424 of record VXBW01004652.1, read on the forward strand.
GTCAAATGGGCTGTGAGACTAAAGAACCAGGAGACACGCATTTAGATGGGTGGTAGCTTGGTAAGCACCCATGGAGAGACTGTCCAGGCTGGATTAAATGATTCTTTTGAGGAGGTTGTCAAGTACGTAATACATCTGTGGTAGAAATCAACAGAAAATGATGAAAGTAACACTCAGATGAGAGCAACCAGAGTGCAGAGCACATGCACACAGAATGAAAGTAGAGGTGTAGGCAAGGCCAACATCAACATAAGCCCCAAGGGTGAGTAAAAAGTGTTTGAGATAGCATGCCATAAACCAGGAAGCTGGATGGAAGACAGTTGCTGTCGCAAAGGAGAAAGTAGTTCTTAACATGCATGGGAGAGAAGGAAGTTTTTAGAGACAAGGAATACCAAGGTGAAAAACAACACATCCATGTGGTAGGCAGGAGAGACAAGTAGGGTAGTGTTACAGACTGCAGAGTGAGACACAGGGTGACAGGAGCACTTACGTTTTCCTCAGTATCAGTGTGCTTTTCTGTGGAGGTGAGGTCTCTGTGCAGGACAGGGTACATCACAGAAAGGAAAAGGGGACAGAGGCAAACAGGCACAGACCTTCAATAGCATTCGAACTGGGAGGAGCCTGGATAAGTTTTGGCTGAGAAAGGGGCAATGTGTGGCTAAGTAGGTTGAAAGACAAGAAGAGGAAAATAAAAAAGAGAAAAATCACAGAAACAGGAATCAAAGCTCAGGGAAAACCTAAAATTTTGCCTTAAAAATTTACCATGGAACCGTTGCTACTTCTGAAGAACATAGCCCCACTGTGCTTGGGAGTGGCAAGGTACATCATCCCCAAAATAAACAGAGCCACAACATCATCAGTAAATTCTGGGAGAAAGTAATAAAAATGCAGTTTTTAGTGGTGTCTGTCTTACATGAGATACAGTATGTGAAATCAGGAAGAGAGAAGACCGGTTATAGTATCTGGGACACATTATGATGTTTTCCTGGCACTAAACTGAAAAAGTGTGCCACTAATGACTATATATGCCTATCATTTAAGCACTTTACAGTTATTTTTAGGAAGATATAAAGCTTTAATGTGTGAAGGGTCATGCTGTGACAAGAAAATCAAACTAGCAGCAGGAATGCCACTTTTATGCCATAGGTAGCTGCCAGTCACATAGTAGGTATCTAACAGATATATGCCTCTGTCTACTCTGTCACACTTCTATGAGCAGCCTACAGCTGAATTGATTTGTTTAGCCTTTCTCATTAGTTTGTACTTCTGAAAAGCCAGAAGTTTAAAAAAAAAAAAAAAAAGTTCTTGAATTTGCCTGGATTTCTAATTTCACAGCAAACAATACGTATTTGCTAGCCATGTCTCACTCTTATTTGTCTGTAGCTTAGAGGCAAGAAACCTAATTTAAACAAAGTTTAGTGATTGTAGCATTAGCTGAGGATTTCAGGGCTACTTTACTTTGGCCCCATCATTGGCTGTAAAGATAAAGGTGTCTTCTCCAGAAGTATATTGATAGGTGATATAATTTTTTTCCCATATGCTTATGTTTTGATGACTTTGCTTTTTAAACATCTTGTTCCTAACAGACTTTATCTTCACCTGATTTGAATTTTCCCCATCTGATGGGCAACTTTGAAGATTTTTGCAACAGTGAAGTTATTTAATGAAGCAACAGCTCCCAAGGGCCTGCTTCTGATTTCTCACCTGCCTCCATAAAGGACAAGCATCTGCACTGAAGCCAAAGTAAAACTGGTATCAACTGTCATCAGCCATGCACCCTGCTACTTAAATTTCAAAGCTCGTGGTGCATATGGAGAGCTTTACTTCAGCTAGTGGGGACCACTTTTTTCAGTTTTATTATCAGATTGTCAGAGAATGAAGAGTAATTCACACTGAAAACCATGACCAGAACTATTAGACTTCATAATAACATAAAACTCATATTTGAATCCATTAATTTTTCAACAGGCTTCTTGCTTCAGTACTTATTCAGAAAATACTCTTTTCCAATAGTCTACCCAGTCCAAACTTCAGAGGAAGAAGAGAGGTGTGAGGTGCAACTTACCTTGCATCAGTAATATCTGATGCAACTACACTCAGTGCCATACACCTGCAAAATGTTAAGGCTCTGCTTATTTTCCATCAATGAGGTGTCTGGATTTAGCTTAATTCTTCTGTTCCAGCAGGTCAAATTCAATTGGTACTACATCTAGTCGACACATTAATTCAACTGTTCATCTGTGCAATTATATCTTGCCATATATACCTATACTTACATATATACGACTTCCTCCTAGGACTCTTTTCCTAATGCCTCTTTTCTCTGCTCCCTGAGGTAGGAGGTCAAAATCCTTTTGCTGTTTTAAGAATCCTCAGTGCAAATTCAGCCAACATTACCCTATCACCAGATGACTCCTGCCCAGAGCAATTTATTTTTTAGCAGCTTGGATCTATCTCAGATTTGCATTTACTTTTGTTTCTCCTTACTGTATTGAAAGCTTCATTGCTCTCAGTATGAAAACTTATGTTGTCCTGATTAAGGGCATTTCTGAGGAAGAAGTTTTAGCTGATACTAGACTTCATTTCTTTACAGTAAAAAGCTCTGCTTTCGCCCAGGCCCAATTTCACATGTATTGAATAGGATTGAAAAAAAATTACTAAATATATTATACTTAAATTTGAAAAAGCATTACAATTAGAGGAATGTTTATCTGAAACTAATAATGGCACAAGTATCTGTGTGCCCAGTTACTTTCACACTATGCTTTGCATGACAGCAGAAATGACAACTTGCTAGACATGATTAGTCTGGCTCACACTGTATTTCACTAGATGTCTGTTAGCTGAACATCAGCACCTGAAATGACTGCTAACATGAGACCTGAAGGAGGTAGTTTGTGATTGCATGGACCCATAAACATTCTTCTATGGGAAGCTGTGTTCAACTATAATATGGCCTCAGAGGGGTTATAAAGACGTCCTGGATTTCTTTATGCTTCACCCCTCCTCTTCCCATCAGAGAAGGGAAATCAGAGAAAAGTTGAAATGAAGATTCTCCGCTGCTCTTTTGTCACTAATGGTCAGGCAAGGCCACAGGCAGGGCATCCAGTGATGCTGCATGAATTGCAAGGAGATGAAAATAAACCGACAGGATGCAACAGATAAAAAAAGACCAAATCTACAGAAAACTCAGGAGAATTATACTAGGGTCCCTGTACCCTGTTTGTATTGTGTTGATGGGCAGGTGATTTGTCCTGAGATATCAGTTGCACCTGACTGCGGGCACCGTTGAGATCACCAAAATTACTCCAGCAATTAATATGACCTTTACAAAGAAATGATTTAATATGAAGCCCTCGGAATCTTCATCACGAAGAACCTTATTTATCAATGAGGTAACGACCCCATTTTCTCTGAAGGGTTTTTTAGAATATAAGGATTTTTGTAATATCTCACTAAATTAAATTATATTATAAAATATTAATTTCTATACTCTTCTCTGCTCTTCATGTCCAGTGGCTCAAAGACTATATTGTTTAGCTATTTAACTAACTTCATGGCCTACAGAGAATAAATGTGATAAAATTTATAAACAAATAATAAACTAAAAATAGTAAGAATAATTTTAAATCTATCCATAAATAGTGCTATGCACATACAAAGCACTATCTGATGCTAAAGTATCTCTTATTATAGCAGACACTGAAAAAAACATCATGAATAAAGAAATTCTGATACTCAGATTCTTACCTAATATTGAAAGACACAGACCAAAACCCCCCATGATTTGAACATCAGATCATTTTTCCATAAAACAAAAAGTGACTTGCAACTGACAAAATATTATTCTTTCCTATCTTTTTTTTTACTGCTAGTAGAGAGTCGTAATATTTTCTGTAGCAACACTTGAAAAATATGAGTTTACACATTATATAAAGCCATCTATATATATTCTCTATTAGCTTTAGTTTTTTACTTAGTAGTTACATTTCTTTAAAATGGTAGCATGTTAATATGCTGGTAGATAAGAATTTTTTCTCAAGTGTGGCTACATCATTCTTCAGTCAGTAGAATGAAGATGCTGAAAAATTAAGGAGTTGCATTATGTCAGCACGAAAGGACAAAAATTCCAGATGTTACCTGCTGCATCTTTGTTTCTGAGAGAGACCGAATTGAATAAACGGGCATGGAACTCCAGCCTCTAAACTTATTCATAAGGTTTCCAGACGTAGTAGAACTTCTCTTCATTAGCTGAGAGGGTAGGAAGAAAGAGGTCAAAAAAGTCATCTGCTCATAAAGGTTAAATTTGCTTGCTCGGTAAATTATCTATTTTGTTGAATACTTCATAATACCAAAAATCCTGTAGGAAATTTTTTACTCTACAAAATGAATTCCTGTGAATACTTGCAAGCTCTTGCAAAAGACATCCCTTCAGTATAAGCTATTTGAAATACGAGTTCAGAACACTGGCAAGTTAGTAATTTCCATACATGTTTTACAGACTGAAATAGAACAGTATTGCACAGATACCTCATATGACTTTGATTTTGAATGTATAATTTGATTTTAACATTTGAAAGCTGATATTGTTACCATCACTTTATCAGCTTGGGACAACAGAAATATTATAGGCAGAGGCATCTTATTCGTATTGAACACAACTTTTCAGAAACAGAACCATGTGGATCATACTGCATGAATGACACATAAGTATGAAGGAGGCAATTCATAAGCAGGAGAAGATAAACACTTCCACTATAGTAAAAGATTTGACTGGGATGGCTTTTTTCCTGCTGATGTCAATTTTCAACACCAGAGATACGAAAAGATCAGCACTGCTAATGTACATTAGCATTGTACTAATGTCAATATTCAGCAAGTGAGATCAACATTCTCGGATTACACAAAGATTCTCAGTGTAGTATCAGTCCTAGACAGAACAAAATACTAATAAATAACTAAAGGAGGGAAGAGATTTTATGGAAAACAAACCTTGACAAATAAATCTGACTGCGGTTGGCAATTATTCGTTTGTTTGAAAAAGAAAATGAAAATAGTGAGACATTTGAAAAATACTGACAGTAAAACATGGCATTATGGTACAGAATTGACACTATACACTGTATTTAAGAGTAGATTATATGATCTCCAATATAAGTGTGAATAACACTGTCACAGCAGTCTCAAAAGGGATTTTTTCAAGAGGACTCTTTTAGTCTTGATTCTATCCAATATTGTCATCAGTGACATAGAAGCTAATATAAAAATTGCTGTTGATGTGCAGATAACAAAGACTCATATAATGCTAAAAAAGGATAAATACATTTCTATTCTATTTGTATAAGTACTTTGGAAATTTGAATCTTCTGGTAGACAGAATTTGTTCAAACATATGCAATTTAGCATCACTATCTATGAATGGTTCAGGCACAGGAAGGAAAAAAATAAGTGTACAAATGCATAAATCCTTGTCCATACATATCTATATCCATACATATGATGTATAAATGCTGCTTATACCAAATTTCTGTGTCCACTTGTGACTAATTTGGAAGCATCAGACAGCATTAGAGTTACTCTAATTTTATATAGGGAGAATTCGATAGACTAGTTCATGATCCTTCTAATAATGTCCATAGTTTTATGGAGTTTTGTTTTGATGCAGCTACTTCCCACCCTCAGTAATTTATTCGACTTCTTCATTGCTCACGGGCAGGACATGGGAAGGTTCTTTTGTATGCTATGGCCAAAATTGGCTACATATTTTTTAGGAAGCAAATAAAACAAAAAAATGTGTAATAATGTCAGAACATGATAACAGCAAAAAAAATCTATACTAAATTGCTCTGGCAAAAGCTGCTGTAACCAAACATAGGCAAAAACAAATGCTGCATTCTGTGTCTTCCTCTTAAAATAAACAACTGCTGACAGACTTGATCTGCTACTCCAAAAAAGACCTTCTAGATATTCATCTTCGTAACTCTCAAGAAATCTTAGTAGACATACTGATGATATTTGGACTTTAATTTCTATTGAAGATCCATTTCCAAAAGTTGAATCAAAGTCTTCTCTTATTCTACTAATATATGTAATTGCTGCCTCATAAATCTTAACTTGGACTGGACCGTGTAAAGATGGGAGTCTTCGAAAAATGAAGCAGAGGGATTTGGGTCTTTTTAGGCTGCAGAGGAGAAGACGGAGGGGGAATCTTACCAACACTTATAAATACTTAAAGGATGGATGTCAAGAGGATAGAGCCAATATTTTTTTCAGTGGTCCCCAATGAGGGGACAAGAGGTAAAGGGGAAAAACTTGAACATAGGAAGTTCAATCTCAACATTAGGAGGAACTTCTTCACTTTGAAGGGTGGCAGAGCACTGGAATAGGCTGGCCAGAGAGATAGTGGAGTCTCTGTCTCTGCAGATATTCAAAAGCCACCTGGACACATTCCAGTGCAACCTGCTCTAAGTGGACTTGCTTTGGCAGGGGGGTTGGACCAGATGATGTCCGAAGGTCCCTTCCAACCCCCTATCATTCTGTGACTGTGTGAAACAATGCTATTTCTCTAGTTGTTACAGAAGTGCATACATATAATTTGTACAGAGAAAGAATTTGATCAGCATAAGTAGTTCAGTACAAAAGTGTATTACTTTAAAAGTAAACATGAGGAAACCCTCCTTCAGCGACTGATAATCTCGTGTTCCTCCTATGAAAATACTCAACTCTTTCTTGCATTCAATTCTGCAAAAAAAATCATCGGTGACTGAACAAAGTTGCCCGCAGGTTGAGGGAGGTGATCCTGCCCCTCTCCTCAGTGCTGGTGAGGCCACACCTGGAGGGCCGTGTCCGGTTCTGGGCTCCCCAGTACAAGAGGGATGTGGACAATCTGGAGGGAATCGAACGAAGCCCCATGATGATGATTAAGGGAATGGACCACTTCTGCTATGAGGAAAGGCTGAGAGACCTGGGACTGTTCTGCCTGGTAAAGAGGTTAATGAATTCAAGCCAAGACTGATTTTAGTCTCCAAATTTTTTTTCTAACTGAGGTAGGAGTCATGTCAGTAAGAATCTTGTTTATAAAGGATTTGCAGCAACATTAGGTTACAAAGTGAAAGTGTCGGTGGCTGCTTTATGATTCACAGCAAAAGGAAGTCCATATCAGAATATACAGATGGGTTTAAGCTCATATAATCAACATGCAAAGATTATGTTTGTATTTCAACATTGGCAAAAAATCTGGCTGATTGATAACTGCAGCATAGTGGAAGAAGTATGAAAGTCAGGGATAACAGTAGTTGCAAAACTGACGTATTTTTCTACATAAAAATCTAAAGCAAAAAAAATATTAACCTTAGACCTATTATATTTTGCATGATAAAAAAAAAAAGGATTTCATTTTTACTTTTAATTTTCCCTGTCAAAGTTTGCATATGTTGCTGTAATATTTCCAGTTTGAGTACTTTCTTGGGTTAGAATTTTCAGAAAGACCTAAAGGCACTTGAGATAAAGGTTAATTGGATTTAGGTGTCTAGGCACTTTGAAAATCCCACTAGGTTCTCCTCTGTAATCTTTAACAACCCTTGCCTTGAAAAATATTTTCCTCTGTAGTGAATTGATAGGAAGTTAAGGAAATACAGAGACAAAATTAATCTCATAGGCATCCTGGCTGCAAACTCATCTTTTGCTCTCTGATGGCCAGATTCCTGATGATATATAAAATGAGTAAAAGGGTCAGAAAATTAGGTGGTAAAACAATGCATAATGCTCACCAATTTGGCACTTCATAGATATGTGTGTTTAATAACTTTGCATCTCTAGGGAGTATAATGATTTATTCTAGGAAAAGAAATTAAATCAAAGGCATTAAGAGACAAAGCAAGCAAGCTTTCCATCTTATTTCACCTGTATTCAACCTCCCCACTTGTGTCTAGGTTCAGAAACAGGATTACTTATATTCATTATGCTATAGAACTACAACCTGTTAATGACAGTAGCTTACACGCCCTGTCTTCACTCAGTACCTCTGTGCTGCTCAGCAATGGCTAAAATGCAGGTGTGTTGTCAACACTGTTTTGTTAACAAATCAAAAATGCAGTACCATATAGGCTGTTGTGGAAAAAATTAACTCTGTCCCAGCCAGATGCACCAGGTAAAGTGGTTTATCAGTTTGGATAGCTCCTTTAGGTGCTACTAGATTAGCTTTAGCAAAGTCAACTTTTATTGACCTATAATATTGCTTCGTTTTGAAACCTGGAGGCTTTTATGGAGAAATTCCATTGTGTCTCAAGACATTTAAATTCATGCATCTAAAAGTGACAAGACATCAAACTGCCATTATAGTCAATGTAAAATGCGAGACATTGAGCTCACTTGTCAGTGGTGTCCTAGATGGGATACAGTTACATTAAATTAGCCAAGAGAAACTGAAAAAAACAACTCAGTTGGCTTCCACACTGTGACATGGGTGTCAGTGAGACCTGAAGACTTCTGGCAATAGTAGTGGTAAGCCAGTCTGGACACTTTGCAGCACTCAAAATGATATTAGGGCTCAGTCCAGTTGGGTTAATAGGTATCTAGTTCTGTCTGCTATACTCAGGGTCACCTGAAACACCTTCATCAACTTGGAAATTTCACACAAGACTTTCAAGGGACCCTCACCCTTCTGGAGAGGCAGCTGGAAGCCAGGGAGGATGACCTAAGGCGTCTAAGACAGCATTATTTTCTTAGGCAGCTTTGCCCAAACTACACTTTATAATGCATCCCACACCTTGAATCCATCTGAGAACTTATCTTTCCATGGGTGACAAATGAGGAATGATGTGTGATGAATAAGTTGTTTTTTATACCCCCAAGTTTTCCTCCTCCTCTATATTTTCTGAGAAAAGAGATTAAATAATCACAAACATTTTTGCTTTTATTTTCTGTTTCTTGTCTTATGTCACTACTGGAAATGAGGTCTTGTTTTCTGGAGTGGAGGGAATGTGGCCTTTTTTCCAAGAACTGTAATTTAGGCTTTGATTGAACTGCTAGTTCTTTGAGGATTAAAAGCCTGAGAAAGCTTAGATCAGTAAACAGTAGATGGAAGCTAAAACTGCTGTTCAGTTAAAAATTCGTACATTTGTTCAGTGTTCACTGTCTGAAATTTCTGTGTAGTCCTATAATCAAAATGAAGTTGCTTTATGTAGACACTTGCAGGAATTATACCGCCCACGATCTGAACCTTGGTGAAAAAGTATAATAAACTGAGTCCCAGTAATTGGTATCCAAGATGCTTCCTGGTAAAGTCTACAATTTCAACCGTTGTGCTAGACACTACCAAACCTTTGCCTTTCCCCAGTGATAAGCTAAACATTCATACTAACACATTTATTTGAAAGGTGGAAGACAGTTGTAAGTATAATCCTGGTGCAGAGGTATTTTTTTAACAACACAGTTCTACCTACAGTAAAGGGAATATAAAACTAGAAAACACAGCCTAGAAATTGAAGATTTTACTTCGTTTTTGTTTTGTTTTTGTTTTGTTTTGTTTTAAACAAAAAGGGACTGAAAAGTCAGCTACATCTCATCTCCAGAACCTCCATCCATGAAGAATATCTAAGTAAGATTTCTGTGACTTACTAAGCAATGATGAACAGTTTGGGATGTTATGCAAATGACACTAATCACTGCAGTGGTGCTGCAGTAAGGAAGTACTGTGAACTGTGTAATAACTGCTTGCATTTGTAAGCCTGCAGTTGCCAAAAGCTTCTGGCTAACTCTTGGACTCAATTATTAATAATAATTAAAAATAAATAACAATAATTAAACCTTAAGCTATGATCTCACCTTGAAAACCAGAATGAAACTAAAAACCCAAAGTTCATCAAACATTATAATTTTCCTAGAAGATACATATATTTATTGCGATACTAGTCTATTTTTCGTAGACCCTGACAATGATTGCGGATGATATTCTGCAATATTCTTGTTTTACAGACATTTAGTAAGAAAGCACTTTTTGACTTATACTGCACAAGAATGTTTTTGATTGTTTAGTTTTCAGTTGTCTTGAATTATCCTACATGCAAGATCAATAGAGGCTGGAAAGAAATCATGAGAAATCTGATAAGGGAATTACAATTTCTCAGTGGGCTTAATAATTCTGTGGTCTTGACTTGTATCTGTTGTGCCTATTTGAACATGAGTTTCATGATGAAATTTGGGAGGAGCAAGGAAAATGCTTGCATGCATGCAGGCAAAGTAAGTCTGTTTACCTTAACTGGGAGACTGTCATCTAATATTTTCCCTTTGGAGGTGTTATACAGTTTGAGTAACTAGATGTGTTTAAATTCTTTTATGTTAAGGTGAAAAATCCACTTGTCATGAATCAGTATTCAATGATATCCTTTCTCTGGAACTGTTACACAACATTTGGGGCCTTATGCTCGTGTCTTTCATGTGTTTCTGGAATCTACAAGATTTTTAATACTAGTGGCAATTTCTGATTGTCAGCTGTACTAATTGATATATATCAGGCTACAGTATTTCATTAACACTTACAGTCTTTGTATATTGCACTGCAGTGAAATGTGTTTATTCCATATGAAGATACTTCCATGCTATAAGAAGTGCTTATAAAACTTTCTTGTTAAAATAAGCAGAACAATTTTTAAGTTTTTAGTCAATCCTTAATTAATAGCAATATTAGGTACTGGAAATATTAGATATTTTATTCAACCATTCAATTGGGGTTTTTTAACATAGTTTTTTAAGTAGTATCACGAACTATCAATCTTCTTAAAAGCATCAGAGTCTGTAAGTTTACCTATACTCTTTCTTCCTCGGTGCTTATCCTTCATCTAAACTGATTGCTTTGGGGTTTTTTTCTGAAGAGCCTAAATCTAAATGTAGACTTAAATGTTCATTTGATAATGACCCATAACAGACCATTAACTTTTAAGATCTGATGATGAGCAATCTGTTAATCCCTTAAGAATTTTTTTATTAATATAACAGGGTGCAATTTTTAAAAGCAGAGGGATTTAAGAGCTGGTTTAAAACCATAGGAAGAATCAAGTATGGAGAAGTATTATCCAACACTGTCAATGACTAGAATGAATTATTTTTATATTATGAATGAGAACTTTTTACTTAATACTAAAATACATTCTATTTAAAACAGTTTTATGCATGGCAGTATTATCCAAAAATACCTTTATAGTTCCTACATAAAGATAACTGCCACTTCTTTTACTATTTCTAATGATAGACATATGCTAAAGTTATTTCAGGATACTCTGACTGAGGAGACAACTCATTCACCAGAAAAATATCTCTTTGCATCAAGAAAGAAAGGCAGCAACAAGTTTAGATGATTACTTCCCTAGTGTTAAATTATTTTTCTTACCATTGTTTTTAACCAACATTCTTCTTTCAGAATAAACTAGTCCATTTTGTGTTCTTTGGAATTCAAAGAGCAATAATTCAATTTGGATTTATATACAGAAAGACATCCATTTTAAACATTGCCATCAACAGTACCAAAACCTAAAGGCCTCCACCTCTTTTCTTTTTGTAAAAGGGTTAATGTTTTCTATTAGTCAGTTGACTGTGATAAACATTAGGAAGTTACAGCATTAAAACACACGTAAGAAAGAAATAGTATGTCTCTTAAATATTGCTGAAATATATTACAACTAATCACAGGTTTCTTTTAACAGCCTGCAGCCAAGCCAATGCGAATATTGCTTTTTACTGCAACAGCTCCTGTGTTTCACTCAGATCTTAAAATAATAACAATGTTAATAAAATATTGTAGTTTTAGATGACCATCTTCCCTGAAAAACAAATTTAAATTTTAGTAGTATACGTTTTGTTGTTTACAAGAAAAAGGTACTAAATTAATCTAAACTAGTTGTTTTGTTTGTCTCCATAATTACTTCATCTATTATAAATAGACTTTAAAGTGTTTATTTTTATTAGTAAACTAGTAATCCTCACTGAATTTTTGATAACACAATAAACAGCCCATTGTGACAGTGATAACTGCTGTCTTTGAGTATAAATAATTGACTACTACGTGTGAGAAATTAATATTTTGCCTACTCTAGACAAAAAAAAATTACATTTGAAAATAAAAAGAGGACTGGATGGATGTCTCTGGTTGCTTGCAATGACCCTGCACAGGTGGTGAATCCATTTCAGTTTATTCCTTCACCTGTATACAAAGATGTGATCTGTGATTAGATTAATGTCAGCACTGGGATTGTTCTGAATGCTGCTTACCTGAGTTGTTAGGTAAGTAGAGTATAGGAATATCTCTGTACTATGCCTATTTCATAGATTATCCTGTGGGGGTTCAAGGTCATTTCTTTCTGAAAAGAGAAATGTAGATAAGATGACAAATATTAACAAAAACAGTATTAAAACAGTATTATATTATACTGAGGGATTCCTAGTTAATCCTGCTACTGTTTTTTTTTGTCTTTTCATTGTCTTTCCTTTCCGGTGTTTTCAGCTAAGGGAAAGCTGTTCATAGCCCTGCATGCTCTGTGGAAAAACTCATGCTGACAACAAGGATCTTTTGGCAAAGTCCAAAATTATTTTCTTCTCCCCTGGAAAAAAGCAATCCTGATGTCATCTTCCTGAGGCTCTGATAAATCAACTAGATTCCTTGTGATTAAAAAAGAGAGTCCTAGATATACTTCCTTGCAACAAGATCCTACCCTGCAGCAGCGAGGACGTGACTGTTATTCCCTAACATTCCTTGAGCCTCAGGAAGTGGAAAACACACAAAGACAACCTCTCATATGTTATAATTTGTATTTCCAAACAGAAAAACAAAAACAAAAACAAAAACAAAAACAAAAAAAAAAAGAAAAAGAAAATAGCTCCACCACCATTGTGGTGCTCCAAATGATTCCGTTTCAGAAGCTGATCTAATGTTATCACAGAAAATAGATGCAAATAACTTAATACGAAGTAAAGACATTTTATCTAGTGAGTTGCAAATTGCAACTGTGGTCCCCAAAGTTTTTAGGCATTTTCCATCCTTAATGAGGAAGTTATAAAATATACGGGTTTATGAGGAAGTTATAAAATATATAGGTTTGACCATTTGCCAGAAGCAATTAATATCAGACCAAGAGAAAAAATCCCCACAGAAAGGAATCAGTAAAAAATTACAAAGTGTCAGAGAGACAACCTTATAGCTATTGAAGGGTAAATCAGTTAACACTTTAAAATATCTTAGTAATGTTCTTTTTCAGTAGTTGATTTAAAGATTAACCAGCCTTCCAATTCCCTGTGCGTCATAAACTATGCAAAAACCAAAGCGAAGAAACCATGAATGCCTCCCACTCCTTTCTAAGTATAATGTATGGTATATGAGCTACGAATGTGCCTGAGAAAATGTTTCATAAAAAAAAAAGATATTTTAATTGGCTCAAATCCATAAAGTTGAAAAATAATGTGTGAAGTAGGTTGATGAAAATAAGAGAAACTCCACTGGTATTTATTCAGTCAAGAATGTGTATTTGTTGTGACTGCTCAAATACTATCTCTATTGACATATGTCTGAGATATTTGCATAATTGATTTTGGCCCAATATATTACTCTCAGTGTTTGTTAGCGTCAAAATTTCCTTTCCTAGTATATCAGTAGAAAAAGGAAGACTAGGGAGAATGTAGGCCCACTGATGAACGAGGTGGGCGCCTTAGTGGTGGAAGACATAGAGAAGACAGAGTTACTGAATGCCTTCTTTGCTTTGTTCTTCACTGCTAAAGCTGTCCCCCATGAATCCCAAACCCTGGAAACAAGGGGAAAGGCCTGGAGAGAGGAAAACTTTCCCTCTGCATAGGAGGACTGGGTTAGAGACTACTTGGCCAAACTGGACATCCATAATTCTATATGCCCTGATGGGAGGCACCCACGAGTGCTGAGAGAACTGGTAGGTGTTATTGCTGGCCCACTCTCCATCATCTTTGAAAGGTCATGGGGAGCAGGAGAGGTGTCTGAGGACTGGAGGAAGGCAAATATCACTCCAGTCTTCAAAAAGGGCAAGAAGGAGGATCCAGGGAACTACAGGTTGGTTAGTCTCACCTCTGTTACTGGGAAGGTAATGGAGAGACCCGTTCTGGATGTCATCTCCAAACATGTTGAAGAACAGGAAGTTATTGGAAATGGTCAGCACAGATTTACCAAGGGTAAATCATGCTTAATTAATATGATAGCCTTCTATGATGTTATAACTTGGTGGCTGGATGAGGGGAGAGCTGCAGACATCATCTATCTTGACTTCAGCAAGGCTTTTGAGTCCATGTCCCATGACATCCTCATTAGGAAACCGAGAAAGTGTGGGCTAGATGAGGGGACAATGAGGTGAATTGAGAGCTGGTTGTGTGACAAAATCCAGAGGGTTGTTATTAATGGAGCGAGTCAAGTTGGAGGACTGTAACCAGTGCTGTCCCCCAAGGGTCAACACTCGGTCTAGTCTTATTCAACATATTCATCAATGACCTGGACAAGGGGATCAAGTGTATCTTCAGCAAGTTCACTGATGATACCAAACAAGGACACTCTAAAGGGGCTGTGCTGTCATCCAGTATGACCTAGACAGGCTGGAAAGCTGGGCAGACAAGAACCTAATGAGGTTCAACAAGGGCAAGTGTAGGGTCCTGCCCCTGAAAAGGAAGAATGCCAGGCACCAATATATGTTAGGGGTGATCTTCTGGAAAGCGCTTCTGAGGAGAAGAATCTGGGGGTCCTGGTAGATAGTAAACTATCCACGAGCCAGCAATGTGTCCTTGTCGCCAAGAGAACCAATGGAATCCTGGGCTGCATAGGGAAGAGTATGGCCAGTAGGTCGAGAGAGGTCCCCCTCTACTCTGCACTGGCGAGGCTAGAACTGGAACACTGCATCCAGTTCTGGGCTCCCAAATTCAAGAGAGACAGGGATCTACTGGAGAGAGTCCACCATAGGGCAAAGATGATTAAGGGATTAGAGCATCTCCCTTATGAGGAAAGGCTGAGAGAGCTGGGACTCTTTAGCCTGGAGAAGAAAAGGCTGAAAGGAAACCTTATTAATGTTTACAAGTATCTAAAGGGTGGGTTGAAGGAGGATGGAGCTAGACTCTTTGCAATGGTTCCCAGTGAGGATGAGGGGCAATGGGCACAAGCTGAAACATAGAAGTTCCATTCAAATATGAGAAAAAACTTCTTTAGGGTGAGGGTGGGGTGACAGAGCCCTGGAAGAGGCTGCCCAGGGAGGCTGTGGAGTCCCCTTCTCTGGAGACCTTCAAGACCTGCCTGGATGCAGTCCTGAGTAATGTGCTCTAGGCAATCCTGCTTTGTCAGGGCAGTTGGACTAGATGATCTCTAGAGGTCCCTTCCCACTCTGACAATTCCATGATTCCATGAAGTTTTGCTCTGGTCTAAGTGGTGAGGTTTATCCACAATCCATAGGAGCAAACACTAATTTCACATTTTTCACAGAATACAACATAACAGGGCAGAGAACTTACCTTATGGTTTCACAAAGTGAGTTCTTCCTCACTGCTGTGGTTCTGAGTGATATCGGACAGCAGAGATTGAACCAGATATGTCCATCTAAGTATAACAGGCAGATAATTAAAGATCATTTCCAAACCAAAAACCTTTCTTAACACCTATAGAGCAATTTATGATCAAAACTAATTACTTAAATAGCCATAGTCTCAATTGTTGACAATGCTGCATGACAGAGTACTAATCAGATTAGGTTTGAGAACCACCTTCTGAGACCGTGATGCTTAAACTGATTTTTAGCTGGGTGTGACAGACCATGTTCTATCTGTATGGTGACAGGTAGGGAACTAATACATGCTTACATATCTAGGCAGACATTCTGGGCCAGTAAGCACTAAGTAACATGTTCAGAAGCATTATATTAATTTTGCATATTCTTAAAGTTTTAAATAATTCCCATTTTCTATTTCTCAGTCCACTATGATTTTCAGTAGGAGGGAACACGTGGAGGAGGGTAGCTCCAATCAGTCAAGGCTCTGCACGAGGATGAGAGATTTTTCTGGAGTATCCCTTTTAATCTACAGAATTTAAAACTGGTTGCTATTGCTATTGTCTTCATTCAGATGGTAATAAAGATCTTAAAACTGGGCTCTAACTGCTGAAATTAGAGGTTCAAATAACTTGTGTTAAGAAAAGTATAAATAAGGATGACACTGTTATAACTTCTTCTAATTTAGATATTTTTTGCTGCAGCAGCTAATCTTAGGACTCTTCCTACTTAAATGAGCAGATAATTAAACAAAAACTGTATATGTCTTTTTCACCAAGTCCCAGGGATTTTAGGTCTAAAAATACTTTGACTTTGGTACACTACTAAAACATTTCTTATAGATTTGATCTGATTTAAATGTGTTTGGCTTTTGCTAGCTAGTTCCTTCTAATACTCAGGATTTCAGAGATGCTTGTTGCTTTGTTTCTGGATGTTTCCTTATTAGTCATTTCAAATGTGTGATCCTGAAAAAAGCGTTAGAGCAAAATGAAAATATGTATTTTGTAAGATTTTTTTAAGATAAAATTGTCAGTGCTTCAATTTGTTTAAAACATTATTCAAATTTTACTAGAGACACAATCATAACTAATAATAACAATAACAANAATATAAAATATGGGAGGCACTGTTGGAACTAAAATGAGGATCCTTTTGGTTATAGGGGATTGCTGGAGTGCCAGAAAATTTCACCAAAAGTTGTATTTTGGTGTAAACCCTGTGAATTCTTTGGAAGGTCCTTTCATTTTTGAAAAGGAAAAACCATCAATCTCTAATACTAAATGCCTCATGGTACATCTCAATGGCATATGAATTCCAATTAAGAACGTTTACAGGATATCCTCACATGTGACACCACAAAAACAACAGACAGGTGGTTGAGATAAAATGCAGAATAATCTGTCTTTTCTTCAAACTCGATTTTCGCCTATATTTTGCCATCAAAACTAAGTTTTCTGAAGTCTTCTAAAATCTGAGTTTCCATGGAAAGTGTAGGCTATTCTTTCTTCTCTGTGCATTAATTAGCTCTTCTACTACCTAAATTCCCTGTTGGGTACAAGTTCACATCATCCAGAAATCTCAACAGCATATTTGTCACCTACACTTCCCAGATCTTTTATTAAAAGCATGAATTTTTGCCATTGGGTTTTCTTTGAGGATCTCAAGTTGGCTGGCAGAAAATGGACAACATCTGCATAATACCGACACCTGACAAGTCAGTCTCTGAAATAAACAAACAGAAATTATGTAGACGGTCAAAAGGGTGTAATAGTATCAAATCTGTAGAGATGGGAATGGCTGTGAATAAAGTGAGTTTCTCTATATAATAATCATATTCTAAATTTGGTACTGTGAGTGGGAGAAAGCTTCTGATGACTCTTACCAGACTTGAAAATCTGGGATTATATAATGCATGCACATGTGTCACTGAAGCTTGTTTGCTGAGAATTTATCATAAATCTGAAAGAAAAAAAAAGCCCTCTGGTGACTGCAAAAGCTGGTACATCTGGAAGAGCAAAGCAAAGGAAGGACAGAAGGGTGAGAGAAATAATGTAAGGGTGAACATCTCCGTTCTTCAGTTTTACTTTCTAGTTTTGGCATATAGAATTATGTTCTTCAATTCCAATATATACTGAAGTGCCCACTTTATAATTAACACTCCCCACACCATTGCCTTGACAAATACAAATTAGTCTGCACGAACACTCTATAAAGTTAGAAAAGCTAAATGGAGAAAGCAAAGAGGGAAAAAAAAAAAGCCAATAAAGAAATAAAGCTATGAGATGTTTTCTAGGTGGCATTTTCTTCTAAGATCTCTAAACTTTCAAAGAAACCCTGTGAACAGCAGTACCTGTAAGAGGCAGTTCCCTCAGTGTGACAAATAGCTTTAGGCTACAGGGTTTTGTACTTTTTTTTGGCCTTTCTTTTTTGGCCCCCCATTAGAGATAATTGTCTATTTTCCCCATAGCAACCAGGGAAAAGAGGGAGATTAAGAACAAGCTACTTGCCTGAGGCAAAGCACATTCTGCTTTTTAGGTTGCTTGTCTTACTTGTTCAGGTAAATGACTCATGGTGTTTTAGAAGAACCTCACAGAAAGATGGGCTACAGCATTGATCTGTCAGTAACATCCTTTTTACCTCCACTTTCTCCTTCTCCTTTTTCTGCAGAACATGGAGACACTGTGCTCTCCAGTTCTGGGTGAGAGCATACATCTCGACAGCCAACACTTACGAGTCCCCAATAACATAAAAAGGAAATAACTACTGAAGTGACTTCATTCCTGCAGAGGGTGAGATGTATTCTCTGTCATGTTAGTCATTACTTCATCTGAGCCTAATAATGTTCTCAGGTTGATAGGTTACTCAATTCCAAGACAGTAGCTTTTAACCAGGACAGTATTTAAGAATGCACTATTAATACCAGTGAGGCATTAGGTGAACTAATTAAACATTCAAATTCCCATTTATTGGCTTAATTAATGGCTTCTTTCTGAACACTTAGAATACAGTCCAAATGTTAAAAATATAGGTGTGCTGATGTAGTCAAATGCAATGATGAAGATTCATCTATTTATAGTTGCCCTTACCACCATACTATCTAGCCACTGAGCAGTCTGACACGCATCTGCAATCACTAGGAGACTATAATTAATCTGCTTTCTCCTCTGTCAGAGCACTGACAATGCTGTTCCCCACCAGCTGGTAACAGCATGGTGGCTGGAGGAGCATGAGATAGCAGCTAGTAAAGGAAGCATGGGTCCCTCATTATGATGATAGCAGGTCAGGACAGTGTCTGTAACTTTGAACAGGCCTACATGTCAGATGTGTTGCTGGTGCTCCAGGTAGCTCTGCTGCAGATACCTGGTCCTAGGAGGTGGCTCCTTTCAAGAATCTGTGTCTTGAGTAATGGAAAACTAATAGCCACTACCTGTTACATCTACAGAAGGCAACGCCCACCCTCATTTTGAGGTATTTATCCTGAAGCCAATGTTAGGTCAGAAATTGCTATGACACATGAAAACTAAGCAACTTACTGAAGACCACTCGTCATACTAGCAGGGGCTATATCTGTAGTGCCAAAGGGCACAAAGACCAAAGCAGGTCAGTAGAGCAGAGTGCTTTGAGTCCACTCTATATAAAGCATAGAAGCCTCCAAAGTGCCTTGAGAATATACACAACATATAGCTCTTGGCGTGGGTCTTCTTTGAGCCGTGTATAGTACATCAAGGGCATTATAATTAAGTATGTGATAGGAAGAAGGTCAGTTCAAAGCTCCTCATATAAGGTGTAATTATTATCAAAGTGGTAAGGGAGGAGCTTTTGCATGAAAAAAACCCAACCTGTTCCTTGCCCTGCAAATGGTATGAGGACACATGGGAGCACCCTGTCGGGATGGCAGAGCACAAGACACAGCAAAGCAGCACCCATAGTTTCTGTTTTGAACTGCTGCTGAAATTAACTTTCTCCAGAGGGAACAAGCTGAGTTGCCCTAAAACACTCAGTGCAAAGCCACAGGCACAAAAATAGGATTGTAAATCACAGAGTTTTCCATGTGCACACACGTACAATGATGTGTATTGACAAACATAATTAATAAAAGGAGAGGCGAAGCATTTTTGTTTAATTTAAGAATGCAATAAAATTGTTTAAGTTACTAGAAGTAATCAGGATCAACAACTGAGTTCATAAATTGAGGTAAGATACAGGACTGCATTTTCAACTTGATAAGATGCATGTTGTCTGAAAGATGGCTATTCCTTTGCATCAAAGTCATAAAATCATCCATCAACAGACTTGAAATTCTGCTGAAGTAAACATTGATGGGGGCTAGATCTGATTATGAATGTTTAAAGTATAATTTAAAATGTTACAGTAGGAAATTGTCCACAGGACCATAGGACCATTCAAGGCCAACTGGAGTAAAACCTTCTGAAATGAATACAGTGTAAATTGTATTCAATTGCATTGGCATCAACTGTTTCACTCTCCAGTGGGAAAGCGGCTCTTGTCTGTAGAGAGAAGTGGAGACAGTTTGCCCTCTCACCGAGATTGCATCAGAAGAGTACTAGTCTTGATTCTTCTTTTGAAGGAGAATTTTACCCCTTGAAATCATTCAGACTAGGCTGGGGTGAAATTGGGATAATAGAGAGTAATCCAGGTTCAAGATTTTAAAAAAACCTGGAGGATACTTTCATATTTTGTCATAGCTTCATCTCAGATAAAAATTTTCTCAACTACACCTCTGTGTGTGATCAAATTATTATTATCATATATAAGGAGAATATATTTAAAAGGAAACACATATAAAATCTGAATTATTAACTATTTTTCTGTGATTCATAAATTGTTTCAGTTACTAGTAAGCAATCATTTTCTATTTCAAATTAAGTTGTTAACAACCTCATAAAACTATCATTACAAATGCTGGATAAATGATCATCATAAAGATATTTTAATGTAAATAATATTTGTTATATTCTTTATTTTAATATGGCAGATTAAAAAAAAATCATATCAGGTAATACTTGAGTATGCCTAAAATGATGAAGTATATATTCCATCGGAAAGCTGAGAACATCAACCCAGTGAGAGCTGAGGTGGAAAAGTCGTAGAATTATAGAATCCTATCACAGAATGGATCTGGACCATGGTAGTGTATTTACCTAACTTTCCTATGTCATCGAACAATACAATCATGTCACCTGTTACACCTCATTGGTATCTGATGCATCTGGTAAATATCCATAGCCTGAAGGAATTGGCTGATAGTGTTTAACCTCAACAGCTTTCCACATCTGCTTAGCTTCCATTAGGCCCATTGACTTTTCTTTCACTGCAGAACTCATTAGCTGTCTTATTATCCTATTACTACGATACTTCTGACAGAAAAATTTTTATCTAGTTAGGACTATTTAAAAAATTATGATCTTCAGAGAAGATTATAGAAAGGAAGAAATAGCTTACTCAAAAAAAAATTCAGTAGAAATAGTAAATGAAATTTATCTTCACCTAGAAGTCACGAAGAATTCATACTTCACAAGTAGTTCAAAGGAGTAGTAAAAAAGTTAAAATACAAGGGACACATTTACTTTGAATGTCTAAATATTTTTGAAACGTTCTACCAGCTTGGTGATTTTTCATTCTGGACTCTAAACATTCAGTCATTTAAATATTAATAATCAATGATTTACTTCAGTTTTCTTTCTATTCTGTAATAACTACTCATTAAGTAATGAAATTTTCAAAGTGCTACAACACTGTATACAGAAGAAGACTATAGGACTGGGTGTGAAGGTTGCATAGCTAAACGCAAACTGCTTCAGAGAACCTGTTTGTTGAAATGTCTAGTATTTAAAACCTGGCTTGCATCACTGACTCAATAGAACAGCTAACTTCATTTAAGAACCGGTATACATGAAGCACACAAAATCATCAGGCCTGTTTTGACTGCTATAGAATGTTGGCACCTAATCAAAGGTGGTAATCTGGAATCTCTTTGTAGACAGCAGGGAAATTCAGGAACTCCATGGGTATGTGTCTATGTCAGCATGTGTGTGTGCCTATGTTAATTGCAATGTGCTGGTATTATTTCATCAATTAGAGATATATCCAGACAATCAGGTCATATTAGAATTTTGATGTCAGGTTAGAGTTTTGACGTGCGTCATTTCAAGGTAACTTTACCTAACTGAGGCTTAATGATAGAAGTAAAATGAATAAGCCTGGTTCAGAGAGCAGCCTTGAATCTGACAAGCAGATGCCAGATTTGGGGAAAGGCTATTTGTGTTTATGAAATATTCAAAATAATTGTACTTTCTTCTAAGTGAATATAACCTTAGTAGTATTTCTAGAATTCCTGTTGTAAATTCATATGAAGCCATCTCAGAACGCAAAGTATATAAGTAGATCTCCCTATGTTATTTATTTAATGGAAAATTTTTAATCCTTGACATGATTAGAAGATCATGGTTTATATTTACTTATATTTTTGTTAAAAAAAATGCATAAAAAGAGAATTCATGAAACAAAGAATAACAGGGTTATTTAAAAAAAATCAGATTATTAACTTTCTGATTGGAAAATTATTATTGGAAGAGACACAGAAACTGAAGTCCCAGTTCTTAAAAAGAATTTAATTAGTATTTTCAACAGGAACTGGTCAATTACTATGATGATCTTGAAATGCATTTCAGTCAACATTTGTGTGTTTTAATTGTCAGTGGAATTAATGTCAGTGAAATTTACTGGTGTTTTCATCCTCAAGATCTATAGTTTGCCATTTGATTACAGACATAAAGCAAAATATTGGAATTTTATCTCTATTGTATTATTCTGCACTTTCAGCTTTCAGTTGCTTTGGCTAGAGCATCCTGAAATACATATAAGTCAGAGAATACACAAATGCACTGTGATGTAGGATAATTCTGATACAATTTGGAAATAAATCCTAAAGGAAATTTGATTTGTGTTTCTCTTAATGATAATTGCTGCATTGTCAAAATCCCTACATTTTTTTTTAATGCTCCAGAGTAAAAAAATTATTTTACTATTGTTTTAAAAATATGATGAATGAAAAATTGCAGTATGTTTTAGTGAAAAATCTTAATGCACTTTGAAAATATTTACTAAGTACTGGCTAATGACAGGACATCCTTATAGGAGTAGTGGTAATTTTGTAGTGGCTGAAACAAATCAAGATGAGTTTCAAAACATTTTGATCAAAAATCTGTAACATTTCTGAAAATATCATGACATATATACTTTAATTACTTAATCCTCTAATTACTGTACCATATGAAAAAAAATTAAAAAGTGCACAAATAGAAAATAAAACATCTAAATAATATTTTTGCAAAGTGTTTTAAGATATTTCCTTTCATAAACATTTCTTTAACAATGCAATTACTACACTTGTTTTATCCTTTTTAGCATACTCTAAAATCAATTGAAATGGTAAAATTTGGGACAATTTCTTTGATATTAGCATGAATGCAATGGCATTCTGATTTAATAGTGAATTCACGATGCAATTGTACAATTTGTAAGCTACTAGGTACTCAAACTTAGTCTTACACCTAAGACTTTTGAAAAATCCTTTTCATAGGTTTTCTTGTGGTTTTTTTTTTTTTGAATGTCAATATAGCTTAAGAATATGACTTGTAATATTCGTTCGGGCAAAATTCCTAGTATCTGGTATGATGTTATTAACAGACCTATGGTGTAAACTTTAATTAAATGATTATACTTACAAGCAGTAGAAAAGACAGCTGTCAAGAAAGTGTCACCTCAAGTGAGACACCATAAAGAACATTGGACAGTTACGGATAAATCTGTAAGCAATTGAATTTAGCAACTATTCTGTAATATTTTGATGACTAAATTCTTGCATCTGTCAAGGGATAGAAATACATTTCACCTTGTTCAAGCATTTTTCACAGCACAAAGCTGGTCATTGCCTGGATGAAATTGAAAGTAAGCAGAAAAGCAGAACGCAATTTAAAGATTCAGTGAAGAAAAAGAAAATCTTCAGTGTGGGTGTGGGTTTTTTGTCATTGAAAAACTAATATGGCCAAGTTTAAATGTCTGGCAGAAATGTGCTAATTTTAACTTTTCTGTCACTAATCCCTGATTTTTGTGACCATTAAGTTGACTACCCTTAGGTCTCAAAGTAGACAGATCAGCCCAGAAACCGCTGCAATTCTTGCCAGTGTTGATAAAAATGTCATTATAATTTCTTTCTTTTCAAATTAACATTTCAGAACTTACACTAGACATAAAACACAAAGGTTTCACTCCAAAGCAGAAACATCAGTGTTTTCTATAGAGTGGACTAGCCAAAGCTGCATTCAGACTGTGACCTCTGTAGTAGTCCCAGATGCCCTGGGAACCTTTCTGAAAGCTATACTAAGATTTGTCTGCAAACCAGCTCTCACTGATCCTCCCAAGCCTCTTGGAAAGCTACCTTACTATCACATCATGCAATCTTTCACAGTTGCATGGCCTCCAGAGAATTATTTGCATTCTGCAAAGCACCTTTAGAGATACTCTAGGTTTAGTAACATATAGAAAATACAGGGGAAAAACAACAAACTCACTGCAAATACTCTTCAACAAATCTGTGCTAATGTCTTTCGAAGCACAAGCCTGTGCTCTCTGTTGTACAACCTGCAAGCCTTACGGAGAGTGTACGGGCTTTGCAGTCCTACTTCTCCTTATTGTCTGCATCAAAGGATCTCAAATAATATTCCTGTTCCCTCCTTGAGCTGGCTCACTTAGGAATAGTATTTTTGTTTCTGTTTCCATCTGTTAGATGACTCATTTATTAACTCTAGCTCTGTTGAAGTGACAAAAGTCAGATGCTGAACTCTCGAGTAGGAGGGTCATCAAACTTGATGACTTTTTGACTTGTGTCTATATCAGATCAGACGTGCAAGTATTTTTCTTGCTTACAGAGCCTTTGAATTAGCATGATAGCTATGGAAATCAAAATTCAGGACAATGAAATACAAGGCTGAAACAATTTTTTTTTTTTTTTAAATCAAATGAGTGATTGAGACAACATTGCAAAACCATGGTTTATTAAAATATTATTTTTAACAAGAAGCAGATAATTATAAAAAGAATCAAGTTTCTTCTCTTTTCAGAAAATTCATTTGATAGTATTGTTAGTATTAAAAATGCCCCCAGCTGATGTTAAAGCGTTTATGGACATACCAGCTGCTAGTGGTGCTTTATTCTAGAAAATTACTTTGCTCCCTTTCTGTTTTTCATATTGCAGAACAAAAAGCCAGAATACACAACTTACTTAAAATGAACTACTTGAGTTGCCCTGCACTACATACCTTTCATTATTCCTTAAAATCTTACAGTATTAGGTCTCAAGTATTTTAATCTTTTCATCTCAACACAGCGAAATAGCAAGAATATGTGCATTTATCATGGTGTTTCAACACAGTTCTTTAAAAGAGCAAAAGAAACATCTCCTCAGGAAACAGTTTTATTTTCAACAAAAGAGGAAGTACAAATTTTATGATCTATAAATTGGGGAAAAAAAGCATATTACAAATGAAACTGCACTTATTTTGCAACTGAGCAATCAGAAAATACATAAAATAAATGTATTGCTTTAACAGAAATGAAAATATGATTGATAATTTTATATGTATGCTATAACATGACACTGTTATGGCTATTGACATGTCTCTTCCACTGACACCTTCTAACTAAAAGCTGGGACAATAGGTAGGTTTACTAGATGGGAGGATTAACATGGGAGAAGGAAGCAATATTCCAACCCACATAAACCCTAATTCAGCAATAGCAAAACAGATCAATGTTTAACCAAATGATGTGTTTTTAAAAACAATTTTCTGTTTGTGATTCTTAAGCCAGTGTTCAATAGGACTGATGAGTCTTTTAGAGATTGTATGTGAGACACTGAGATTTCCATACTAGCTGTGTGTCACCTTGGAGGTAAGTAGAATGTAGATAGTCTGTGGAAAGATCTGAATCCTTGGATTTAGTTTTCAAGTCAAAGCCAAAGGCAATGCTGCCTCCCAGCCCAGCTCTGGGTTCACAGACTGCTGAAAACAGTTTACCGGAGAGGTCTCATCTATATACAGTAGTAGATACAGCAGGGGCTGAGCTGTGAGGTAATGAAGAACTGTGTAATGAAAATGTTAATTAGCTGAAATGAGAAAGAAATAGCAGAAAATTTTTGGAGATACTGAAACCCAAAGATCCAAAAGGGTCTTTGGCTGCACAGAATTGCAGTAAAATGGCACATTCTGTGAAGTGTAAGGCTGTTTGTAACAGCAAGTTACGTAGAGTGACAATGGGGATTTACATCCTGCATCCAGGTGCCAAAACCTAATCTCTGCTGAAATTGCAGCATAATGGGCTTAAATTTAAGCCAGTAATGAATTTAGTCTTGTGGCCCGAGTCTCACAAATATTTGATTTGCAGCTTATTCCAAACAGAGCCTTTCACATGTGATTTTAACCAAAACATACAGAAACCCTCTTTAAGTTGCTTGGTCAAAATGGCATTTCCACTATTGAATCAATTTACCTGGAAAAGTTAGTGATCTCTTTGGAAGAATCCTGTGTGAGAAATCAAAGAAAAGTTGCTTTGCAGCTTTTCTTGTCTGTGGACAACATGGTTGCATGCAAATGAAGATCAAAACCACTCAGAAACTTTTTCTCTCTTACTCCTCCCTCCAGGAGAAAGCGTTTCTGGCTTGTTCAGAGGGATTCACTGATTTAATAGCACGGAAGTATTTTTCATAGAAAGTGAGAGAATGCTAATTATTTTTCATACCCAGACAGTATTAAGTAATTAAAGATTTTATTGTTTGTTGGTTCTGAAGGTCAGTGTTTCCTTTGTTTTGCAAAGTAGCTGCACCAGGAAGACCCCAGTAAAGGGAACAGCATAAACACATAGTGTTAAAAATTGTACAGGAAGCAAAATTCAAAGGAGCTGTTAAGAATTTGCTGGTATGTTCTTTTTGAAAGTATTAATTTTTTTGTGGTCTTGATTACTGAACACCTCATCAGGCAGTGAATTTCTGAGCATATATTCTCAAATCAAAGGCATTGGCTCCCACCTACAAAACCAGTGTACTATCAGGACTTAAAAAAAACCAAAACAGATAAATCCTTTGAATGCCCTTAAGCAACACTGTGTTTCTGCGTTATGGAAGCTTTCCATATATCATTTAATGCTTTCCAACTCGTGCAATCATTCCACGGCTGGATTAATAAAGGGTTCATGCATACAAAAACAGTCAAATGTATAAATAAACTGCCACATTATCCTAACAGAGACAGAGAAGGAACTGCAGGATTTGTAAACGAGAGTTTGCACACTTTTCAGGTTTAGGAAGCAAGACTACAGAAACCTCTGGAAGGTGTTATGCTTATTATCATGTCCATCTCTATAAACCAAGGTATTTATGCTTTTTTAATGGCCAAAACTGTAGGGATAGTGGCATCTCAGTTACTCTTGACGGTCTCCTTTCAATTTCTTTATAAACTGCCCAGAAACTCTGCCAAACTCTAGTGGAGTCTCCATGTGTGTGGTGAAGAAATGAGAGCAGCTGGGCATCCACAGGAAATACAATAGAGGGATCTGACCATTTAGCATGATGTATGTTGTGGTAATACAAGCAATCCAAGTATGTCTCCATCTCCACACGTTGTGCTTTTGATTTGAGTTAAGCATATGACAGGAAAACTATAATTCTGATATCTTAGGATAATATTTTTTTCACTGAAAATAAGTAATGTATATAGACTTCAGGGAGACATCTTGTGGAACATGTAATGGTTTCAGTGACACAGGTCTGTTTTTTTTGTGTCCTGGAATATGAAAAGCTATATTTTATTTACCAGAATTATCCTACATAATGTATTAAGTAGGTTACTCAAAGATACTAGAAAGTTTTCTTTCCCAATGAGTTTCCAAACTCCAGCTCTCCACTTGTGCTAGATACACTCATTCATACAGAAGTTTCGATCAGAGACTGTTGATTTTTATTTAATTTCATAGAATCATAGAATCATTTTGGTTGGAAAAGACCCTTAAGATAATGAAGTCCAACAGTCCAATTTTTTTATCATTTGGTAGAATCTGGGGCAAGATATTTTATTCTTACCCTAGGTCTCTCCAGAAAGGTTGATAGACTGTAGGGTTGTTGACTTTTATCTATTTTTTTAATTATTTAATTTCCTCAATTCACCTTGTTTTTATTGGCACAATAGTTTTCCAACTGTCTTTCTCATATGATTGTTTAGACTCTTAAAGTGGGATTTGTTCCTAAATTTAGGTATCAGCTGGGCAGGTCAAACCACATACTAATTAGTCAATGGATAGACACTCCTAGGGCAGAGTTCTGAAGTCCTATTTTAGAATTTAAGATGCTATGAGATGGCTTGTAAGTTCAAACATTTTTTTTTTCCTAGAGGGCACAAAGATGGTAAGTTCAGACATATACATTTCATCAAAGGAATCTTAGGATAAAATTTTGATTAGTATCTATGGCATTCAAGATTGTTAACTGGAATTTATAATGCTAAGTCCTCTGGAAATCTTTGAAATTTTCATCTACAGACACTGAAGCTGCACTGACTTCTGAGTAGTTCACATGCACAAGTCCATACAAAACTCAGTGATATCTTTAAAGTCTAAATATTTTATTTAAGACACCTGGGGGCTTTTTGAATTAATTTATCAGGCAATTGGGAACCTAGTTGTTGTGAAAGTGGTGAATGTTGTGTAGTCTTTCAAAATTCCATGTCACGGTATCATGCATCTTCCTGGCTCTCTATTGAACATTGGAAATTCTCATCAGTTCCAGTGCAAGCTGCTAAGTAAAGGAACATTCAAAACATGCACGAAGAGCAGCTGTAGACATTATTACTCTTCAAAAATGAAATGCACAAAACCTGTTCCTTTTAATCAACATATTTGTAGAGTTTGCTTCAAAAGAAATTGTCATTTTCAGCTTGTGTTACATCATACTGGCAGATAAAGTTAGCAAGGGCAAGTTATTATCATGTAGTTTATTAGATGCAATCAAGTGTACAAGCAGAAGGGACATCCTGATGAGAAGTCAGAAGTCTTGAGAAATTACTGTCATTGTGCATGAAACTGAGGTCATGCCTAGAGAGAGGCTTGGATTAATGATCTGTCACTTTCCGTAAACACACATTTCAAATACCATGAACCACCTCCAACTGCATAACAATTACTTTAGATGTTCGATGGTATTATAGCTATAAACATCAAAAAGTTGGTTAAAAAAATCTGCTTGTGAAACACGGACCTTTTTACTTAAAGAATATTAAACTGTTAAATTGCTAACTATTACTTACCCTCAGAAAATACGTACCAGTAGCTACTAGGAACAGAATCACAGGAGCTGTTACAAGCATATTTCTTGATGACTGATTTGTTCATTAACTTATCAAAACCCAAAGCTGTGGTGTTCAACCTTCAGTTTTCTGCAAGAGCCAATTAAGTCAGAGTGAATTTGTTCACTGGCTTCAGGGGGTGACCAATTGAGCTTCCTGCCCTTCTTGAGTTGTGCAGCATCTTCTGAGTAAAATCTCTTTGAATTGCTCCCTGATTACATTGAATTCTCTGCTCTGCTTAAATATTCTCTAGTTGTAGCATTGGTATGCACTAATTCAGCAGAGTTTCTAAGCAAGATTTAGCTTATGCGTGAATGCTAGATGAGAAAAGTGCCTTCAAAATTTTAATCAGCCAGCATAATCTGTTTTGGTGTCTCTGTGAAAATTGACTCAATCTCCAGGAGCCTGTTTCTTATTCTGCAAATGCAGGACAATAAAAGGTAACTTTCTGCCATGGATTGTTTTGATCACAAAAGGGTTTTTCTGAAATCATAAACAGCACAGAAGCCTACTCATTAACACAGAAAAACAAGTGACTTTATCTAAGTTCCCCTAAGAATCATCTCTTCTACAAGGTTATTGTTCCAGGTTTGGAAATACAGAGAACTGTACTGTTGAGGAAGATTTAGGAAGAAATTCAGAATAAAATACTAAGAAGAAAACAGTTAATAATTCAACACTATTTCAGCTGAGAAGCCCCAGTGCATTGGGCATTTATAGTCATGACATTAGTCTTATCGAAGGGCTAAGTAAATAATCCAGTCTCACATTTAGCTAGTCTTTCTCTTCATTGTTCATTTACTCAAACATTCTGGTTTAACAGGCCTCCTCCCTATGTCAGTCTATGTTACGGCTGGTTAAGGTGAACATAACAAGGTTCCTTTAGATCACAGATGCCTGTCTTCGGTCTAAACTCGTTTCATTCCAGCAGCTGGAACATTGCTGTTCCCGTAGTGCTTAAGACAGAATAGATCACTTATTACCAGTAAGGCCTTGTAGTTAAAGTTGGGTTGGGTGATTGTAAAGAGCTCTACTGTTATAATTAATCATTGAATCATAGAATGGTTAGAGTTGGAAGGGACCTTAAAGATCATCAAGTTCCAACCCCCCTGCCCTGGGTAGGGACACCTCCCACTAAACCAGGTTGCTCAAAGCCCCATCCAACCTGGCCTTAAACACCTCCAGGGATGGGGCATCAACAGCTTCCCTGGACAATCTGTTCCAGTGCCTCACCACCCTCACAGTAAAGAACTTCTTCCTAATATCTAATCTAAATCTCCCCTCTTCCAATTTAAAACCATTACCCCTTGTCCTGTCACTAGACTTCCTGACGAAGAGTCCCTCCCCAGCTCTCCTGTAGGCTCCCTTCAGATACTGGATTCTTCACCCAAAACATGTTAAAGTCATTTTTCTTATCATTACACAAAAAAGATGATAATATTTTAACCTCCTTACCCAATTACCCAAATAACCCAAATAATTTCAATGACTGAGAGTGAGAATCCCATGCGTACTTTCATGGTATCTGGTGTTATGCAACGCAGAGCAACTTTGGGGTAAGAACTATTTCTGTCACATTCATTTAGTCAGTAACATTCGATATCCTGTGAGATGTAATCCACCTTGGAAGACCAGTTCAGAAACCCTGTCCATAAGGAAACACAGAAAGCAAAGTAAGACACCTAAAGGGTAGTAGAAAAGCAATGCCAAAGAGCAAGTATTTCTCCTTTTTAACCTTTCAGAGAAGAAAGATGAATTAGATAAGGTTATGACACAACATGAGGAGGAGAATAATGAGAGTGAATCTTGTGAAAATTCAGTTTTTTCTTTTCCCCTTCTTGTTATATAGTAGACAGTTAATATTTTCCTGGTCCTTCACCTCACATGTAACAATGGTTATCGAATATACTTTTTAACTTCAGCAAAGAAAAAAAATATTCTCTACAAGGAACACAATTAAGTTGTTATGCATAATAAAAAGAATAGCTTGACTTACTGTAACAGGTGAATAGTCTGCTTATAGAACATTCAGAATGCCAGTCACTCTACATTTAGAAAAGTCAGACTTGCTTCTCGGTTTGCAGCAATGTTCCCTGCTGCACTGAAGTGTGCTCAGAATAAACTGTAGTGGAATAAAATATTAAACTTCTGTTTTTCTCTCTCAAAAACACAAATAAAGTGGAGTTATTTGGGATTTTGCTGATTAATACACTTATTCTTTTCTATTGTTTCTTTGAGACTCATCTAATTTTTAACCCATCTCTGGAATCACCTTTTCTGGATAAAGGACAATTCAATTCCAGTGTCTTGTCTGTCAGTAGGACTTTTAAGTGCTCAAGTCTATACCAGAAAAAAACATAAAGTTGCTGCAAATGCAGACATTAAAAAACACTTTTCACAGACTAGTAAGGAGACAAATCATTCTGAACCCCAGATATAATTAATTGATTTGTTGGAGGTGAATTATTTATGTTTCTCAGTCAAGCTAGAAGCAGTATTGGCACAAAGGAGCTTATAGATGTTCTACACCTACATTCTAACATGCCACCCTTATACTAAGAACTAGAGACAGGGAAAAAGAAAAAGCCTTTCTCCCAGTTGCCCAGACCATAACTCTGGTGAGTTTAAAAAACACTGGTTGAAAAAAGACAAATCTGTGTTTTATGTAAACAGAAAAACGGAACTTTTCACTTAAATTTCCAACTGTGATTATTTTTACATCAACTCATAGATATATTGCAATAAAAAAGACCATGCCTTAAAAGAACAATACTTCTGAAGATAATACCATTCTTCTGAAATCCTCCCCTAGGAGTGGGCTGATTCTTTGCCAAATAACTGATCCATGTTCAAGGCAAAGGAGCTCTTAGCGTATGCCTCTTTCAGTAGTCTAAGTCTTCCTTTGGTGGGCCCTCTGCAGCCAAATGGAGGTCTGGACTTCTTCTGTTCTCAGACACTAGACATAAACACTTCAGGTATGGTCCTAGCCAGTTCCAAGTACCCTGATGTATATAACAAATTTTAAACCTTCAACATGGGTTGAGTCTTTGCCAAGGTTCAAATGGAAAATGTTCTCAAGAGAAATTATTTTTGTAAGCTAAGCCTTCCTTTGACAGACCTTCTACTGATGCCCCACTTCAGATGCACACGTCTTTTCTAGCCTCACCCTAACCCTAACCCTAACCCTAACCCTGGACATATTCTAAACCTCAGTGAAGGATTCTCAGCCTTGGCCAAGATGAAACTGCTATCAGAAAAACTATTTGGTGTAACCTAACCTCCTTTGGCAAATTCTTTGCAGGTCCACTCCAAATGTCATGCCAGGCTTTGGCTCTCTCCTATTCCAAATTATTACTGTAAGCCTAATCTTAGACTTAAGTCTTTGTATGGGCTGAAAACAAAGAATATGGTCCTAGCCAGACCAACCCCAGGTGCAAAATTCATCATGGGATAATTTTTTCTGTAACATATCCTTTTCTCTGGCAGCCACTATGTAGGTCCCTACTCTAACCCTGAGGCTGTGGATAATTTTCTTGGTCTAAATCTCAGCAAAATGCAAGGCCAAGTTTTTGGGCTAAAGAGAAATGCTTGAGTTTCTGTCATGTATGTCCATATACTTAAACATCTATATACATATATATAGGGCAAAGGGGTAAGGAACTAAATAATCTCTAAGGATCCTTCCAACACAAATCATTGTATTATTCTATGATCCTATATCAGCATGTGTTTCTATTTAAGTCATACATATTTATGACTGATGTATGCACAGGCATACACAGCTGCATGTGAAAGCTAAAACGCTCAGTAATTCCAACAGTGAAGACTGAGTTCTACAAATGTATTACACTACATGAAGTATTTTCCTCCATTATAACATTTTATGTTCTGTCTTTATCACCAGTGATGGATCCTGGGGAGGGAGGAAGGAAGACATGTTGGAAGACAGTGACTCAGGGAATGATAAACTCACCACCAACCCTAAACTTGCTTGAGACTTGCTGGATGCAAATAAGTCTTTGGAGCCAGAGGGAATTCATCCCAGGGTACAATTACAGGAGATGGCTCGTGTTATAATGGATCCTCTATGTATTATTTTTCAATGGTCTTGGGAGTGTGGAGAGGCCTCAGTCAACTGGAAGTTGGCAAATATTGTCCTAATTTTCAAGCCAGTTCAGAAGGAAGTCCCTGGTAATTACAAACCTGTCAGTCTCAGTTCAGTGCTTGGTAAAATTGTGGAGAAGGTTCTGGGAGTTATTGAAAAACACTGGAGAGATGATACAGTCCTTGGACATAGCCAGCATGGGTTCATGAGGGAAAAG
This sequence comes from Thinocorus orbignyianus, assembly GCA_013400375.1. Taxonomy (NCBI): domain Eukaryota; kingdom Metazoa; phylum Chordata; class Aves; order Ciconiiformes; family Thinocoridae; genus Thinocorus; species Thinocorus orbignyianus. The sequence goes on from VXBW01004652.1 coordinate 2,056,691, forward strand.
TCCTGCTTAACCAACTTAATTTCCTTCTGTGACAAGGTTGAATAACATGAATAGTAGTAGCCAATTAGTATATTAGCTTAGGTGCATGCAAGCTGTATAGAGAAAGCAGAGTACCCAATCAAATAATGCATGATTGCGTGCATGGAAGAAAAAATGTATAAATGAGATACCTGGTTAATAAACTGCGGCTTTTACCTGATTCACATTGAATCGTGCAGAGTCCATTGTTTCTCTTCCCTCATTCAACAAGAATCTGAATGATGCTGTTAGTCATTTCATTTCGTTTTAGGTAGTCCTGCAAGGAGCAAGGAGTTTTACTCAATGATCCTTCTGGGTCTTTTCTGAGTTGAGATATTCTATGATTCTATGTAGTTGGCTCACATGTTCTGGATTTCTGCCGAGTGGAAGAAGGTAGAGGGAAGAGGATACGTGGGCACTCTTTTTGTGATGAGCTAAAGGAATATATATACTTTGAATAACATCTACTTTTAAACTATGTATTTTTCAGACATTAATGTCAGTTGAAGTTTTCTCTCTTTTTTTTTTTTTTTCTTTCCCCCCACTAGAAGAAGTGAAATAACATAAACCAGATATTTTTAGACTGACTGAGAGTGACATTTATGCAAATTGATATTACAGCAGTAAGTAACAGCTTTGTACATTTCACTGATTTGTGCGGGAGAAACACATTGTAAAAGTACTAATAAAGACTGAATCTGTGTCGAAGTGTGTGGTAATTCTGTCCCAGGCAGTCCCAGGAGAATCCAGCAGGATGCTTCTAACAAACTAGATTCCCCACGTGAATGGCAGAAAACTCATGAGTTTTGATTGTGTTATTTGCCAGGGTTTGTTAGATGGATGTAACAGATCCAGTTACTAACCGGCACAGCTGGGACTCACACAAAGAAACAAATCAAAAAATACCATTCCTTTTGCAAAGAACTACTTAGCTCATAAAGTGAACAGAACTTGTTTCAGGGTAAAAGGCGCAGAAGATACTAAACGAGGTACAGTGCGTTACTTAGAGAGTAGCACTTTCAATATATGAAGACCATTGGGAAAAATATAAACACAAAAATATTGCGATTGGTTTCTAAACACATCCTATAAAGTCTACATTGCAATTTCACACAGAAGCCCATAGAAAAGTACAAACCCAAACTATAAATAAAACCGAATCCAAAAAGAACATGGAAGAAATACAAACAGGTTTAAAATGTTTTCACCACAACTGATGTTAGTTTTGTTAGCATTTTCAGGATCTGCTGCTCTGCCACTCTATAGTAACCTTTCAGTCAGTCGAGTCTTTATGTCACTGATGCTGTGAAGCAATCCAGATCACTTGTTTGAGATTATAGGTGTTCCAAGAATACATAGATTATCTGTACATGGCTGTTCAACTTCAAATAGACAGAAAAAATTCTGAATCTTTCTTAACCGCTTTCTGTAAGCCTTTTATTTTCATGTGCAAATGTACTCAGAAATACTGCATTTGAAAGTGAAACATTTGAATTTTCCAAAATTAAATTTCAAACTGCATTTTCAGTGACTACATTCATAGGTCATCCCCTGTGCTTATTCCCAGCTAGTTGATGGTGAAAGACTGGTCGCAGTACACGAATGTCGTCTGTGGACTGGTGTATTAAATATTTCCTGAGTTTCTTTGAAAACATGTGAGATACTGTGCTGAACATAAAGGTGACCAAGCCTGAGTGGGAAGGGAGGAGTAAGGAGGCAAAAGAACAGTAAGAACTAGGGTGTGGACTTCAGTAAGAAAAACTTTAAAAAGTTTATAAATACTTTTATGGGGGAAATGATACATTCCTTTTGAGTCTAGTCTTTCTTTGAGTTGTACAGCTCTTCAATGACTTGACAATGAAGTTAAACTTTTCATTCCTGATGTTTACAACTGTTCCTGTTCCAGCTTATTTGCCTACTGTTTGTTCACTTTGAATCCAAAATAACTACTGGATAATTCTGCATTTTTAATTACAATTATAGCACTAGTTTATGACAAAACTTGTCAAAATAAAGAGGAAAAAAAAGAATCCTTTCTACTTGGCAGATCTTGGAAAATACACAATGGTAAAAGTAAATTGGGGTATATAGGAAGTCACATGCATAGACTGCAATAAAACGCAAGATTTCAGCAGAGATGTACGTGGGTTAATTACCTGATACTAGTGATAGTGGTGCAGCAATAATTGAAGACAGCATATAGCCATATACTCGCTGTTGTAGACAGCATTTTACCAGATCTGTAACCAGCATCAGAGAGGACTCTGCTAGTGATGGGTACATTTAGGGTGGAGATTTAAAGGCTTTTACACAGCAAAGCTCTGATATTCTGAGCATTAATAAAACCTCCTAGTTGTTAAGAGGATCTCTGTTTATGGAACTCTCCAATATGTTGTCTTTTGAGCAGAGAGAACAAGTCTGTCTGCAGTGGTGAATTCTGCCCTTATTTTGCTGTATCTCGAAGATAAAATACTCTATAGAAAATTCTCAGATTTTAAGATTAAAGACCCACATTTACTCTAGCTGGAGTCTGACCTATTTTATATTAGTCGATTTTTATAAATAAGATGTTGAGAAAGGGAGCATGTGAACCAGGTGTGACAGAGCAGCGTAGTAGCAGTATCTTTGTTCAGTAATCAATAGCTACCTTCTTTATTCAAGGGCATGTCTATGAGGACTTTGGGATTGTCTAGTTTGGAGAAAAAGAGCCTGAGGGGTGACCTCGTTTCATAATTCCTGGTCCAAACTTCTTAATCTTTAATTAGCAGTAATATAAATCTGGAATGAACACTTTTACAGGATACTAAACCCAGATGCTTAGAGACACCAGGCAAATTCTACATATGCCAGAACAGCCTCATAAAGTTCCTCTTAGACTAGCATGCCCTAGGATCTATTAAAAAAATTTTCTTGTTTGAAAAGTGCCGTGACCTGAAAATTTTCACTTTTTGAGCGCTGGGAATGAGGTAAAATACACACAAAGATAAGGGGATGTAGAGTGTCATCACTCTAGCATATATTTTTAAAAAGAGGCCAACTAATCAATGTGGGTTTTTTTTCCAGTAGTGGAGAATAGGAGAAAGAGAAACTCACAGTAACGCATTCCAGCACCAGATGTTAATGATTCTTTGATTTTATTCTGTATGCTTCGTGATCACATTCTGCAAGTCCAGAATAAAACCCTACTACAAGATACATCTAACCCAGTAATAATATTCTAACCATATGCTGCAGCATATGACTAAGGTCACATATCCCTGTTGCCTCTCATTCATTTACTGCCAAATACAGAGGCAAGATAACAGCATGGCTGTAAGGATACCCTGCCATCACTGGTTTTCAATTCCTGATGATGCTTTTCTTGTGCTTTAATGAAAAGGCACAAGTATCATCACAAGAATTTACACTAGCAAGGTGGGAGCAGGCAGACCCTTGTCCTTTGACCAGCAGTGGGATCTGAATTCCCAGTGGGTAGGAGACATGAGCCAGTGACACCAGTGGTTGCCCCAGGAAGCCTCCAGCTTTACACCAGACTTCAGGGACTTTTGGGGAATGGTTGCCACAAAACCCTTAGAACCCTTAGAAATCGTCTCCACAGCTCTCCCTCTCCCTCAGTCTGAACTAGTATGTACGTATGTATGTACCTTGTTGCCTTTAACAAGCATGTTTGTAATAACCACAGTTCCTTAAATGGCAGAATTGTGCACAGAATACTGTAGAAATGATTACTCTTAACGTATCTGACATCATCCTGCTCACACTCATTGGTACCCACTAATACCTGTAGTAGTTATTCATTAAACACCCTATGTCTTAATTATATTCAGTCATTTGACCAATGACTATGCTGTAATTTGATGGAAATAAAACACTGTTTTCTCACTTGCACATTCCTAGCAGAAGGAGAATACCTAGAAATACTACGTCTATTTGAAACATTCCATAGACATCTCTATCACTAAGTGATGCCTAAATGTGAGGTTAAGTTTTTCACAGTACAGAGAAATGCTTTAATTTCAATAGATTACACAGGAATTTACTTGGTTTTAGACACAGAATTTCTAGTAGATTAGAAGTGTCTGTAAAGCGTTGGAAGCCTGAAGTACTGAAGTTCCCAAATGCTTTGCTAAATTGTGGCCTCAGTTATTTACACAGCATTACTTTGAGTTGCACTTAGAAACAGTGTTTTTAATAAATGCTTTTGGAATTAAATAAAATTTGAAAACTCTTTTTAATGGACTACTAAAAATTCAATTTAATCTGATCGTTTACATTATTTGCTCTATGGTGGGAAATAAATATTTTGTGTTACTGGCTTGCAAAAAACCTCTAATCAAACTTCATACCTCTTTCTTACCATCTGAGTGATCTTCAGAGCTCTTGAGAAATATGTTTTGTTTATATGTAGGATCAAACTGGGCTCAGTTACAGAGCAAGGATAAAAGAGATAAGGGAAAATAGTCATGAATGTGGAAAGTTCACATAGGAGAGTCCTTTTTAATTCAACATAGATATTCTTTAGGCCTATATAACAAGCAAATCTGCCACCAGATATTCACCCTATGCCTCAGCTCTGCAAACATCCTTTATGGTGCTTTGCCGAGAGAAACAGTCCTAAAATCAACTGCCTTACATGTCATGTTCAGTCCACCAAAGTACCAAGTCTAGTTTTAGGCTCTTTCTACACTAATGAAGCCCATGGAGAAAGATACGCACACCCAGCACATTTACCCCCTGGAGTAATTAATTTCTTCTGCCTATTTTAAAAAGGGATAAAGCTACTTCTGGAAATCCAGCTGCCCTCAAGTGATTGTGGAGAAAATAACATAAATTCTGTAGAACTAAGATTTAATTGTTAGATCGTTAACTGAGAGTGATCCTCTAAGTACATACAGATTATAGCATTACAAGAGAGATTTATTGAGAGTCTAGAATGCAGCACTGTACTCCCAGTAACATGCCTTTACCATCTGTCATCTACAGCTCTTAATCAGTAGTTAATAAGCCATGGGCCTCGGGTAAGGTTATTAAGACTGAGGGGTTGAAAATAAATAAAGGAAATTGCAAGTGGGCTTGAAAGGCAAAGAGTCATTCAGCCTGTGGTCAGAGGACCTCATGTGCTTTTAAAACATCTGGAAATACTCTACAAAATTATTACAAAAAACAACACGCCTGCGGACATTGTCAGGAGCCAGTCCTTGATGGCAGATGTCAATCATTCTATCACTCCCCATCAGCAGAGCAATTGCAAATTATTAATCAGTGAGAATAAGGTGGTCCATGCCTGGAGGTCTGGTGCTTCTTCAGAAAAAAAAAATGAAAAAAAATATTAAAACCCCTATTCAGAACAGCAACTGTTTGTATGACAAGAGCTGTGTTTGAAAAAGTGACTGTATCAGAAGACCTCAGTTAGAAGCACCATGAAAAATGAACCGTCTTCTCAGTTTTAACTATAGTTTCTAAGCTAATGCAGAAGAGCAAATTGTGGCCGGGGACACACTACCTCTACAGCTGCTGTGCTTGTGCTATTATGGACTATTTCTTTGATTCCATGGTTTTCATTCTGGAAGTTTCTTTGAACAACATGGTTATTTTTTAAAACGCTTTAGTCAATCCTACATTGTTTTATTTTTCTTAAAGTGATTATTGTAATCGTATTACCATTTAATCTCATTAGCATTTAAAAGCTCCCAAACTAGATTATTGAATTAACATCTTCTTGCTTTTTATTCAAATTTCAGCAGGTATCACAAAAGTAGTTAAGTAAATGGTAACATTAATGTGAAAGTGTAAAACTGAGTTCAAGAAAGGACTACAAACTGCCAGAAAAAGGGCTTAGGATACCTTCAGTTCTATAGGACATATCTGTTTTCCTGCATAAGAAAGCTGAAACGGGAATGAAGACCAGAAAATTTAAAATCATTTCACATTGACTTATTTCTTATTCACAGCAGTATGCATTTCCCTTTGAAGTAGAAACATGCATGGAAACACAGAAACATGCACAGTTTATTCATTAGCTCCTCGGATCACAACTCATGTTTGTGAAACCTTGCAGATTAAAAAACAGATTGTCTTTCTTTCACAAAGCACAAATTTTTCCAACATATTATATATTTGTGTGTTTTAAAAGTGGTTTCAGGGAAAGGTTTCAGGAAATTTCCCTGAAAGCTTAAATTATATTTTCCAAATTTGAACTCCTTTTTACACTTATCATTCATTTCACCTAAACATATATTTATTAGTTATTTACACATTTATTTATAAATTTATGTCACCTAGACAAAGGAAACTGTTCCTGTGACATGGTTGTTATTCCAAACAGAATCCAGTAAGAGTTAATCCAAGTAATTTATTGATCACAAGACTTATTGCTTCCAGCAGCATTATTATAGAAAGATTTTTGTGTAGTTTATTGATGTGTGAATATTCTTAGTCCTTAGTTATTTGTTAATATATCTTCTACCTTGCTTTCCATTGAACTGAGTAAGTGCTCTCAAGTAACATTAGAGTTTGCATATTCAGGCTGAATATCTGAGAAAGTGTTCTTTCTAACGGTTTCAAATTCCTCTTTGTCTTCCTACTGAAACAGCATTCAGGAGATAAATATACTCATTTGAACATGAGCAAAATGGATTTTTTTAGCTAGTTTTGGTGCACATAAAACCATACAGAATTCAGCTTAATGGCACATGAAATAACAATTTAACAGGCAACAAAACTGCCAAAACTGAGATTTGTTGAGATATCATATTTATGATCAGATGCTGAAGCTAGAGGTTGGTTGCTAATTGTATACTGACCAGTTGTAAGCACCATGTTGTGTTGTTATTGCTTAATTTTCTAACCATGAGTCAATGTGAGGCAACACAATTGAAAAAGGAGAAGAAGAGGCAGAGAGGGTGAGGAAAGGGAGGGAGAAAGGGAGGAAGAAAGGAAGGATGGCAGAAATATGGCAGAAAAAAAAGGGAAGGAAGGAAGGAAGGAAGGAAGGAAGGAAGGAAGGAAGGAAGGAAGGAAGGAAGGAAGGAAGGAAGGAAGGAAGAATAAGTGGAGAAATTAATTGAAAGACGGGGGAAAAAATGTGTTCCAATACTAACAACAAAAGTAGATTATCAAGGAATTATTCACAAGAAGTGTAGCAACATATCACCTAGAAAGAAAGTGTTTGCTAGAGCTCCAAGCTGAAGTACTTCCTAGGTAATGGTATAAACAAGAAGTTTCTTTGCAAGGGATCAAAATGCATTTGCAGGAAACAGAGTCCCCTTTATTTCCACCCCAAAAATCACAGACTGGCAAGCAAGGTGCAGTGACTAATAGAATGAGAGATACTGAAATTCAAAGAGGAGAACTGTTATCATAGACCAAGTAAAATGGAGAATATATGGTATCACTGGAAAGAGCATGGCAGAGACGGAGAGCATCTTGGCTGTGGTGATGAAAATACGAGGAGGTAATACTTAAGGAGACAACTGGTTGTATTCCCAAAGCAGCCACACTTTCTGGTTGTGCTCACATTTATTACTTGTAGAGAAGTGGCCAGTGTTGGATGATTAGTATTGTCTGTTGATGAGGAAGCTACATTATTCCATGAAGTTAGATAAGAGTAATTACCAGACCAGCGTAGACCAGTGCAGAATTGGAGGACATTACTTCTGTTCCACTGCTAGAGAAAGCATACTGCTCAGGAGCAAATAGGAAAGCCCTGGAATTTAAAACACTAGATAGTGACCATTCCCAGACAAGGTGTGAAGTAGATTGTTTAGGGTTCAAGAGCTTATTTTGTTAGGGCTATTTATTATCTTCAGTGTAGTGTTTCAGAGCCAATGTTGGTATGAATGGTTTTCAGCTAACTCTATTCTACAGCAAATTTCCTGTTTGTTGATGAAATTTCCCATGTGTATTATTTTTCATAGCAATCCTCAGGGCAAATTCATCTCAAAACTCAGGGGAAGAGTTAGGAAGGACTAGACTTTCTAAAGTTTTCCCCAAACTTCTGTTTTGACAGACTTTGGAAATACAGCAGCAATATTCACTGATTAGTCTTCTTCAGAATATTTTGCTTACAAGAACTCTACATTTCAAAATATATTTCTGCTTCAAATCCAATCAAAATCACAAATTAGAGTTTATATTTGTACCAGTTCTATAAGCATCTATGGTTTATAGAAATGCTTCAGACTAGACATTCCTAATACATTATCACAATGCTTTCCTTTTAAATTTCTAAAAATACTCACAAAATCAAGACGTGTTTTCTCTCCATTTATTTCTATTAAAACCACAACAATAAAAACAAATAATCACACTGATTTCAACAGAGTTATGATGTGACCTTCTATAAATAAATAAAGCCCCTTCAAATTGAGTTATTTCCTGGCAGTTTAAAATAGATACTATCTGATATGTCTTCAGTAATATAACTAAAATCTCTGAAGTAGACTTTATCTGCTATAATATTTATAACAAGGCCCTCAGGAAAGTTCTGGAGCTTTTCTGAATACCAAACAGAAATACGGACTTTTCAGAATCATTTGAAATGTTAGAAGAAGGTCATCAATGCTTTGCATAATTGAAACCCCATACAGCACGGTTAGTTCCCACCTATTTTAATGTTGGCCAATATCTGAGCATCACAGTTTAATGAGCAAGTAAGAAAAGTAGGTTTAAGAAGAAATATCAATAAATCAACACATGTAATAACCTTTTGTGAAACTAAACCATAAACAGCAGAACTTCTTGTAAAATAATGAGTTTAGTTCTAATATAGTATGTTTGTTAAAAAGAGTAAGTGGTGTTGTCTCAGAGCTGCCTCTACTATGAACTTTGCATCCTCAGCAGAACATAAAAGGAAGACAAGTTCTACACTTTAATACTGCCACAATCATTACATGGCCTGCAGGGATCATTGTGATCATCTTAACTGACCTTCTACATAGCAAAGGCAACAAGACTTCACTGACTTCAGTCTTGTTTGAAATAAAGAATACAGAAGTTTAACTTCCATGAGTCCATGATTTTATCCCAGAATAATTCTCTTTGAACAAGCATACTATGAGGCAATGTGGGGAAAGAGATGAGTGGTGAGCATACAGACAGCTGTCACTAGACGTATCTAGAGCTGTCTTTTTTCCTTAGATCTACACAGAGAGGTATTGCACACTTCTGAGTCTAGCTGTGCTTTGGACTCTCGCCACCATTTTTTATGCAGCTAAGGGAAACTTCTGAGCAGAAACTCCAAGAAATTAAATATGGACCTTATCAAATGGCATTTATATACCAAAAATAATGGTTTGTGTTTTTCACATAGATCGTGTGTTTTAAACTGCATCTTTCCCTTAAGATACAAGGAAGGAAATTCTGCTTCTTTTCATACTATCTCAAAAAGTATTTAAGACTGTTAAAACAGTGCTTATTAAAGTAATCAGAAGACTATTTATTTTATATACAGATTTACAGTTAATAAAAGAATGATCTTTATCACCTATAAAGCATATGAACTATTAAAACAAACTTTTCCATGATATTCCAGAGACACAAAGGAATAATGTTAGCTATTAGAAACTACACGCGTCTTGAGACTCACATATCTGCTGGGTGCGGAAATGAGAGTCTGCATATTCAGTCCTCAGAATCGTTCCAAAATTCACTGAAACCAATTTTTCAAAATGCTGTTATTAACTAATGAAGAAATATATTTCTGATTTCTCGATGAGTGCAAGTTTTTGGTATTACTCTACCAAAGCAAAGTCATCTCTTCTAGAGTAAAAGCTTCACCATATTCTTCTTGTCTCTTCTGATAGTATAAACTTGACTTCCTCAGAAGAAGTTGTACATATTTAGTCTGTAACCCATTGGTAGCTCAGGTAGTACTTCAGAATCATGGGGGAAATGACAGGAAAATATGAACTTAGAATCAGTTTTAGTTATCAAGTAAACATTATGTCTATAATTTTTTTTTACTTCTTAAATAATTTAATTTGTTTTAACACTTTTTAGCACTGAAATGGTACTGAGGCTTACAAAGATTTTCTTGTTACATGTGTTAAACCTCTAAGGGAATGGTGAGACGCAGTAGTGAAATTTTACTTGTAAAAACTCATCAGGTTTCCCTCTGTCTAGAACATACTCTTTGCTTTAAAACCAAATAACAAGTCAAACTGCTGAACAGAAAGGATGAGGTTATTATTTCTGACTATAAGAAAAGTATTATGATTTCTCTTCTGGGCTTCCAAAGACAACTTTATAATATCTATGCTGAATATGTTTGTGTCTGAACTCAGGCCAATAATAACAACTGACAATTATATAACATATTGCAGGGAAAGATATCAGTAAATTCTACAAACTAATTAAAAATTGTATTTGCAGGCATTTTCCCATCAATGAAGTTTTGACAACTCTAGAGTGGAAATTAGCAACACTTAAAGCAATAACACAGAAATGTTCAAGATGGAAAATTATAAGCGTGGTGTCCCCTTGCAACTCCAATAGAATTTTAGACAGGCAGAAAACATAAGCTCTACTGCAGTTTAGACAGAATTTTAGTTAAATGCTGCAAAAACAATCTGTATCCTTTTGTGTTTAGACAAAATAATGTCTGAAAGAATCATAAAAGAAACAGCAAGTATATCTGCTTTACATTCAGGGTCACTAACCAACTAAACTAGAGAAATCTATGCATTTACACCTTATTCCAGAACTGGACTGAGCAGAGGCAAAAGGGTTTGAAGGTATCTGAGCAGATATAACTGTTTCAGAGTAAGGGGGCTCAGCAGAGGCTTTGGGTAACTCATGCCTTGTCCTAGGCATCAGCTCTGCTTTGTCTGCCCTATGCCTTTAAAGAGCAGTAGCCTTACTACAATGCTGATGTTCTTAAAAGCCATCAAAGTATTCTCATCTGGAAGGTTTCTCACCACCCTCCCCCAGCAGAAACTCAGCCTGTATTGAATAAATGGACAATTTTCCTCAGACATACTGACGCTCACAGGTCAGCTCACACGCACACATTTTTCTTACAGACAGCTCAAGATCAAGTTTTCATTAAACAGATGGCAATTTTAGGCATTCATAAATAGTCTAGTAAGACCCCAAGAATAAGTGTGTGCAAGGGGGAATGGGTGTCTCCGATGTGTGGCAATTGCCCCTGGAGAAAATGGGTTGATATCAAAGCCCCAGGTTAAAGGACTATCAGAGAGTGGTGTTCCTGTAAGTGTTAACAGTATTGAATGAACAAAGAAAATGAAAGGTAAGTCTATCGAGTTCTTTAAATAACCAAAATAGGGTAAACACACATTTAGGCATTAAGAAATATTTCACAGGAATATGCTTTACTTTGTTTTGGTTTTGTTTTGGGTATTTTTGTTTGTTTGTTTGCTTGTTTTGTTTTGTTTTCTGGGGTATTTAACATCTTTTAGTCCTTTCTCAGAGCTCATGCTCTGCTGATGATATCAGAAAACATTACCAGCACACTTAGCTTACTTGTACAAATAATGCTCTTCTAAACAACTAATATAATTTAAAACCAGCATTTATTTTTCATGTACATTTTTTTTAATTAAGGTTAAAGGGAGTTAGTTTAAAATTAAGTCATACCATAAATAAAATTCTCATTTCATTTAACCTTAATTTATATTCTTTTTTTTGTTGGGTTTTTTTTTTTATCTCTTCAAAATAATTGTCTTCTATTTCCCTGTCATTACCTTGGCAATTTCCTCTACTGCTTGATTTAGCAAATGGTATTCAGGAGGGCAGTAGAGGATGAATAGGCTAAGATATAATAATTCTGTTTATTGTTTTACAGATTACAGGGAGCAGTTTGTCTTATGAAGCAGCACAGAAGAAAACAGGAGCTATTCTGGAAATTAAAGGTCTGCCGTGTGCTGCACAATTCTCTTCTGAATTAAAGATTAATTAAATACTTTAAAAAAAATCAAAGTAAATGTCAGAGGCAAAGAGCTGAAATTAAAGAATATAGAATAACTATTACAAGCATAGCTACAGAGAAAATAATGTTGAATATTATAATAGATAAAGCATAATAATGTCTGAAAAAAAATCTTATCTCTTTCAGATCCAGGATCCAGCAGAAACCGATATGATAATATTACGTTGCTGTATAGTTAATTACTGTGAGTTTAGAATTGAGGATATGGCTTTCTTCTAATGTATATTAAACTACTTACAATTTTCAAATAAATAACAAGGAACCTTTATATATGTATATGATTTCAATTTTTAAAAGTCTTCTAGGCCTTTGTTTCTCCTAGGGGGGAAAAAAACCAAAAACGCACAACAAAAAAAAACCCAAAACCCACAACAACAACAACAAAAAGAAACCCCCCCAAACCAACAACAACAAAGAAAAAAAAAAACAAAAACCCAAACAAAAATTTTCAACTGTTAATGCGACAGTGGGACATTCCGAATTACATTTTTCTCCTGTCAAAATATTTTCCTCATTACTCCATTATTTATGTACTGACTTGTGTGAAAGTTAAACCTTTTTTTTTTAAAAAAAGACCATATCCAAGAGTGGCCAGAAGGCTTCTTTCCAATTTGCATTTTAGTAAAGAGCGTACTGGGAGGAGAAGGAGTATTAAACATAATAAATACAAAAAGAAACAAAGAGCAGCTGCCTTCTGCAGCCTTCTTTTCCACTTTTCCTTCCCTATCGTAGTATTTGCATGTACTCCTTTCTTCTTGCCTTCTTCCCAATCCGTTCCTTCCCATTGCAGCTCTTTTCATCAACCACTTTATCTTCTACATAATTTTGTGTAGTCTTGTAAATTCTGCAAAATCCCCTGTTATAACTTCCCAGTTGCAACTTACTCTATTTAGCTAGTTAAGATGTTTCAGAACTGCATAAAAACATAAGCTCCTCCTTCGCTTGCGAGCTGTGTTAAGCCTAGCATCACCTTCCTCTTAGAGAGAGAGAAAGGGACCGTTTACTGCTCTTTCCTGCTCAGATAGATGCTGACTTGTCTTCTGCCTTGGACAGAATTTTTTATTGTTTATAATTGTTTACAGTCTCTAGGTTCTGGTCAGAATTTTCCCTATAGTCCTAAATGTCACCCGCCCCACTTAGTAGACCAGGTAGTATTACATGGTACAGAAAAGACTAAATCAAAGGCCCTGCATACATGGATATAAAAATATTTCACTGAGCTTACAGATGAAAGAAGGGTATTCAAGTCATTGAATACACTCTTCAAAGAGTCTTAAGCAGCAGAGAGCTGTGCTTATGACATCGGAAAAGAGAGAGGGAAGAAATCAGATGGTGTATTGACTTGCATTGATTCGAAACTCTTTCACTGCGCTAAAGATATCTTAGATATTCATTTGAGAAAGGAAGGATGGTTTTAGCTCAGCAAGTATGTGCATTATATGCATCAGACTCACTGCGATCAAATTCTCACTGTGAATTATCATTCAAGCATCTCAGTTCTCTATATACATATACTTATGAATTTGCATTTCAACAGAATGTGAGGCTGAATTATATGAAACCTATTTTAGATAACATACTCAAGCTTTAAAGAAGAAAATCTTTTCTAGAGCTACAAACCTTTTATCATTTTTGTCTATTTTAAGCTTGCCATTTTACAGATAAAAGACAGGAGCTTCCTGCTGCAGGCAATTCACTGAGTAGTGGAAACAAGCAAACAAAAATTGAAAAAATAGGCATTATATTAATAATACTTTTTTATGATTTGTTTATTCATACATTTCAATGGATGCCATTGTGTGTGCATGGGCATGGATGTATTTTATGAAAGAGATTTTTAAATAAAACAATGGAGATCAAGTTTTAGATAAGATTTCACTGAAGTGTCTAATAGCTAATCCAGGAAGGACTGTAAAGAACTGCATATCAAAGATGACCAGAAAATAATTTTATAAGTTATACTGTCTTCAGCAGAAAGGGAGCAGATAATTGACTGGATGCATTTCTCCATCTGTCATCTCCTTCTGATATTAATGCCTATAAGTCACTTTTAGAACACCTTCAGAATCTTTGAGAGGAAATTGGAGTCATGCTTGCTTTACTCCATTTGTTTATTTCTGACTTATCCATCAAGGTAATACTGGTTAATTGTACTTCACAGAATCACAGAATTGTTGAGATTGGGAGGGACCTCTGGAGGTCATCTTGTCCAACACTTTTTGCTCAGCCAGATCCACCTAGAAGCAGTTGTCCATGACCATGTCCAGGTAACTTTTGGATATCTTTTTCATCTGACTTCCAGGAAGTTCATTTTTATTGAGCTACTTGTTGTTTTACTTATTTAAAAATATTCTTTCTTACTTTAGTAATAAAACAGTCATAGTTAAAAGCTGTGATAATGAAAACTGATGACCACAGAAACTAGCAAGAATTCCTACCCCTAGTTTTATATTAAGGCAGATAACTATTAAGTTTTGGAGAACTTTGTTAACCTGCCACTATTTGACAAATTTTAGATTAAAAATGTTTATGCTTCATACTTCGAAACAAACCTTTCTCCTTAGTGTTCTTTTGGGTTTGTTTAAAAGGATCTGTATTGTTTCTTGCTGTTATTCTTTTACACATTACACATTTTAGAAGTCCACAAATATTGCTATCATTTGTTCATTATTTAATGTTTAAATAATTGCTGAACGTGCATCTCTGCTTTGTGTTCAGCTGACCGAATTCAAAGAAATGCTCTCAGTCAGACCACACGTCTACCCATACATCAAAGAGACTAAAATGCATACTGCAATTCAGGAGGTTTGAGGCTTTTAACACTATCTCTGCTATAGATATAACACCACAATCTTTACAGTAGAAGTAGAAAAAGCTGTGACTGATGGATAGGCATCAATAAATCTGTAAACTTATTGTACAGGTAGATGAACTTAATGGCAAATCTACTTTTTCATACTTTTCAGGTCCTTTGGCTGTTTCAGAAATAATATTTTTTTCTGTTGCATTTTTGCTTTTTTCAGCTACCTCAGGGATATATGGAGGTATGCAAAACACTACAAGAACACTGAACTGCAAAGTAAATTTGAGTTCTGCTGTACTTCTGTACAGTTCTAGGTGAGCTTTGGCTTTATCTTAGGCAATTCACTCAACTCCTTCTCTTCCACTCTGGCTGGTGTTCACCAAGGGGAAATCATTGGGCACTGAATCTAGCTCTGGATAATTTTTTCAAATTTGACATATGAAATTGTTTGCTCAAAAGAATTTTCAAGTTGATTTTTTAGGCTTGGAAATAATTTATATCCATTATCACACAATTATTTTCCTACAGTGCTTTGCACTGGAACTTTGTACTAATATGTAACTGCTATATGCTTATGCTTTCTTCTACTCCCATTGTTTTTCCTAGGTACCTGCCTGAGACATAAAAAGAATTTAAACACTTAATATATGCCAACAATGATACAGTAGATTTCCAGGTATGCAAATGTGACAGATGTGAGTTATTTTTTAAAAAAGAATAAAACATCCTGCCCTTTAGCTGCCAGGCTGTCAGCTTCACCTGTGTAATTTGGAGATAGCATTTCCTAATTTTCATGAAATGGCAGATTTCAGGTCCACAGACTTCTTTGTGAATAATTGCTTGTTTCAAGGGTGTCAATGCTCTCCTTTCATAATGATTATTAACATCTTGGGGATTAATTCTGCTTTATAGAAAGAAACCTCCACACATACTTCTTCAAAGTTTAGACAATTAATCCAGTCCATGAAATCGGGGGGCGGGGGGGGCTGGAGGGAAGTATGAACTGAGATTTTTCTAGCACAATTTTTTGTTACAGCAGATATTATGGAAGTCTTACATCATGTCTTTCAGACTGGAAAACTAACAAATTAAACACCAAATCATACAAAGGTATTCCACTGAGTCATGCACAGTCCTATATTTCTGCATGATTTCTTCTACTCCTTGAGTTTCCTACTGCAAAGCAGAACTTTTGTGAAAACTGATATCCAGTTATACTTCTGTGTAAAGTCTGTAACTTTAATTTCCAGCATCACCACATTCAAGCTCCAAAAAGATCATTGGCTCAATAAATTTATTGCTACAACCAATGTTTTTATTGTCTGCTTTTTTGAGAGCAGGATTATATTTCGACATATTGCAAAATTTTGCTAATGTCACTGAAGATGAACAATAAGTACACATGGGAGAATATAAAAAATGTAGCAAACAAACCCCCTTGAGCAAAGAGTTGCACATGTCATGGCATTCAATATAAGCCAAATTATGGTGGAGGCAGTAGATTACATAATTTTTCAGGAGCTTATAAGTAACAGGAGGAGAGTAGATAGCAAAATAAACCTTGTTGCTGAATTCCTTATTATATATTGTTTTCATACAGGATAAGAAGATTATCTGGGTGGGCACGAGCATCAAAGTCAATGCATTCCTAAAGTCATTGCTAATTTGCTTTTCCACAAACACAGAGGTGATCAGAGTTTAAAGGGTTGAGTTTAGCCTCACTGGACAAGGAACTATGATGACGTGATGGGCTATGATAACTGTTTTATAAAGGTATATTTGCAGTACTCTGGAAAAAATACACTGGTCACTGCATTAATCTCATTTCAGCACTGAAACTGAGATTTTCTAAGAGATAAATGAAAAATATAAGGAAGAGAAAAATGAGGAATATACAAGCTCATCTCCTAGTTAAAAAAAAAAAAAAAAGGAAAGAAAAACGTCTCAAAATGTGCTTCTCTAGGAAAGGTTCCCTTTTCTTAAGGCAGAGGCTGATAGAAAAACTGGATAAACTCTTTGCTGTGAGAATCTGGCAATCACAGAGGATTAGACCAGGTCTGCTCATTGGCCATTACAGAAAAAAAAAAAAAAGACAATGTAAGCCCTTTCCAAAAATTAGACCTGGAGAGCACATCAGTCAGCAGAGAGATGTGTTTTTAATAAGGTGGTAAAACAATAGATGTCTTTATAATAGGGAGAGTTAAACAGCACATTTCTAGTTTCTCCTGTTCTTTGGATTTATTTGGGATATTACTTTTTCTATATTCCATCAATCTCAAAAAACCTTATCAAGTTTCCTTTCAAAACCAAAACTTCTATAGACATCCATTACTTAATAAGCATTTTTGCAACTAGCTTCCTCTGAAGTATTTTAATTTTTATCCCTTTTATCATTTATCTGGTGTGTTTTCAATATTGAGTGTACTATTGTTATTATTTTTAGCTTTATCTGTCAAATTCTATTTAATATATTATGCTGTCTTATTCTTTTACGTATACCCTGTAGAACATCCATTATCTAGCAGCACACTCAACACACCAGATGGTACTTGCATTGTTTATTACAGTTAATTTCAAAGTTGTTTCCATCAGTTTTTCAAAACTATGTGAAGAAAAATATCTCTGTCCTGCCTCCAGCAACATAAAGCATAAACTATGATATCCCTTACTTCTTGCACTTACCATGCAGCTATATAACTATTGGGAAAAGCAAGACAAGAGTTAGCATAACTATCCTGTTGGGAAGTTTACACTGTATTTAATGTAGTCCACAAGTGATTATTACTCTTATTTATACAGCACTAAATGGTACTTGGGGTTTTAGGGACTATAAGAAGACACAGAATTCACCTGACAGAATATAGGAGAGGAGAAAGAAGGTCAAAAGGGTGAAGAATGGGATGCAATGCAGGAGTAGAAGGGATCTCCTGAATTATTGGGTGAGGTCATCTCCCTCAGCAGGCAAATCTGTCAGAGAACAACTGTCAATAACTGGCCAGGCTCTGCTTTCATATTCCAGTTACCTTCTGCTGCTGAAAGACACTCCTGGAATTGTGTTCCTCAAGTATTTAGAAAAAGGCTTCTAAATTCCAGTCTAAAAGGTGAATATGGACAGTCATCATTGTCATTTGGTGATGACAGTTGATTTTTAGCACATATGCTGTGAGTAGGTGGAGCTAAGTGCTGTTCCTAGGTTTTCCTGGAAAGTACTCTTATATGTCCTATAAACTTAGGAGCACCATAAAGGAGAAAGATGACAGTGGGAAGGGAAATACAACACAGATGGATGTGGAGCTTAAGAGGGAAGGAGTTTCAGGCAGGTGAAAGAAAGGTGTTTTTTCTTGAGAATCCCCTAGGGAAACTGGTTTCCTTGAGAGAACAGAAAGGGTCAAACTCATGGAGTAACCTGAAATCGAGCAATGGGAGCTTCACCATCTAGCACAAAAGTATTTGGCAGTAAGTGTGTAAAGGCACAAGTAAGTGAAGGTGGGTAGTCTGAGACAGGAGGGGAAATTGTGTATTCATGAGGCATGTCCCTGAATCCTGTTGTTACTCACACCCTACTTATTATAGAATCACAGAAGCATCCAGAGGTCATCTAGTCCGACCTCCCTGCAGTCACAGGGACACCCCTGCCTAGACCAGGTTGCCCAGGGCCTCATTGAGCCTCACCTTGAATATCTCCAGGGAAGTAGACTTAATCACCTCCCTGGGCAACCTGTTTCTGTGTTCCACCATCCTCAGAGGAAAGAAATTTTTCCTAATATCCAATCTAAATTTACTCTTCTCCAACTTAAATTCATTGCCCGAACTCCTGTCACTGCAGGCGTTTGTAAACAGAGTCTTCCCAGGCTTCCTGTAGGCCCCCTTCAGGCACTGGAGGGCTACTATTAGGTCTCCCTGGAGCCTCCTCTTCTCCAGACAAGAATAACTTTTACTCTGACTGACTCAGCTTACCCGAGAGTTTGATTAATTTTACTGTGTTAAAAGGAAATATTTCTTTTGTGTCTTGTGGTTCACGGCATCTCCACATTTTACTGCATCTGGTAAGAAAGAAATCTTTCATGAGCACTTTTCACTTTGTGAAGGTTCATGTAAAAACAGCAGACAATTTTTTTTTTTTTTGTATGAGATCTCAGTACAGCAAAACAGTGACGAGTGCAACAATGGTTGAAGAAGAGTGTCCAGCAACCTGTCTGGTGCAGGGTCAAGGGTCACTGGGCAGAAGTACAGAGATTGGTACCAAAATAAACCAAGAGTCTCCTGGCCCAGATCTCACTCCCATTCCTTTTTGTTGATTATGTACATCTAAGCATAAAGAGAACATTTTCACATGTACACAAGTCATACTCTTTTCGAAGAAATGCGCATCTGAGAATCTTAAAATCTTGTAACATTGAGATTTTAGCTTCTGGATGATTTAGAAACTTCCATAAAAAAACCCTAAATATAGAAACCTTGTAGGACTCATTCCCATTGATTAAGACCTTCAAATTCCAGTTCTGTTTTTGAAAGTTGTTAAATCACTTAGGCACTTTCATCGCGAAGTGCCTTTTTAAACTATAACATATGTTCAGTTTACAACTCTGGAAGGTGCACATACTCACATTACCACCTGCACTGGGTTTGGATATAAATATTTATTACAGTTCAATCTCCACTCAAAACATCATTCACAAAACTGCAGATGAAGAAAAGCCAAGATGACGGGACACAGATGAATGCTAATACATTTGAACTTCTGCTAGCAGTAGTCAGCTTTGATATTAAAACAGACCCTTCTTTTGTCATACTTAGTATATTGAAAAGTTATTTTAACTGTCTAAGTCTAATAGCATCACTAGTTATAATCCATTCCAGTATCTGAGGAAAGTCATTGACTTTTCCGCCCTCAGTCATCTTCATCATCTGCTTAGACTGAACAAGACAAAATTATTTTCACTTACCAGGGATTTCATAAATCACTGATGCCATGATAATTGCCAAGTATCATAAGAGTGCTGCTGGTATTTAAGGAAGTTAAACTTGAATTTTTTACCGTTGGTGAATGAAAAAGAAGTTTTCAGACACTGTTTCTATGGATTTTTTTATCTGACACTTGCATCAGGTTGACCACTAAAGAATAAACGTGATTTCAGTAATATCCTTTATATTACTGAATGCTCTGATTATAAGTTGGTATTAAGATGAGTGTCTGGTGAAAATTCAAAACTGTTTAACAATTATATTGTAATAAATTCTGCACAACTGCTATGTTATGACTCAGTCTTATGTGGTTTCCTTTTTATGACTACCAAGACAATGATGCTTACTACAATCCCTTTTACTTTTAGAGCATCTCAGTTCTGTCACTAACTGGTCTAGAGACACCTGAGAATTTCCATCCATCTTTTTCACAACTTGCGGAATGTTAGTGAAGTAGGTACACCTTGCAAAACACATACAACACATGCACCACGATATCTTTGAACTTTCACATACTCATCATATTTTTGGTTTTATAGCATTCAGCAGAAATAACATTTTTTTTTTTTTTTTCCTTTTAGGAGTTCTCAGAATATGTCTCTGATCTCACAAAATGCATGAAATTGTGGTCTGGCAATATATCCTTTAAAGCAAGCATGTTAAATGAGACAAAAAGAAAAAACAGAATCAACATATAAACCCAGCATTTTGAAACAAAAAAGAATCATACAAGTGGATAAAGAAATATATCTCAAATGTCACAATATTAAATTATTAATGTAAGTACCCTGTTCTCGAAGTATAAAGTGCATTTCACCTGAAGAAGGCAAAAACTGTGAGTAGCTAAGTACATCACACCACACACCATGAGTATCCAATAAATCACCATAAAGATTAATACCAAGCAAAGCCCATTAGTTGCTCTGATAATAACTGCTAGCAGAGCACTTAACAAGTGAGTCAATTAGAAGTCATGGTACTCTAAGTCTTTGAGTAAAAAATCAATTTTATTTAAAATAATCCTTGATCAGTCACAATCAAGGTTAATCAGGTAATTGTACAGGGAAACACACCAACTAAGAAATAATAATTTATCAAGAAAATTTAGGAGAAGAAGAAAGCGGTATATCTAATGTGTTTTTTTCCCTACAGTATGTAGGCAATAGCATTACTACCATGACTTAAATTAGCAAATTTTTTCCCAAGACACAGAAAGGCAATCAACAAGTATTTGACTGAATGGAACAATGGCTTAAAACTTATTTTATTAACTTATGAACTTATCAACTGTATTGTCTTAAAAAATAGTTTCATCTGCAAAAAACATGCAGTAAAAATATGAGGTGATATCATCTGTCTGAATTACAAATATACAGTGAGTGCTTTAAGATGATAAAGATCTTGTTCTAGACTTAAACAGAAGAAAACTAATAAACAAACATTTGGATGGGCAAAACAGAAGCAGTATTGGTCAGTTAAATGCTTCTGGGATGCTGGCAAACACTGGAGACTAACCAGCATGTATCTGCAAACAGATTCATGCATTAAACTCATTTGCTGCTTAGACCAAAGTGACCATATTCAAAATGACTCTTCAGATTAGATCCTAGCTTTTGATACTTCCTGAGTTGATGCTAAGGACCGTGCAGGAGACAGCAAATTGATCTGGACCAAACCCATTTTCTGGGATGTTACAGAAACTCAGCAGTATAAATTGTCTCCTCTGGGAACAGTCTCTTTTAGCCCTTAAGAAACAGATGACTTCTCTGAGGTGTGTGTGTAGTTCCCAGGGGTGGCCTTTTTCACTTTGTGATCCCAGTCGAAGCACTACAGAGAGGGTCACCTCACTTAGCTTTACACCCCAACTGTAGCCTAATTTTCTGTGCTCCTATAATAAAGTGAAGCCTTAGGGAAGCAAGTAACCTTGTCTCAACACAAGTGGGATAAATTTCAGTAGGTTACCTATCTGTATTAACTATCTATAGAGAAACAGAAGACAACCAGCTTAGGCTAGATGTCTAACCGTTAGGAGACTGTAGCTAGGTGGAAATACATTGTACCTGTAGTCTGACTTACTTAGGTGCTAATAATGAGATTAACATGGGGACAAGATCTGAGACAGTGGATATGGTATGAATATATGGTATATATACAACTCCATTGTTACATATACAGATGAAGTTTGAACACACTGAACTGGCTTATAATACACAACACTAATTATTATAGAAAACTGTGGACAAACTGACTCATGGACCAAGTTGAAGCTCTGTCGCTGCTGCTACATGAACTAGCACATCTAGTCACTTGTATTTTGTAAGCTTATTGAATGTCTTCTATACTTGGAAGGATTTGAAAATGGGCAGTGAACAATACCAGAATGAATTTATAGTAGGAAAATTGGTGCAAGATCTCATTTTTCCTATGCTGAAGTGTAGAAGAAACATTTATTAAAAACATTGTACTACTGGGTTGGTTGCAATAGGAAGGGGCTTGTATTTCATGACCCAACAAGTCTCCCTAATGAATAAGTTGCTAACAACTAAAATGTTGTGCATATAGAGCTCTGCATCTTCTCTCCTTCCTTCTGCTTCTGAATATAACTATTTCAATATTAATACTTGTTTATACATAGAAGTTGCCTATATTGACTTCATTTTATGTCCTTATTAGAATTAACAACCAGATAAATATGGGTGAATTGTATGATCAGTCTACATGTCATGAATCTAAAATAAAATTAAAATTCATTGAACAATGTTACAGAATAAAATGCAGGTGTTCAAGAGCAGTCTATCAGATATTATATGTGCTTGTAATGATGAAGACAGGTGTAGTTGATAATAATTTGGTGATTAGTTAATAGGGTTGTTGGATTTTTTTAATTGAGTGGAATAGTATGAAACTGTAACAGTTACTAACCAAGACAGAAATAGTTTTTTCATCAGTGGGTTTTTTCAACACTCACAATTACCAGGACTTTCAAGGAAGTCAGATGCTTTTGCCTTTAGCTGTCTCTGTGTTAAACTCAGACCAGGAGTGACTTTGGCTGGACTCTATGGCAAAAATCTGCACCATCTTCCAAAACAATGCCTTGAATTGTCCTTTGGATCAAACATGATCTCCATGCATGTTTTGAACATGATGGCAGACATAGCAGAACTCTGTTCTTTCACATCTGTGTACCCAGGGACATTCAGTGACAGTTTGCTGACTACAGATTTTTTCCTGTCTTCTGCCTATAGTACTCGCACAAACCTGGTACTCCCATCAGTCAGCTGCCTCTGTGACTAACATTGATATAGAACTTGTGAGATATTCTAAGTGCCAGAATGCATCTGCACTTGCCAGTGACCAGTAACCCCGAAGCTGCCGCGTGGCAAGCAGTTCTTGAACCCAGCCTTCTTCCCACAAGGTGCCTGCTGTGTCCTGCTACACTGAGCACCTAGGTGCCCACTGCTCCACACAGAACCTGATGCAGGTCTTTGTTCCATCCAAGGGTCAGGACAACAGCAGGACAGCAGCCTTAGTCTTTCTTCAGTTATCTGGCTGTTGTTTTGGGGTTGTTTTCTGGTTTTGGTTTGGTTTTTGGGTGTTGTTTTTTTTTGC
>VXBW01004652.1:2080047-2091248 GCA_013400375.1 Thinocorus orbignyianus
TTTTTTTTTTTTTTTTTTAATTTATCAGTTTAATCCTTATAGAAGACTGTCCCAGACTTCATGTGAGACAACATCAGGCGCTGCAATGGGAACAGGTTTCTGTGGTGATTCTGTAGGAAGTTTTTATGGCTTTTTCAATCTGAAAAGCAAATGTTACATAAAATATCTGAAGCTGTTGATCTTTCTGGGCGACATTCCCAGTCATTGCAGCAAACAGTCCACCTCCTGGAAGGCAAAAAACAACAAAATCCCCACCCAGCAGGGGTGGGAATGATGAGCTGCTATATGCCACTATCACTCACTGCCATCATGGAAATCACAAAGCAGGGCACATAATCTATTTAAGAAATAATTAAGATTGCTGGAAAGATGCCATTGTTAAGACAAAAGCTGATAATTCAGACAAACTCTCAAAGGTCTTACAACCCATTGAGTATTCCTTACTATGGTAAATAATTAGTACCAAACATAAGCCTTGCTGCATGATGAAAACAAATGGAGTATAATAATGCTGAAGGCAAAATAATATGCCTGTATTTCTTTTTTCTTGACAGGTGCAACATTATTTTGCAAAGCTGAAAGTTAGGTGTTCAGGGCAGATAAAAAATTTTGAAAGATCTAGTCCCTTAGAAGCGTAATCTCCCCAGAAGAACACAAAGCCCCAATTTCAGCTTTCACGCAGTAAAGGTGACTTATTTTAAGTGTAAATAGGACCTTTGTGATTATCTAAAAAGAATGCGATCAAGCCTTTCCTGCATCATTTCCTGGTTACAAAGTAAGGTGTATTTAGGGCAGCATTAATGATCCAAGTAATAATTTGCTTGCTTTTATTTCAGCAAATGATTATTTTATCTTCTGAACTATCTACCAAAACTATTAAAATTTTCTTTCCAAGCTTCTCTCCCAATATGTTTGTGCCTCAGAGAGAAATATTAAATCAATAATGCCCAGCAATATAAAATTATTTAATTAGCACACATTAAAATATTGAAACTATAACCAGTTGTTAATATTAAAGCTATTATTGGTCGATACTACTCAAAGACACTTTTTTTTTTTTCCTTTTGCTTTTTGGACAGAAGTAATCACAATGCACTAAACAGACAATAATAATAAGAGCTCCAACCCCCCTGATTAACTCAACTCAGCACAAAGCACTGATCTATGTACCACCACAGGAGACAGAACTTGGTCTATCCAGATTGAAACCCTGCATTGTGAATAATCCTAACTCTGCATGTGCTTAAAATAATTAGAAATGTCTTTGCACTGAGTCATTCCCATCAGTTACTGAGTAGCCAGGTGGGCTAACAAGCATTTACCTGCAAAAAATGTTCTGATTTTGCCAGTGTTGTGGTAGTGCTGATGAACCTTTACTTCTGTAACACAGAATGTAATACATCTTCAAATACACCTTTGACAGAGCTGGGCAAAAGATCTCTGGCAACGGGGCACCTCCCTGCCCTTCACCTTCAGCTTGTTATTACAAAAGTGGGCAATAACCAATCTGTATTTTTATAAGTTTGCAAATGTTTCAAGTAACACTAAGTAGACACTTTTCATGACGATGACTATAAGATAAGTGAAGTTGTGGCTGTGAGTTGTGGATGGTGCCTCCTTCTTAGAATGAATTCTCAAGCTTCTTCTGCACTGATAACTTACTGTAGCTCTTTCTCCTTAGAAGAATATCCACAACAGGGATGTCCTGTTCAAGACAGCTAAGATGGAACCCTACTATACAATAGAGTTCTAGAGATATATATAAAAGTCCCACTGGTTGAAGTGAAAAATTCACCTGCAGAACTTCAAAGGCAAAATCAACAATTCAAGATTCACATTCTTTTCAAATTAACTTTCTCTTTCACTCACTGTCACTGGGCTCCTTCTAGCATGTTAGAGAACATAGGGCTTGTAAGGTGAGCTTTCAAAGTAGGCTCCAGCTCCTTCAACTTGCCATGGGACCTACAAAAAATGCAGCTTCCCAAGTTTGCTTTTTCCTCAGGAAACCTAGAATTCATTTTTCATTGTTGTGGTTCCACATTCCATGTAAAAAGCCCAACATTCTGGTCTTAGTCAAAACTCGTATATAATTCTCGAGGGAATGTTTCATTTATTCCAACCAAAACATAACAAGACATTGTGATGTATAGTACCTGAAATCTGCATAATAAAGCAATACTTATTAGTGGGCAAAAATGTTAGAAGAGTGAAAACCAAACCAAAACAAAGCAAAACAAAAATAAAATAAAACTATAAACTTTTATTAGTGTGAGCAGATGTGGCAAATAAAAATATTCTGTATATGTAGGGAGAAAGATTTCTATCTTGGACTGCCCCTAGCAGAGACAGAGAAAGACAGTATTACAGACAAATTGGAAAGTTTAAGAGACTTCAAACTAACTTAGATATTTTTGATATCATGAGTTGAGTCAGGCTGCAGAGTAATTTTTGGCAGTTTTGAAAAATGAACCCATTTACACAAAGACTTTGAGAACTGGCTGATGATTCAGTTTTCTTTACTTGCAAGCTCTGAGTTTGAGATACATCATGGAAATCTCCAGAAAGCTCTGAACACATTTCTTTGAAGCCAGACCTTCTTGTGATGTTTTACCTTCACAAATGAGTGGTGTCATCAAAAGCACTAGTCACTGTTTTAAAACACTGACTATAAAGGTAAGTATCATCTATCCCTTTTTCACTCCTCATTCTCACTTTGACACCTAAGAAACTGAATGAATGAAAATGATGCTTTGCTATCTCTAGAGGCAGGAAAAATGCAAGTGGTTGAGAACATGCAATTAATTTCTTCCTATTCCCATTTTCTACATGCTTAAAATATCCTTAAAAAAATAAAGATAAATGTTAAAAAACAAACAAACAAAAAACTTGGTCTTGGTTTATAGAATGGGAATATGGAAATATGTTATATTTCTTATATATAGGCAAGTAATATATTTATAGCTACTATACAGTATCAAAATAATACAAAATAAATACAATTTATTTGCTAAATAAAACAATACATAATAGAAAGAATAATTGATGAGTGGAATGGGTCGAAGGCTCTTGCCTTGGCATAAAACACCAGCACTGAGTGTTCAATATTAAGCACCTTGCCAGGACAAAATATCAAAGCTCTTTAAAAAATCTTTTATCAACATTTTTACCTCCATATTTAAATTTGAAAACTTCATTACAAATTCATTACAAATTTAAAAAAAATAAAAAGAAAGAAAAAAAAAGTTAGATCAAGTTTGTTTGATTGCAAATATTATTCAAGTAGATTTCGATACTATGGACACTTGAATTCCTTTAAAATGGTTCCAGGTGATCCTCTAAAAGACTTCAAAATCTTAAAATTTAAGGTTGTTAATATGTAAGAAGCAGGACCAGAGGAATCTTTCCAGATATAACCCCCTTATATTAAAGGCTGGGCGATTTATAATGCCTTTCATAAAATGAACAACGTTCTCCTGAAGGTTCAACAAGGCTAGCTATTCCCTGTGTCTACCAGAAACACTGTTCTGATAAAATTTTTATTATAATGGTTATGCATTGTCATAGCTATGTGGAAATAAAGCTTGATAGTTGCCCTGTAATTGACTTTATTTTCTTGCTGTGATCATTCTCTGCCCTTTCTAATTGATTAACTGTCTCCTTATGGAAAGAATTTCCATAGGCTTTGGTAAAGGTCTCAGGCAAAGGAATGTGTTCACTAATCAGGTCCTCAGAATCAGATTTAGAGCACTAATTACAAACAGCTGAATCCTCTAACCACTTATAGTTATGATTACAAAGCAAGTTAGAAAAACAGCTCTGATTCCTGCAAGACTAACCAGGACCTATTGCCTTCTTGATAGCTGACTAATCTCTATCTCATTGATTTACAGCACAGATCTTTCACAGTAAACTTCTCTCTGACGCAGAAGTGGCCTATATGCATACTTTACAAGTTCCTCAGTATTTGTTCCATAAGCAAATCACAGTTTATCAATCAGTTTCCACTATTTTCAGTGAGGGATCAATGAAACAAAAAGCAAGTTAATAGGAAACAAATTTATTTCTTTAATATACTTTTTATGATGTGATGGAATGGAAGCTGATTTTACTATTCCTTTATACAAAAAGCATAGAGGACATGTAGATTACCAAAATTTTATAATTCCTAATTATATCTCTTTGAGCTTATACTGAATTTTGTCCCATTTGGTTGATATAACTAAACACTTCATACAGTGTATTGACAACATGCTAGTCTTCTTTAATTAAGGTCTTCAAAAGATATGAAATACTTTAGATCAAGGCAACAGTTTTGCAAAAGGTTTGTGACGTTTTCCTTCATCTTAGAAAAGCCCTTATAAAGGCAATTAGTCTTTTTGCTAAGTAGGTTGCATGTTAGTTAGATTTATCCATTGAAATGAATTTATTACTTCTGTAATAAAAATGACCCTTCTTTGCAGCTTATACAGTACAAGTCAAACTGAGTGTCCTTTCCCACTAATTCTTTCCCTATGAGATGATTTTTAAGGCTCTGATGTTAGACACAGTTCAGTAACATCTGATTTTTTATCACATTATTGAAAAAAATAAGGTATATCAAGCTTTCAATATATTTCAGTAGTTTTTCTGATCTAAAAAAAAAAACATCACAGGAAATAAAATTTTCTCAGATTTTGACTTATACTGTAGCACTTTCACTTTTCACCACTCGTTTTACAGTACCCACAAGAATTGACCATGGCAATCTAACCATAAGTTCACAAACTTTGACTTGATGGAGACACAGGATTTAAATACATTGGCTTTCAGGTAGATTGTCCTGATCTCTTATTCTTTACCCACTGTCTTCTGCCTGTCTGGGTTAAATACAAGTGCATTTCAGGATCACTGACAGTGAATGACAGTCTGGAGGTGCAAGAAAATTGTTTCTCATGCTAGCACTCAGGGAACAGCAGGGCAGGTAGAACAGGGCTACATCTGTGCTTAAAAGCAATGAAACTCTTGATTCAGAAGGGAGAGAACAGTACAGAAAGCTTAGGGGTCAGTGTGCTCTTGCCTGGCCTCATTTCTGCAGGGAAGTGGAGAGCCAGGTATAGTTTAATTTACAAAAGCAGGGCACTTACTTTTGTCCTAACCTTTTGATTGCTCAAAATTATCTCCTCCTATCTAGCTAAAAATTTCTCTTATGCTGCACAAGCTGAACATTCCTGATTTCTGAGGAATTTTTGTCTCTACTAGTAGTCATCATGCAGAGAATAGGAACCCATCAGTCTTCATCCAGATTATTCAGTAACGATTACTGAACTGCTGGGCTAAATCGATTCATCTATAGAAATATGCACTTCCCTCTATGCATAATGAGGGAAACTTTACACAAAACCCCCTACTTTACACAAGTAAAGTTTAAATCTTTCTTAATATGAAGTAAGAAGGTACAAAGATAAAGCACAATAATTTGGAAATAGAATACACGTGTATTTCCTGTGATTTTCTTCATGGAGTCTTGTATTTCTGTGCCATCACTGGACAGTGTTTTAAAATAGAAGAATATTTTCTTTTTATTGCCCAAGAATGGCTCTCCTGAATAGTGGACTGTGGAATGCAATCTTGAGTCAGTGCACCCTTGTCAGGAAGACAGCAGAAAGAAATAAACCGGATCCTTGGTCCCTGGCAAGGTCTGCAGCTTCTTGGCTATATCCTTTGTGACAATTAACTCTGTCACCCTGGCACTGTACGCAAGATTCAGTCCTACTAACGTGACGTGGGTATACAGAACGTATGCTTACCAGAGCAGGTCCTAGACACTGGTTTCTAGATCTTAGTCATGCTTTAAGATGACAGCTTTAGATTTCAAAATCTGATTTTTCATGAACACATAAATTTAGATTTACATCTGAAGTTTCACTTGTAAAAAAACCAGTATGCATACTTCCCTGGAAATACATTGCCTGTGTCATAGCTGTGTTATACACTTACGTGGAATCTTAGCTTACAACATGTAAACTATTTCAGTTCAATTTGTAAGTAGTTGCATGTGAAACTTGTATTCAAGTTAGGCAACATGTTTTTTAGCAAAACGATACATTGTCTAAGAAATATAGAATTTTATTTCAATTGGTTTTGTCCAGTTCCCTTGAAAATGTTACAGATTCTGTTACAGTTAACCAGGAGCACCATATATAGCAATTTCTGTAGGAAATAAATAAAAAAATACTCTTGCAATATACCTGCTTCACCTTCTGTTGCAGTAAGTAGGAGCTTGCTTCCTTTTTCTGTTGCCTGGGAGCATATAAATATGCTGGGTTTTAATTTCTGGGTACCTAGCTCCTGTAAAATTGTACTAAAATAAACATTCATGATGTCATTAATACACACGTATAAGTTGTATAGCATTTTACCCAAATCAACGCTGTGTGACTTCCTTCAATGTTTTGCATTTTAAGCAAACTAAGCAAACGGAAAAAAAAAACCTTAAATAAAAGTTGGAGAGGCAAAGTATGAAAGGGGATCTCTGAGATCCACCAAAATTAGGCTCAGTTATTGAGGAACAGGTCAGGTTCTGTCAGGTTTGTGTTAGGTTTGTACTCAAAGCAAGCAGACATAAACTACATAATACAATAATAATTGGTGTGTCAAATCAATTGCATCACTCAATCTTAATTAAACACATTTGAAATAGTCTCAGAAAGCAGCTTTCAACAAAACCAAGTTTTCAAAGGAACTTCAGCTTTAGATGCTTCTCTCATTTTGATGGAAGTAATTCCCACTTTATTTCTGTCCATCCACTGCTCTGTCTGTAAAGAGTGAAACAAGTAATTTGAATTGCTTTCATTTTTCAGAGCTCATCAGAAAACTGGAAAAGATAAAAAGGTGAAAGTTCCTTTGGAATGAAAAGATTTATCTTCTCAAAGCTTACACATTTGTAAATGCATATGCTGTCTGTATTTCCATCTTATTTAGCAGAATTATTCAAAGTTAAAAAAATAAGCTGTTGCAAAATTAATTTCTTCTATCTTACATATGCTACCAAAGTTTAATGAGTTGATATATTATAGAATCACAATTGCTTTTTTTTTTTTTTTTTCTGAAATAGTTGTTCTAAATAAGTAAGTTGTAGCCAAAAAAGCTGACTACCTCAGTTTCTGCTTAGGCTATACTAAAACACATGTTACTGGAATGTGTTTTATCCTGGGAGCAACTCCATCCTGGTTTTCCTACTCATATATTTATTAACTTCTGTAAGTAAACATTGAAATCAAAACTGATAAAAGGATTGAGCCCATTCTTTACTTCTGTGGCACTTCAGGGTTGAATCTCAACTCTTCTAATTGTTTTACTGGTGCTTTATCGACCTTTAGTTGCCTTACTGCAAAGCAGTTCCTCTGGATAGCACAGACCATCATCTCACCACCACCAAATACGGTAGTTTTACCTGGGCTGTGGATTTGGCCCTGTGTTTCCCAAAACCCCCAAAGTTCTATGTTTAAAACACCAAATCATAAGCAGATACATAACCTTTCTACGTGTCGGTCTGGCCACAAGTTACCGCAGCTGCTGGGCCACACTGTGGCAAGCTGGAAGGAGTTGTGACCCCATCTCTCCAGGAAATTTGGCAGAATTATTTTCAAACAGTGTTTTTAAAATACTTTAGAGCAGCCTTTGTAGCACTAGGGATAATGGTATCCATCTGGGTAGCTCTGCTACGTATTCAGACAAGTGTTTGGGTTCAGCCAGCTGTCCCTTTTGGCCAAGAGGCTCCCTACCTGCCAGACTTCTGTCACAAAAATCCTGAAACAACTTCTCCCCTCTTAATTATGTTAGTCAAACAATGTGCTTTACCTCTTTCTTCCCTATGTGGCCTTCAAATCCTGCTCCCCTGACTTTTCCCATTTATAGCGCAAAGCATTGCCGGCTGACAGCAAGAGTCGCCAACTGATGGACATTCAGCCATTCCTCCTCCCTCCCCTTCTCCCTCATCACATCTTTTCCCACCTCTGAGCTGTCACCACCTTTCCCTAAGCTACACCAGGGAGAAGAGGAGAAAATTAATTGTGTCATTTTCACATAACATCTTTCTACCATCATAACCCTGGAAATGTTATCTGCTTGCAATTACAGTGAGTTTGCATGGGTGTAACTTCATTTATTTAAATAGACCTACTTCTGATTGACACATGCAAGTATGTGAGAAGAATCTTGGCCTATTTCTTTATCATTGTGAGCTATTTCAAATGTAAGAACATTATTTACTACTTCAGTTAAAGAAGGATAAATATAAATAGACATATATTGCTGCTGTCACTTCTTCCCAAAGTACAGAATTAATGACCTCTGACCAGACAGTCTTCTCTTGTCTCGGGTGGATTTGGTGGAGGTTTTGGGGGCAATATGGACAGCTTTTTCTTGAAGGAAAATACTTTGACTAGTTAAGTTTTAAATTTGCTACAAAACTTCAGCTATGGGCTATTTCTCAAACAATAGCATGAAACTTTTGCTTTCCTAGAAAACTCCTCCTTCTCAAATCTGACTCGTGAAACAGCAAAGATTTTTTCCTGGTGCTCACCTTGTTTGTGGCTGGATCCTTTCAGCCATGGAGGGCCCTCTGAACACGTGGAGTTCATCATAAAATCATAGAATGGTTCGGGCTGGAAGGGACCTTAAAGATCATCTAGTTCCAAACCCCCCTGCTGTGGGCAAGGGCACCTCCCACTACACTAGGTTGCTCAAAGCCCATCCATCTTGAACACTTTCAGGGATGGGGCATCCACAGCTTCTCTTGGCAATCTATTCCAGTGCCTTGCAACCCCATTTGTTTGTTGACTTGATTTAACACAAAGGGAAAGAAAAAATAAATAAGAAAGATATTTCCTCTATAGGAAAAGTCTTAATAACAATCCAATGAAAATTGTTATGCTCACTATCTGTGCCTTGCTCTAGTGTTAGCCACTTCACATCCTATGGCTGTTGGTTTCAATTCAGGTGGGCTGGGGACTTTACAACATCCCCAGTCTTTCACCAGGAGGAGCATGACTTTGATACTGGTGGTTTCTTTCTTCATGCTCTAGGGTCCGCTTGTATATTTTTGTATACTTCCTGACCCTTTCTGTACCTTGTTCATTCTGCATTTACGTAAAATGCCACATTAAATCTCAATTTATTATATATGGAGAGTGAGCTATTCTGAATACACACTCTTTCCCCTCTCTTACACTTATAGCTGGTTTTACTCAAGTCTCTAAATTGGCATTTCTGCCAGCTGGTGAGCTGTTCAAATGCTTGGGGAGGCAGGATCTTCCTGTGTCTAGCTGTTATCAACCCACACCATGTCTACCCCACACTGTGCTTGTCTTCCCATTTCCAACACCTTGCTCTCATCCCATCCCTATCCTTTACTCCACATCATGACACTACACAAATATTTCATTCTACTCAAAAAAGCTACTTCCTACTAGCATTAATTTTAAAATTATGATATAGTTATACATCTCAGTTATAAAAAGCAATGCAAAAGTAAGACAAATTACGTAATAACGATTTCCATTGTAAAACTGCTCTGACCTATAAACAAACTAAAATTAAATTCCAGCTTAGAAAAGTCTAAACAATAAGTCTGACAGAAGACCTCCTCTTCAGAAGGAGGACTTACAAAATAAATTTAACGCACATCATTCTCACAAACATATCTTTCTGCCAAGGAAAAACTACCAGATAAAACATTCCCTACCAGTTCTACACTTTGCAGACCAATGCAATTTAGCACAGAACTTCAAAATACCTTTTGAGCTATGACAGACTACATAAACATTAGCATAGATCAAAAATCTATGTTGTTAATGAACAGAAAGAACTAACTAGAAGTGTTGACTTGGTATGGTAACAAATGTGTTGGTTGTACCTTAGTCCTATGTCTAAATAAAATATGACCACTTCATTGTTACCTGTTTTGAAAATTTTTCATGGAGCAACAAATGTGAACAATCTGCCTCAAATAATGATATGTCACATAAATGGACATATTTTGTTATGCTATATCAACTTAATATTTCTTGGTAGCTATTTTTTATTAGGTTTCGCTCTATGTTTCTTTTAATAGGTAAATAAGTGCTTAATTACTGAGCTTTATTAAGTTTATTATTGATTCACTGATTAATTTTAGCAAAATAATATGGTTTTAAGATGCTTAGTATTTTTCTACATAATCATTGATTATCACAGAAACTAGATGAGGTGTAATACCTATCCTTCCTGTAACAAAAGAAAATAGAAAGAATCATTGTTATCCTATTTATCATTATATTTCAGTACTGGTCAAGACAAGACACACTGTACAGAATTGAAAATTGTGCCAAAAATAGCTGATATGTCCATGTTACTGAGCCTATGTTGTCTAGGTAAAGGTCAGAGAAGAGAGCATCAAAATATCAAAATTAATGATGTAGACAAAGGTATGTATTTGTACTTATTTAATTATTATTTCAGTAGATTACCTCACTTTGTTATAATTAGAACAGACCAAAAAATTTGAACAAATTGTTGTGAGCTTTCTTCAAGATTTTTTTCAAATGGATGTGTGTTTTCCCTCCATTCCTTTGGCAAATTTTACAGA
The DNA here is from genome assembly GCA_013400375.1 of Thinocorus orbignyianus. Classification (NCBI taxonomy): domain Eukaryota; kingdom Metazoa; phylum Chordata; class Aves; order Ciconiiformes; family Thinocoridae; genus Thinocorus; species Thinocorus orbignyianus. The sequence continues at coordinate 2,090,654 of VXBW01004652.1, forward strand.
AAAAAAAAATTATTGAAAGGATAATATTTTTTTAACTTCACAAGAACTCAATTACAAATTTCATTCTCCTAAAATAAGTCATATGAAATATATTTTATAAGAATTCCAGAAATATTTCTGTTAGCAAAAGAAATAAAAAAAAAAAAAAACACCAACGAAAAGCCCATAGAAACTTCATTTCCATTATATGAATCAGTGAACTAATTCTTGGTTAATTTACGTAATTCTGCTTGCTTATTCTGTGTTAATGAAAGTACTTTGTACCAACTTTAAAGAAGGGCATCTCTAAGAAAATAAATTAAGTAAAAGTTCTTCACAGTGATTGTCTTGATTTTCAGTTCTTCTAGGCTCCAGAAAAAAATGTTCTATAGTTATTCTTGTTGCTACACTTGAGTACAGAAAACTAGAAGGTTCAGATTTTGTAAGTCTTTGTTCTTACCATACTAGATTCTGTAATGATGATGACAGAGAATGGATGTTGGTTCCATTTAGTCCATAGTTACTGCCCAAGTGGATGCACTCTGTTGGTTAAATTTTGGTAAATTTCTGATCATGCTCAGAGGTTTAACCTCAAAAATTAGCTTTTTTTTTTTTT
>VXBW01004652.1:2091262-2154112 GCA_013400375.1 Thinocorus orbignyianus
TTTTTTTTTTTTTTTGTCCGGAGGGCAGTCCTTCAGTTTCTCAGCATTAAGGACAGTTAACTAGTCTTAATCTACTTGTTAGATACAGCACTGAGTTCTCACTTGCAACCAAAAATACTTGAAATGTGCTGTTTTACTGACTCATCTGCCATTCTTTCTTACCTCTCTGCAGTTTCCATTACCTGACCTACTTCCATTTTTTCAGTATTTGTATGTCAAAAAAGAAAAATCGTATTTTTATATGGAAAAAATCAAAGTAAGACTTCTGCATTGAAATGCTCTTTCTTCACTTTCTTCAATGCATTTCTCCAGCTATGCTCATAAAAGTGGTTCCGTAGATGAAGATATGCAGAAATTGGCTAATATCTTTCACATAGAAGAGCTGCTCATTTCATGTTCTTAAGAATAAATCACGGCCTAATAAGTTTATTTATACAGCATACATAATTAATTGTCGATGAATGAACTGCACCTTTGGTATTAATATCAGCAACATTATAAACAGACCACAATACAAGACATGTATAAAGTGTTAATAAACATTAGAAATTTCTAAGCATCTCTCTTCTAAATAATCTTCCTTCTAATCATACACACACAAAGCCATGTGCACGTGTGCCCTCCCTGTCTGTGTGTGTGGTTACACATGCACCCCTTCTCCTGGTTTCTTCCCTTTATGCACTACACACTTTCATTACCTACTGGAGATGTGGGTTCTTCTGGTCTGCACGTGCCCCCTCAGCTCCCCACAGCCCAGTGGGGCCCATGGCGGTGCAAAGTCCCTCAGGCACACTGAGACGTGAGTCTCCATCTGTGTTCCCCATCCTCATCCCCCAGCTCCAGGAAGGTGATTTGTGGTGGCCTGCGGCAAGGCTGTGATGCTGTGGGACTCCTTTATTTCAGTCTCTCTGGACTTCCCTGGTTATCTTTTAATTCTTCTGGAGTTAATCTTTGACTTTAAATGGCCACCCTGGGGCAAACACCCTCCAGATAGTTGTGTGTATTTGATGCAGATGCGATGTCTGCTTTCATGGTCTAATCTCTGCAGGTGTTGCTATCCAGGCCACTCAGCAGTGGTAGCCATGCAGAGACTCATGATATCTTTCCACACACCAGGAAAAAAAATTGAACTTGTTCTTAATGATCTTTCATAGCCTAGAGGGTAAAACTCATATGCATGAAACGTTGAAAATAAGGACACTTACACACTAAGAGAAAAACCCTAAGAAATTAGAAGATACTCTGTTTTGAATTTCAGTAGGCAGAACTTCAGTGTTATAATCCTTGCTTTCCTTGACTGTTGAGTAGTTAGCATATGCTCAGACAAAGTCAGAAACTTCCAGCACTTGAACTGAGGCCCTATGTACTGTGTCACTTATAAATTTTTTAAAATATTTGTATTTGATTACCTCCAGTGTTTCTTTTTTGGCATCTTATAAAATGTATTAATAACACTAAGTCTGATGGTATAAGTTTCTGTGAGTTTTACAGTAGGGAAATGAAAAATTTTACCAGCTCCATGACTGTCAATTGATAGTATTGAACTAAATAAGACCGTGAATGGACTATCACACAGAGGTGCATACAACAGAAAACAAAGTCACAGGTACAAAGTTCTTCCATTTCTTCCACAAGCTGACATTTCTTTTTTTGCCTCGGAGGTCCTCATCCCCTTGGACAGAGAGAAAGTATTGAAGACGAGCTAGTTACTGAGCTAATTTTTAAAGAACTCAGAGACAGATATATGACAGTATCTCTGGGCAACCTGCTCCAGGGCTCTATCACTGGCACCGTAACAACTGTGCCCAGCTGCAATTTCCCTTGCTGCAGCTTGTGATGAGCACATTGTCCTTTCACCCTGCACCTCTGGGAAGAACCTGGCTCCATCTGCTGTATAACTCACCTTTAAGTAGTGAAACACAGGAGACAGATCCATCCTTGTTCTTTTTTTCTTCTGAAGGATAAACTAGCTACCTCACCAACCACTTTCTGTACATCCTACGTGTTAGCCGCCCAGCCATCCTCTACTGGCATTTTGCCAGTCTGTAATTCTTTCAGCTAGGTGCCCAAAGCTGGTGTGGTCTCATCACTTAATTTGGCTTTACAGTCTCATAAACAGTCCAAGATGTTGTTGGACATTCCTGCTGCCAACACTCGCCCTTCCCTCCAGCCCGGGTTGCTGCCCACCAGGAGCATCAGGAGCTCTTCAGCAGAGCTGCTCCCTGGGTGGGCACCAGAAGAGAACACAAAACTTCACTTCTCAACAAGGAAAAATGGAATGGATTTGAAGGATAATGAAAAAGCATCCTAAATACTTTTAGCATTCATTTTAATATGAAGTGTCTTCTCTCTGGAAAAACTTTGAATCAAACCCTCAAAATTTAAATATTTTTTTTTCTCAGTAGTTCATTTTTAATCAAGTCTAGTTTAGATTTAGAAGATTTATTGGCTTTACTCAGTTTAGAAATAATTAAATCATATCCCTCTATTATTACCTCTGGGTTGAAAATGTTCCCTTCTGTCTCCATTAGGCTTGTACCCAATTGCTCACATCTTTCCTCCCTGGCAGTAATTGTTTCATGCAGAGAGTCCAGCTGTTAGGCCATAATATCATTGTCCCAATCCATCATACTCAATGAGTTCTGGAAAGTTAAATCACTTCTGAAGCCTACAATGAGGAGGTATCCAAAGATAACTTTGCTTATATAGGACAAGATGCTTCTATCAGTAAAAGTGCCATTTATTCTTGTTTTCATCAATCCCCAAAACCAGTGTCACAAAAATGCTGTGTTTCAACTTGCGAAAACGCAGAATTTTTTTTTTGCTGCACTAATAGAAATTGATACTCTTCTATATTTTTTTTTTTCAGAAAAATGTTTTTTTTTTTTACTATGGAAGGAAAATATGTCAGGGTTTGCTGAGGTCAGCCAGCCACATTGTAACTTACTATATAGTGTGGAAGCAAAATCTGTAGTGATGATTTTATGTGTTTTTAACCTTGACCTTAAACTTGACATGTTTCGAAAATTCTTGGATTTGACCTGCTTTGACATTAAAAAGTAATACAATTTATTTACAGTTGTTTTCTTAAAATAGTGACTTTGGTGCTAATATTGCAAGTGAAGAGCAAAATTCTCATGGATGGCCAAATTTTAATCTTGGGGAAAGTGGCTCCTAAAACTATTGGCTGTAAAATATTTCAAAAGGTTTTAGATTTTAAAGCCTTATGTATATACAAGTTACTGTTGTTATCATTACTATTAAACAAGTTTAATCAGTACTAGATTTTTACTGTGATGATGTATTATAAGTTCATAAAAAATGTCATATCTTAACCTTTATACAACTAGGAGTTGACATGATGCTCACTTAATATTCTTCACTCATACTGTTGAAGACCTAAGGCAGCTTGTCATCTGAGGTGTATTAACCAGCATGACACAGACTATAGGGATATTTTGACACATGTCAAATCAGGGTAATAGCTATATTACCCAGGCAGCATAAGGAAACGATTATAAAATTCCACCGTACTGCAAACCTGTCACCATCTGGAATAGAACCTGAATTTTTACAAAAAAAAAGTTGTGATTTTTTTATTTTTGTGAGTATAAATATTTTGTAAGGAGATATTGCACATAATTTAGCCTTGGTATAGCTCTGTTTCAGGTATAGAATTTTAAAGACCTTGATGTTGTGCACCAGTGACATTATTCTCTAGGAAAAGTAAGAATCCTGTTTGGACGATTTTCCTGATTTTTTTCTAAAAGATGAGTATACTGAATTCTTATGCCTTAGATATTTTAATGAAATTGCATATGCATGAAATTTATAGCCCAGTTTGAAGCAGTTGAAAAGACATCAGAAAGGCAGAACTCTGGCCTCTCACATGTTCAGATAATTAATGCTGCTACAAGTTACGTTTACTAGTAACTGGACAAATTCATGATGTCCCTGCAAGCAAACAAAAATGTGCCGAGACACAGGCCCAAGAGCTACTGCAGTCTTCGGGGCTGTTGCACTCTCAGCAAGATCTGGAGCTCTGTTTTGGCCTGAGCTGACAGCTGTCTCTTGACACGGTGGAAGGCACAGTCCAATGAGGGACCACACCAGCCAGGTTGCCTTTGGTTCAGTCATCCTCTTCTGCAGCTGTGTGAACATAAGCAGAGCCATGGCACAGCTGGCTTCAGAAGCAGAAACATCTCCCTGGCCTGTCACAATTACTAAGAGCTGTTGTTTCTCTAAAGCAATGCTGTCTTCTACCATGGGCTGTGTGGATGCAAGGAGAGGATTACATAGCATACTCTATGTAGCGTACTTCTCACTGTGCAACTTTCCCAGTCTCTTCACCCTGTGCTGCAGCCTTTCTGCCCTCTCAGAAATGCCGTAGAAAACCATAAAACACTGAGGCACAATGGCATCATCAAAAGAGCAGATGCTGACACAGCACTTAGTCATTCATATGAGAGAGATGGGTCACTTTGCTATGAAAATGAAGGGAGAAGAGGGTAAGTACTAGCATAAAAGAGCTTCATTTGAGCTATTATTTCTCCATAGCTCAGGTCACTGACAGTGCATATGCTACTCTAAGGATGCATGGATGCTGCTATAGGTCTTTCCACAGGAAAGGGCTGAGTTATCCCAAATACCATAAAACAGATAAAAACATGATTGCATGAGCTCTCGTTTCATCCCTGTCCATAACTTCACTGTCACATATATTTTCAGAGAACTAAAGGGAGAAAACGAGGTGTTCAGTCTTTAATATTTCTGAATATGTCCATGTCAGGGGAATTGTATTGAAAGTTGTGATTTGTTTTAACAAATACTATATCATTTTCCCATGCAGACATTAGCTAACTAGAGGAAGAAAAGGGAAGAGTTTACTGCAATAAATACTCCTTTACCATGTGATATAGCAGAAGGACACAGCTAAGCACATTACGCTGAGGTGTCATCCACCCCTACATCCTGCTTAGTTTCTAAAAAAGTGTCATTTCCATATGCTACCTATGCTGTCCTTATTAAAATTCCTTGGAGAAAAGGCCTCTTCTCCTGCATTATTACATTTGTATGCAGTGATAATTACTGAAATGACAGAATGAAGTAGATCTGGATTACAGCTTAGGCAGGCTGGAGAGAGTCTCTAAGGTAATATCAACTATGAGGTATCAAAGACAGATTCCTTGAGCCAGAACTAGTTGGGCTTCTTATCTACGGTATTTTGTCTTTTGCTTGTCACTTCAGATATTAAAACAAAATAGCTGACTATTTTTCTTCAGAACAGAAAAATCCCAACAATCTCTCCCTTGCTTTTTTCCTGAGAATATTTAAATTACAAGATACCCAAAAATATTACTTTGTGTGCTTTACGAAAATGAACATCAGAGTCTTTTGTCCCAGCAATTATTATGTTAGTGTAATTCTAGCAAATATAATCTTCTGCCAAGCTACAGTTGGCTATAATGCTTCAAAAATTCTACTTATATAAAGAATTGAAAATAGTTTACATTTAAGATTCATGCCAGTAAGTCCATTCAGTAGTAGAACTTTGGAACCATTTATTTAGGGCCAAAGAGACTTGCACTCACTCTTGCAAGTTATCACAGCAGCTAATACACAATGTAGGTGCAAATGTGGCTTAAAATAAATAATTCCATGTACTGAATAACAAAGATTCACTAGCAATAAAGTCAAATGCAAATTATTGAGCTACTCACATGACTAAATAGTATTCAACTTGAATGAGTAGGAAAGCGGCCCCTTTAAGTGTCAGCACAGCAGCAAAGAACTAAAAAAACAATATAAATCAGTGAACCGTAACCAGAATTATTAAGAGAAAATTGATTTTTAAAAGTGCTGAAAATAAATCTTAATAGCTATGTATGCCACTGAATTTAGTAAATTTCTCCAATAGGATAAATTGATAAATCTAATCCACTTCACTGCCAGATGTTACTGAAATTATTTCAGGATCTATAAGCAAGAGTGGTGTATGCATAATCACATGTTGTCACAAATTTGGCAGCTACTCTCATCTCTGCTTCATTGCATTGCATGGTTCCCATTTGTCACTTAGTGTCACAAACCCTCAAGCATGAGCCATTGGAGCGCTCCAGCAAACATGCTGCTACAATAGTTTAAATGAAGATCAGAAACTCACTTTCTAAATGTAATCCTTAGAGACAGACAAGTAAGATTACTCATAAACACCTAACAGAGCTGATTAACAGGTATGTTTCCAAGACTCATCTCCTCAAATTAGACCTCAAAAGGGTAAAAATGATCACACCTTTATCAATTAAGCTAATCCACCTATTAAAGCTCCCTCTTGAAATGAATATAAACCCATTTAAGGATGATTATTGTACCTTTCTTTCAGTCTACTTTCTATTTAACTTGTCATTAAAGTCTTTTCTGTTTCTGATTAGTTTTGAACCCATTAATTAAGGGCACTACACTGAAAGAAACTGTCTCCGCAAATGAGTAGCTAGATGGATTTTTCTTTTAAGGCACAATGTAAAATGAAAAAGATAAAAGAATATTTGGTTTGCTTGTTTTAATTTCTCTGGGGATTTTGTTAAAAAAAAAGGCAAAAGTGCCAACACTTTTTGTTTCAAGATGGATTTACCATGTTTTAGATGCAGTTTGTAAGACTGTCTACAAAGACTTTTTTTAAACCAATACATGCGATAATTTATTGGAGAAGAAGAATCCCTTGTTTGTGATCTTAAAACTGACAGGTTTGCATATTTAGTAAAACATATTTCAAACAGAACTCACTCATGTTTGTCTACAAATGCATTCATAAATAACAGAATTTGCTGTCTTTTGTTTGTATCTTACTATGCAGGGATGGCTGCCAAGCACTATAGCATGATGCTGTAGTGTTTCAGCAGATGGATCAATTGTTTCTTAGTTGTTTTTTTTTTTTCTACTAATCATGATATTACTCCTAAAAACTGTAATAAGGCTATGCTGTTTATTATGAATGTCATGTACCCTCCTTTCTTCTGTATCATTTTGCTTATTTCACTGTCTTTCTTTCTTACTGTTAAACTGAATTCATAAACACTCATCATAAGCATGTTCTTCTCCACTATTTTTTTCCACTTGAAAGTACTTGTCAAAAATAGGAATTGCTTTCTTCCCATAATTAGGAGGAAGCTAGACTTACATACCATTCACTTCATCTTTTACATAAAAACTACTATAACTATTGTCACACTTGGACATTCAGCCACTCTGACTTTACTGATTCACTGTCTTTTCTCTTACAGCTGTGTATTTCTGGTAACTTTTCAATATCCTATACAGTGACACTGGTCTTTGTTCTGAATTCACTTGTAGTACTCATAATTTTCAGCAGATGTACTCCTAATTTACTGTGGTGTACATAAATGTTATTTTGTCCCCTATTTTTTCTTTATTCTTTTGCATAACATCTATATTAAACCATTGCTTGTGCTTTAGATACAAAATTATATACTACACAAATAAATAAAAAAATACAATAATGACGAGTCAAAAAAATATGACTATGTTCCCGATCTCATTGGTGTTTATATTAAGCAGACAAATAAACAGATGCATAACTGCATTTATCATAAACATAACTGTTTTGATTGTATAAGACCTTTTAAAATCAGAGTAATATTCATGATTTCTCCTCCTCTTACTTTTTGCTGTTCTCTCTGTTGAGTGGAGTTTTACACCTGAGCTCTACTCTTTTTTGCAGAAATCATATGGAATACAGTTTTACAATGGTAAAATTTTGCAAGGGAAACTGCACTTCAGGAACAGAAGAATATATTTTCACTGAATTCTTACATACTGGGATTAGAAATATTTATGTACACAAAACATATGTAGATATATATATTATATACATATTTTTAAATTCTGAGATCAAACTGTACTATAGATAAATAGAAAATGAGTAAAATGTGTAAGCTGTATGGAGAGTTTACATTAGAATAGATGAGTATTCAAGCTCTTGTTCAAAAAATAGAGTTAAGATATTAGCATAGTAGTGGCGTAGTAAATAACATCTCTTTCATACAAAAAGATCTGTAATGCTTCGAAGAAAGCTAGAATACTGTAGTTCCATTTCCTTAAGAGAAAATGTCCCAGTGGTTCAATAACGCAATTACAAATTTGTATATACAAGGAATAACATGAAATTAAATAAACAAATAATTAGTGGATCAAATATCAATAACCTCACTTTCAGGGTCAATGGAGGTCACTTGCTCATCACAAACTCAGCAGTTCTTCAAGTTTGTCTAAGGGTGCAGAAGAAATGTGTGTTATGGAATAAAGTCAGGCACAAGCAAAATTATAACCTGTAATACAATAAACAACAAATAAAAATTTATTTTCTGCATTATACCATCACAAACAAATGAATGCATTTGGATAAAAGCCTTTAGAATGTCTTCTGTTCATTGTTCTTGGAAATTAAGATCTCAAACCTGCAGGTGCGGTCATGACTAGAAGGGAGTAACAGCTAAAAATCTACTGATAATGTGAAATGCCATATAAAAATAACCCAGTTTGCTGGGTTAAGTCACTATGAGGATCTGCATTTTCTTCTTATGCTATTTAAAGGGACAAATGTTCCCTTTCTATACTCATCAGATATAGAGTGTGACATCATGGAAGGTGTATCTTAAGGGATGTTTTTGCACACGATTTCACTTTCCTTGCAAACCAGTTTGGGGTTGCTTTCATGTACTCCTACAAAAAAGAGAGTCTCTGCCACCTCCCATCAACACAAGAGCATTGTCAACAAGTTAAATAAAGTGATCTTTCCCAGGAGGAGTGGCAGGAGGCATCTAGAGAGCTGTGTCCAATTCTGGGTCTCCCAGTCCACGAGTACGGACATGATAGAGTCCAGCAAAGGGAAAATGAAGGGACTGAAGCATCTGACATATGAAGAGAGGTTCAGAGAGCTGAGACTGTTCGATCTGGAGAAGAGAAGGCTTCTTACCAAAGTGTATGAATACCCGATTTGGGGGCATAAAGAAATCGGAGCCAGACACCTCTCAGTGATACCCAGTGAAAAAAAAAAGAAGGAAAAGACACAACTGAAACACACAACAAAAATCTGTTTAAATGTAGAATGAAACTATTTACTGTGAAGGTAGTCATACACTGAAACAGATTGCCCAGAGAGGTTATGGGATCTTCATCCTTGGAGATATTAAAACACCGACTGGACACAGTCCTGGGAAACTGTTAGGTTTTGTGATATAAGATGATCTGAACCCACAGAGATCCAATGCCACGTGGGGAAACTCAAATGGTGCCTTGCCCCAGAGACCCCACAACCATTACAGAAAAGTGATAATCCCATCAAAGAACCATCTGAATAACCCCAGAGAGGCAAAGGAACAAAAAAGCAGGCAGGAAACCAAATTAAAGACTCAGAAGAAGTGATATCATTCCTAGGCCCCTCCCAGGGCTATCCCAACAGAATCTCAGCCCCAGTGTCCAAGCATGAAACCTATCAAGATGAGTCAACACCAGACTTGGACTTTTGGACTATGGGAGGTTACTGCCTAGGGATATGGGACACATTATAGGATGCAGCGGAAGAGCATTTTTGGGAATTGCACAGGACACTGAAATTTTTAGACCACAGAGGTTATTAAGCACTGGAATGGGCTGCCCAGGGAAGTTACTTGAGTTTCCATCCCTGGAGGTATTCAAAAGACAGGTTGACATAGTTCTTAGTGACATCGTTTAGTGATGTTTTTATTTTTATCAGCTTTAGATTGGTGGTTGGACCGGATGATCTTAAAGGTCCCTTTGAACCTAGACAATTCTATGACTATGATTCTATGATTAATGAATTGTTTGGCAGGTGATAGCATACAGTGCTGAAAGCCAAGGAAAAGAGTTCAGAATGATACAGAGGAAACTGGAGAGGCAGTTAAATTTAAGGTGCAGCTTTTGCCTCTTCAGGGACTCAAGAAGAGTTTGGATCTGGTGACTCACTCAAAAGGAAGATATCTCCTGGCAGCTTCTCCTCTTTCTTGTGGAGTTTATTCAAGCCCTTTGGATCAAATGGCTTCAGACAGAAATTGTGGTGCCCATCTGGGTGCCCATGGCTTGTTAGGTAGCTGGCAGCCATGAACAGGAATGAAACTGGTCTGGGGATGCCAAGTCTGCTGTTGCAGCATTAAACAACCATGAAGGAAGAAGGGAGATGAAACTGATGAAATCTCAGCCATACTGTCTTTTGGGAATAGTCTGAGTGTGAATGACAACTCGATGTACTGTAATTAAAAAAAAAAAATAAAAAAAAAAATCAAGAAGGCAAGACTGCTTTTGTGGTACAGCATCCTAAGTACACGCATTTTTCTTAGAACAGGGTTGTATTTCTCCTAACAGCCATGAAAAAAAGTTTGAAGTTCCCTGTCTACACATGGTGTGACTTTATGTGGTATCATTACCACAGTCTCTGAACACCTCACTGATTTTCAACATCTTATACATTAAAATGTATTTATCTTCAATGCTATAAATAATTCCGTTCTTCCTACATTATCCTCATTCTCAATTTTCTTATACACTCCCACTCCCAGTATTCATCCATACAGTTCATTTGTCAGTTTTCCTTCTTGTCATTATTTCACTGTTCTCTTATACATAGTTCATTTGCTTGGTACCAATTCCAGGTCTTATCTGTGAGACTCATACCCATTCCTCATTAAACATCACTCATAGACTTATTCTTGCAGTGTGCTGCCTACAAAGGAATTAGTATTATTCAAAGCACTAATATTAAAACCTTAATATTAGATCTCAATACATCTGTTCGCTACTCTCTGACCTTTGCCTGTTTGTCTACTTACCCTTCACCACAAAATTCTTGAGAACAAAATGGCTGTTACTGAATGATAAGTACCAAACAGACATGAACCAGTACTAAATAATGGATAGCTGTGGTACAGAAAATGAGATTCAGATATATATTGAGTCAGCAGAAGCTTTTAATGCCTGAATTTGTCTCATCTCCCACTGCAAGGAAATTCATTGGATTTTTGTCTTTACTATACAACTCTGTTTATGTGAAATTGAACATTATGTTAGTTTGCACCTCTGAAATATTCATCCTTAGCAGGGACATTGAAACACAGGAATTGAAACATAGGAATCCTACCCAAAGTATTTGGCCTAATCTTTAAACAAAAACAGTGCCCTTCCTGTTGAATTACTTCCTTTGAGCTCACTATTCAACTCAATAGTAGTGGCAGACTCCAGGCAACCATTAATGATGTCAAATACATGTGCTACATCAGCAGTTACTGAATTATTGTGAGTTTTGAATGATATGAAGTTTATCACCTGCAATGCAGAGATATTTACACTTCTCATGACATTTCAAACTTTAGCTGAAGGGAGCATCTTTCGATCTCAAACTAATTTTAAATTTTGCAGTAATATCGAAACATTTATATTAGCAGTTTCACAGTGTATTTGTTTAGTGACTTTTGTGGGCATTATTGTAGTATGTAGCACTGAATGAGCTTTCAGCCAAATCTTAAGATAACATTCCTGTCTTAGCCATATAATGTATACAATATATCATGTTCTGGACTTCTCTCTGCCTCCCTCAGATAACCACATGAAAATCTCCAGTTTTTTCAGACAACAAAACTGCAATTGACTGGGTGAGATCAGCAAGACTAAAAAGATCTCAGGAAGACCATGGCTTCTAAGGCATTGATAGCTATGTTTGCTTCATCTTCATCTCCTTATCATCAACACTACAATGACAGAGCCTGAGTGTGCCACCTGAAATCATGGTGAAGTGCTAAATGAAAAGCCGTAGCCCAGCTGAAGTTATTGTCCTTGCTTCAGCAACGCAGGACTAATTTATCTTCCAATGCTTGGGAAAAATGCACTTTTAGAAGAATCTAGTGTCTAAATTTGTGAAACGATTTACTTTATAACCAGCTATGGTATGTGAGTTTCAAGTTCTGTGTTTTTGAGTTAGCCACATACAGGGATGAGGAAGAGTGAGACCTGGAAACTTGACCCAGGTTGGACAAACAAATTATTTTATACCATGAATGTCACATTCAATACAAATTATGAAGTTTGATGCATAGTGCTACCTCTCCTTTGATGGTGGTGGCCCAGAGAACTTCTTGCCCCAGTGCCAGACCCCTGAGTCCTTTCCTTCTTCCCAAAGCCATAGTGCTCACAGTGTCTGATATTTACTCTCCGCTGCTGGAAGTGCACAGCTTCCTACAAGTAGAATGGGTTGAGTACATGCCTTCTGTATTTTATATTGGTATTGGGATGGCTCTTTAGTATTATTGATTCTAATTATTTAGTCTTATCCTATTAAATCTATTTATATTTCAGCCCTCATATTTCCTTGTTTTTCCCCAATTTCCCTTCCCGGGTGGGGAGAGGTCATTGGGTGATAGAATAATTGTCTAAACAATGATAAATTTTTGTGGGTTTCTCAAACCATAACAGTTATATAAGGTGGAAAAGAAATAAAAAGTCCACATACCTTGAATCACATTCTCATTAGCTCTGTTTTCTGAGCTCCATATTCTGCTTTCTTAGAAATTCGAGCAAATGAATCAATTAACTTTTAGGTCAATGTTTACTTCAGTCCAGTATCTCTCTGGAACAAAATTAAAGAAGTTGACATCTATTTTTATCAATCTACCTTTTGTCTGGCAGTGAAGATATTAATATAATTGAATCATGACCAGAAGTAGCCTATAGCCTCTGAAACTTTGCGGCATTAATTGGAAAAGGTGGCCTACAATTTTGACTCACAGGTTACTACCACAAAAACGTAGATTTTCCCTCTACTTTTTTCCGCTCAGTTTTTCCTTCAGCACTGAGGAACTGCTAGGAATTATTTCAGTGCTTGCCGTTTGGAGTGAAAGCTATGACAAGAAAGGCTAATGGATTGTTCTCCATGGTACTGAATGATTTTGAATTTTAGTACTCTCTGCAATTTTCTCCCTCCCAACTGACATTAGAAAATGAGGAAATGATTTACTTTATTCTATAAAGAGAAAAATCTCTGGAAAATACACAGTTCACTTTATAGTAAATGTGGGTAAAGGAGATGATAAACCTGTGGATACAGAAGGCAAATGTCATTGAATTGAGCAGTAGCTTAAAAGAATGAATTTTTGAGGCTTTACTATAATTGGTATTATCAAAGGATGCACAAAAGTTGTATTATTTTATTTTGTCCCTCTTTCTGTTTATAATCACAATAAGGATATAGCAGTTATATCCCTCCTAAGAAAACTAGTAAGTGATCACCAATTTACAAAACCAGTGCAGACGAGGCACAAACAGATGTTTCTATTTGTTTAGGAAAATTTATTTCAATTTCTATGTGCTATATTTTCTTACATTTTCTGAATTAATATCTTACAAAGATAGGCTGAATTTTTCTGAACTTCAGTAGCATCTTTTCACTGAACTGCACATAATTATAGAATCACAGAATCATAGAATGGTTAGAGTTGGAAGGAACCTTAAAGATCATCGAGTTCTGACCCCTCTGCCACGGGCAGGGACACTTCCCATTAGACCAGGTTGCTCAAAGTCCCATTCAGCCTGGTGTTGAACACTACCAGGGATGGGGAATTCACAACCTCCCTGGGCAACCTGTTCCAGTGCCTCATCACCCTGACAGTAAAGGGTTTCTTCCTAATATCTCATCTAAATCTCCCTTTCAGTTTAAAATCGTTACCCCTCGTCTTATCACTACACTCCCTGATAAAGAATTCCACTCCATTCTTCTGTAGGATCCCAGAGCCTTCTCTTCTCCAGGCTGAACAGCCCCAGCTCTCTCAGCCTGTCCTCACAGGAGAGGTGTTCCATGCCTCTGATCATTTTTGTGGCCCTCTGCTGGACTCCCTCCAACAGATCCATCTCCTTTGTATGTTGGGAGCCCCCCAGAGCTAGGGCTCTGAACCATCACAACCTGTGTGCCTTTCCAGCCTTAGCTCAGATCTGTAGTCCAGTATCAATTTTAAATCATCTTTCCCAGCTGGAAAACGTTTTAATCCTTGTCACTGGGTCACTACCAAGCAAAGCCCTCCCTTGACACCTTTTCTAATTTTGTAGATCTCTCCTTTTCTTTTCCGATCGTTACTTGATTAGCTGCTGATGACCTCAGCCATAGAGGACACCCAGCACTCTTAAAGTCAAACTTCTCATAGCATGAAAGGTCATGCTGTCTGGTAGAATCTATATCATTAAGACTTCAAGAATAAACTCTGATTCTAATCCTGAAGTTCCTATAGTTCTGTAGTCTTAGTCTTATAGTTCCTAATCCTGAAGTCAACCCTCATCTTCAAAAACCCCATGTTCCGGCTGCCAAGGCAGCAGAAATGTCTTTTTGGAACCCAAAGAGAGGAATGAGAATACTAAATGTAGGATATGCCATGATCTGGAATGTCCTTTCCAATCTAGGCAATTCTATGATTTTAGAATTCTATATCCTTTAGGTTTGTTGTAGATGATTTCCTGCTTGTTGCTCAGCAGTGTGACAACTCTGATTTCCACTAGGATGTCAAAGTCATCCACTACATAGGCACCAAATGATTCCTAGTTCTAGGTTCTACCCGTTTAGTTGCATGAATATTTTACTGTATAACACGACAATGATTTACAAGGCATATATTTTAACTGTGAAGTAAATGCATCTTTCCGTGCACAACTATTAACCAGGAATAGAAGAAAATATTATTACATTTCAAGTTTACAGGTTATTTGTTGAAGCTGATTTAGAATCCATTCATCCCAGATAACTTCCTATTGGTACTTATGAGAAATTGTATTCAGAATAAAAATGTAATCATTTCACATTGTTGCTGAGAATCCTTCCTTCTCTACTTATAAAATTAATTTCTATGCTTATTAGTATTAAAGTAATTTTTTTTTCTCACCATCTTATATTGGTTAAAACTGTGCTGTAAAATCCTAGTGGCCTTTACATTTTCTAACAGCATGAATACAACAGCAAACAGTTAATGGTCTAATTGATGTGTCATGGAAGTGTCACTACTTTTACTTTAGTCATAACTTATTAGGTTCAAAGATATGGCTCTGCAAGTACTTCAATATAATTTTTCTGAACGTTTTCTGTGGAGTAACTGACGGCCTCCATGTGACAATACTGATACGCTTTCATGTGATCCTCCTCCCACATTCATATCATACGTAATTAATTGTCAGCACCATAAAAGTCACTCTTAGTCCTTTCATCAACATTTTCTTTTGTGGATAGCGATGCCAAGACTTTCTCACAAGAGTAACATTGCTTCTTTATACATGGCTGATGAAGAGTGTCCCTGAAGAATAATTTCTTTCTCACAACCCTTTGTTTTAAGGGATTTAATATTCCCAAATGTTCCATATTATAGAGTTTTCTCACTCACTATTAAACCTCAGGCAAATTAAGGAAGAAATTGATCACTAAGATGTGATCTTCATATTTTCTTAAGAAACTGAGAAGAGCAGAGTTAAAAAATAACCTGAAATTAATTGAAGTAAAAAAGTGGTGTGAAATTGCTATTTGTTCCTTCAGAAATTCTGTCCAGATGAAAAATACTTGTGGAATAATGAAAACGTATATTCATCCTAAAATGCTGGGGACTGTTTTACATGGAGCATACCACTGTGGTTTGGTAGTTAAACTCCTCCTATTGATCATGTAGAGAGATAAATAGCCTCAGAAGAAGAATACACCCACCTCTCTTAAATATTTATATTACATTAAGATAAGAGACAGTCAGTATATGCCACTTGCCATCTCTGTTTGCTGATTTAGGGGCCTTAAATTCTTGATTATTCACCTTGACTCTTACACAGTTTGACACTTCAGGTGAATCATTCTTGGTAAATACAAATTTGAAACTATTAAAATCTCTGCAATTAAAGAAATATGGTAAACATTGTATTGTGTTGTAGAAAAAATTTCAGGACTGAAGCAATGAAAATAAGAAGAGCAGGGTAGCATTTACGTTAGACAAATATATCAGCATCCACTGGTGAAGAAAAAAAACACAAAAGCATATTTCAGGAAAACATTTGGTGATTTTGAATTCAAATTCAAAATTTTAAAATATTTAGTTGTGTTATCTTTAAACTCTATTTGATCTCCAGCTGTCTAAGAATCTGAAGTTTTCTATGCTTTTAAATGCACTGAGTGGATTTTCAGTCTCCAAAAGAATTAATATTTGATCCCAGTTACCAGGAAGAAAGTAAGTTCTAATAAATAAATACTTTTGATAAGGCACTCAGTTATTCACTCTGAATCATGGCTGAGCAGCTGAGTAAAGTGGGTAAAATAGAGATAGTGGTACGAAATTATTTGAGAAAGGTATTTTACTACATAAATACAAGGCATAATATGTGCCAAAATTAGCATTTTAAAAGTTTCTAAAACTGGTAAAAACCTAGCCTGAATACATATAATTGTCAGCCCCTTTGTTAACTCAAATCAGATTCTACTTAATTCCTTTTCCATAAATTCAATCCTATAATTAAGAATATCTCCAATCGAAGCAGATTAAAGCATTTAACACCTTTTCCACATACCAATTAGACTGTATGTTTTACACACCATTTGAAGAGTGTCTTCAATGCTATTGACTTTTTCTTCTAATGATATAGGAGCGTATTACACAAGTCTCTGTTTAACTAAGGTATCACACTCAAAAGCCCTAACCGCCTGAAAAACATTATACTAAAGTCACATTGAATTAATCTAAATTCTTTTTACTTATCTGTCTACATTAGAAAAACAGAACAGCTACAAAATTAAAACACATCAGCTGAATAACATCTGAATTGCATACAAAGCTAACCATTTCTGGGACTATGGAGGCTGTCTAGGTTGCTTAGATATCTCTAGCTCTTTTATAAATGAAAAAAAAATAAATAAAATCCAGTATTGTTTCTTTTCTCAGCTTAGGTCTTCAGAGCCATATAAACCTTTCAAACACATTCAATTAAACTATTTTAATAAGGTGAGAAAAGTTACATCAGAAAAATTAACACAAAATTAATTAGGTCAGGAATGGCAGTGTGGGGAGCAGTTCCATATAAATAGCACGCCAGTTAAGCAGGTTGCCATTTAAGTCATGTCTGAATGAGTCTTACTCTTACAGCTGATGTTTAGTCTGACAACATGCACGAGTTTTACCACAAACTCACCACCAGAGACTGCTTAACAACTTCTAAGTGTAATACTTACGCAACATTATACACCTTTTTGTGATTTATAGTACAGAGGACCTTAAAATCTTTTGGTGGTTACAATAATGTTTTTTCTGCCTGATTCAGAAGAAAAGAATGAGTCTGAAATACCATGAAGGCATGAAGTGGGACCCACGGATGCACCATATGTGCCATATTTGGGCCAGAAACCTGGATGAGCATGTCTTAGAGAAGAAACAGAGGAAAAGATCTATACCCTGAGAGGATTTCCCAGCAACACATTTACCTCATGCATTGCAGGTTGCTTGCTCCTTTGGCCAGTATTTGTTGCAGTGACTACGGGTGAGTTATACTGAAGGAGCTAGATATGTTTGCAGAGTAAATTTAATTTTATAAAATGTTTTATTTCTTCTCTACGATATTGTTTGTATAATTTTAGAATAGAATTTTATTTAAAACCTTGATGATTAACCTACATTTTTTATTACTTGACAGTGGTTTAACAGTAAAGGTATCAGGACTAACACCAGTGTAAGAGATCAGTCTGGCTCTGTATTTCATTGATCTAGAATGTGGTAACAAAATCTATGCCAGTCCTGAGCTGCCTAACTCTGTCGTTATCTTGAACAACACACTCTTATAGATTACCATTTAGAAGGTTTTTCCTGTAGGCTATACCAATAGAGAAAATATTTTTCTACCACTGGTTGGCCCTTGATTTTTTTTAGAAAGATTACAGGTTTCGAGTATTTTGGCCTGATGTAGTAAATCTTGATCTCTAAGGTCTCTTCTAACCTAAACTGTTCTATGGTTCTGTGTGATTCAGGGCTCCATTTAGAACAGAAATCTTTCCAGTGCAGATATGTTTGTTCCCAAGAATTAAAGATGGATACCTTTGATCCATTTTTTTGACCTCTATATTGTCTAAGTGATGATAAGATAGCTTCTAGACATCATGTGGCATTTAATTCAATTGCCTCTTCTAAACATGTCAACATGTTCTTCAAAGATGGTTTTCCCCTTCATTTAGATAAATGATACTTGAATCACATTATTTTACAAGTTTTCATCTTTCCTTATTTGTCTTACATCCAGTCTAATAGAATCACAGAATCACAGATATGGGGTTGTAAGGAACCTCTGGAGATCATCTAGTCCAAGCCTCTGATAGCGTCTATTTTATTTCATATTAATAATAAAAATCCTTCCTCTTGATCTAAAGATTGAATATATTCTGCCTCCTTTTAGACTCCTCATTTCCTGGTTCTTCATTTGGCTGTGATCACATTTAGCTCTGAACAGCCACTGGGAAAGGAGCTTTGTTCAGGCTTTGTGTCCAATGTTCGTTCCACCAAATTTGCGGCCAGCAAAGACAAAATCTATCTTGTCCAGATGAAAACGTGTTGCTGGCTGTAGCCTCCATAATAAGTTATGGAATTCATCATGTGCGGATATTTGACAAAATGTAACTGCTCTCTCACTCGTGGAGCTTTGCACACTTGGAAATTGATATTCTGGTTGGAATGTGCTGCTATAAATTTCTGGGAGATAGCGTAGAGGCAGAAGTTCTTCCCATACATTTATGAAAGATCCAAATGATTCTTGGAGATAGTAGAATATGATTCAATGAAAGTGGAAGAAGTACTTTCAGAGAATGTATTTTTTTTTCAGTTGAGGAAGTTCATTTGGAAGGGCTAAACCTGTCACTGATGTCAGCACATGGTCAGAAATCTGAAGAATTCAGCGAGGACTGGGGATCTTCCTAGCTTCAGTATAAACAAAGACATTCTTCACAGTAGTGTGCAGCATATCCATATTTATGATTTTTTAATTTGTGATTAGTTTCCAAAATAATCTTACATGTATTGACAAATGCATCTTTGATTTACAGTGTATACCAACTAAGCAGTCAGCTGCATAATGCAGTTTGTCTACAATGTTCATGCATAAATAATCACTGTCGGTAATTTTGAATTAATTTTGAAGAACAGACTGTGAAAATCAGTTACTATGCAGATGAATGGTATTTTAGTCATTCCATTTCACAAGTATGAATACCAATTCAAAATAATATCAGTCAGGTAATGACACTCTAATATTAGCCTTCAGTACACAGGGCATGCAAAAAGAGGTGTTGCTATGGTACACAGCAGTCATGTAGGGTTCTCTAACACCAATAAACTTAAAAACATTTCTCTACAGATACAGATTTGAGGTAGTCTACTTAGGATAACAAAGTTATACTGAGACGCAACTAGACTACATAAATCAGAGCTGGGTATGTGGCTAATAGGAGCAGAGTCTAGTTTAATTTTTATATCTAAAAAGATGTTTCGAACTTCAAAGGAATATTCCATGTTTTTAAAAAACTGAAAAAATCAACATTTGTTATTGATTTTGATTACACTGTTGCCTGAATATAAACAGAAAATGTACTGGCTCATCATAATTTTTAAGTTCTTTATAAACTACTGTAATTTTTATCTTAATCTGAACCAAGGAATTGATCACATATATAATGATTTTATTTATTATTTTAGGGCTTCATATTTCACACTTAATCCTGAAGTTTATGAGAAATGTGTTAAAAGGACACAAAAAAAAATAAAATGAGAGGAAACGGGGTTTTTTGGTGGGTGTTATCACTGTCAATAATTTTGAAAATTCTACCTGCATTTTAGAGAAACCTGCACACTCTTGTATGGAAAAATCAATTTTGGAAATGTTTGTTCTTATAAGAGACATTAAAGTTTGGCAAATGCTAAGCCACTTACAATTTAACAAGATGATTGTCCTGGAAGCTGTAATCAAGCATCTGTAGTTTTTTTGACGCATTTCAAACAATGGATACGTTGTGCCCTAAGATTAGAGAGGCTGGTATGATTTCTAAATTTTAACATTTTACTGAGGAGCTGGAGAAATGTTGTAGGATAACGAAGACAACTTTTATTTAGTGAATAAACAAGCTGAATTCACAAAGATTAACATTTTCTAACAATGTATAGGTTTAGACATATAACTAATGGAAGTTTCACAGCTAAATCCCTTTTACAATTTAAAAAAGCTTTTACCTATCATCTCAAGACCAGTTCCATTTTTCTTATAGAGGTAACAAGAGAGCATAAGCTTACAGATATGAAAAAATATAAAGAACAGGGCAAGCAGTTAGTGGGGAAAAATAGAAGATTTTGGTCAAGGCAAAATAATTTCCAATTAAAAAATATCTGTAAGCAGAAAATGGTTCTTTTAATTCATCATGAAAATGAACATTTACTGTGGTGACAACAGCATCAAATGCACTATTGGTTACATGTATGTATAAACGCTCCCAGCACTTATCACAAAGGTCATGAAATCCCTAGAAGGGGAACAGGTTCTCTGAAGCATGACTAGCTTATAGATGACTTTCAGCAACTTAGGCTATAACCACCTGATCCCTGGATTTTCAGTTAATTCAAAATCTGATCATCTCGTTGGATGCAAAAGTGTAGGTCTTTAAAAAGTCTCTGACTTAGAAAGACCGGCACAATCAGGGTACTTATACTTTTGAAGCAGACGGTGCAGAAAAGACAAAGAAAATATTAGCAGAATCCACCAGTTTTGAATCAGCACAGTTCTTATATATATATTCCCATTTTCCAACATTGTACGTCAGCTGACTACATGTAATTGCCAACAGATAGAGTGAATGGGACAAGATGTTTCAGCATCAGTATGACTGCGAAGTCAATTTTATTGATTTTAAGTATACAAACTGCTCAAATAGACTTTAAATAATGCATTTTTTGCACCTAATTAGTGTGCAATTAATGCACTAATTAATCTTTTTCAAGCCTTGTCCTGTGTTCGATGTACCAAAACCAGGAAATACATGTTAGTCATCTAATTCTGGGGCTGCTTCTCTAAGTAGCCTTCATAGACATGAGAAACAAACTTTGTGATGTCTTTATAAAAAAGGGAATTAGCTATTCCTCTCTAACTCAGACATCTAAAACCAGGTAGCGTGAAACAATGTCATTTTTCTTGAAGCTCATTTGTTTTCTTGAAGTATTTAAGGCTGGCTACCAGCAGACAATATATTAGGCACAGAATAAAGATCTAACAGCAACATAGTTTGGAATAGGAGAGGAAAGTAGTTTTCCTAGGTCACAGAGTGCAGTTTCCAGCCTGGCTCATCGCCTAACCTCAAGCATAAATTTACCAGCATCAACTTTAACATATGCAGGTTGTTTCCTTCTCTCCTGGTGCTTGGTAGCTACTCCAGAATTAATTTCCATGAGATTTAGAAACATTCCTAGAATTTACAGTCTACGCCAGGCTACGTCTACATAAACAATGTGCAATGAGAGCACAAACCTTTGTCAGAGAAAAATACCAATTTATATTTCCACCAAGTAATAAAGAAGGGCTGTGAAGGTATTACATTTGCTATAGTGCCTGTGGACACATTACAGCTCATTTATAACTCCTTATATAATTGCAGACTTCCAGAATAATTTCTGGCAAACACTGTCTGCATGACATGATTTTAACGTGCCTGAGAGCTTACCTTCACTTTCCTGTAAATACCATCTATTTTTTTCACTTGAGTATGTGAAAATGCTATAAATCTCTGGTTTGATATTTACAGTGATTTCACTTCTTTATTATCTTCGCCCTGGAAAACCGCTGTAACAATATGAGAATATTAAGAAATCTTAATTGTCTTTTTACAAAAGCAAAACCAAAAAAAAAAAAAAAACCAAAATAAAAACTTCAAGCATGTCAGAATTTGCTATATTTACCATTTTGTGTAAAGAATAAAACTTAATACCAAATTGATCACCCTATCTTATCTTAAATTGTCATTCTTGAAACAGAAACAAATCAAAACTTTCATTAGATTATGAATCAATTAGCCCTAGAATTAATTCTTATTTTTGTTTTATAACCTGAGTCAAAAATCTGTATGTGCTGGTAATCCTCTCTTCCTGTGCCAGATCAAGACTAGATAATTATGTGGGCACATGCTTGCTCAGGCAGCCTTCTCCTTTTCCTTTTTATTGAGATTATTAAAGTTTATAACTACCATCATCTCCAAATGATAATTCACATAACTGGTTTTATCGTATCACTGAGTTGGCCATTCAGAGCTATCAAATCCTGCTCTGAAAGGCATCTACTTTGGTAATGTTTGGATCATTCTACACAGCATTTCTCCTAATTTCACCATGAAAAATTTATTTCAACAAAGAAAAGTCTGAGAGAACTTTGCTTTCTCGTTTATTCCGTTGTGTTCTGTTACAAGCAATGCAAATTCACAAAAGCTCAAACTGATATAATTTTAGATGGAAGATCAAGAGCTTCCTACCAAAGAGATGAAGCCTATAATGTCTTCTCTGGGATATCAGTTGAGTTTCTTCTGAAAAGTATTTGAGCTACCTATGTTATAAATGGAACAACTGCTGTAACTTCATTAATATTTACCCTTAGCAATGGTATTTTTCTTTTCAAAATACTTTATAAATACGTGCCCAAAATAAAAAAACCTAGTATTCCTCCTAGACAGGTCCTTTTATTTATTCCAGTGTTGTCTTTCCACATAGAAAAAAAGGGTTTTAGGAGATCTGGGCAAAGCTATGCCAAGATTGGCAGTCAGGAACTCTTGGTTCCTCAACCAGTGTTCAAACTGCTGAACCAGAAACTGCAGGTTTAGTTTAAGCTACTAAGCAAATCTACTAGTACTTAGTACTAAGCTACTAAGTTTAAGCTACTAGAAATGCATTGTTCAGACTTACCATCTTGGACTAGACTTGAACCAAGTCTTCTGAGCAATGTGCTGCCCAAGAGACTCATTTTGTTACCTCAGGAGATTTAAAAGTTAAAATTAAGACCAAGAAATAAAAAGCAAAGTATAATGTAGTATGAAAGTTATTTAATCAGTATTGCTGTTCATGGCCCAGGAAAAAATGGGCATCGCTGGACAAGAAACTGAATTTTGTGTTATCAAAGCACTAAACACTACTTCATAAAACAGAAATGATCTGTGAAAGACTAATGGCTGGGAATCCTGAGATTGCTGAAAAGGTTGTGTTGAAATGATAAAATATATTTTTCTCTTCCACGGAAATATTTTTCTGCAAATGTAAATTTATGTCAATTCATAGATGACTTTGGGGCAGAATGTTGACCTGCAACATTTAAAAAATTAACAACTGAGAAGTGTTATTAAAAATATTACAGCAACTGCCATATATTCCACTTCTCTCTAAAGACCAGATCAAAGCAGATTTCATTTTTCCTGAAAAGATCCTCATGGGAAACTAAAATATTTCAAAGTTTTTGACCAATGGTTTCAACCTTCTCAGTCAATATCTTCAACTCCATTTTTCACAGAATTAAAAGAAAGACTCATCATTGCTTTATTTTTTTCCATTGTGTGTTCTATTCACAGGAAAACAAACGATGCTCAGTTTTGCAACCTTCAAAACTGAAGCATCTGCATGGTATATACAGAAAATGCTATTGCTAGTCTTCTGTTAGTTAATCACATGAGGATTCTTTTTTTATGGATAATTTGGTGAAGTATATGCCTGACACCTTCATCAAAAGAGCTACATGCATGAGAGGTAGCCTCCTGCTTTCCCTTGCTGTGTTCTGCAATGCACAATGTCAGTCAGTTTTGCTCATTGCCTTTGACAGCATCAGTTCATAATCACTGGCACAGCAGATCATTTTTTAGCTGCAGTATCCCATGTTGCAGAGTTAATGCCATACGGCTAAAGATTTGCTTTTAGCATGTCTGGTTAACAATTCATTGGCCGACCTCTCAGCTGTTCACACATTTTAAAATAAGAAAATAGCTCTGAGCAATCGTTTTTCTGAGATAAGCATCAGATGCTTGGACCAGTGTAGCTCAGCCCTGGAGGAACACTGCCTCAGTACTGCTTGGATTCATATTGTGCTATACATTTTAACACCATTAAAGGCAGAAAGATAACTCACATGGAGCTGGCTGGAAGGCTTGATGTGAAAAGTGTTAATTTGTCCAAGTATTACAACCATAGAGAAGAATGGAGACAACCACGCAGGGCACATTAACATTTGTTTGAAGTCAGATGCCCTTTTAATTCCAGACGTGCTGGTTTAATCTCTCAAAAGCTAAACCAGCTTTTGCTATCCTCTGTGCAACTTCATCATCAAGAGATGTTTTGAGAGAGGACACTGACAGACTGGCAGAATTTGTCTACAGGTTTCTGTATTGTATTGCCAGTACACATGACTGGGAGAGACAGAGACAGGACTGCTGCTTCCTTCATCTGAGGTACAGGTTGAGATGCCCCAACGGTGCAGACAAAGCAGCCAGTAACAAGGTCTGCAGAGTGTTCCAGGAGCACTCCTGGGCTGGCAGGGCCCACTTGTTCTGTGGCCCTCAGGTCAGGTCAGAGTCTCTGCAGGTCAAACATGCCACTGTCCACAATAAAGGATGTGGGGCTGCGTAGCATCGTGCCTCAGTGGCGTTTTGCTCACCAGTCTTACATTAGTGGAACGATGGAGCCTTACAGAGGACCACATGTGGCAGCAAAAGACCTTAGCACTGCTGCTTACTTAAAGATTGCTGCTGCTGTGTCATTGTAAAATAAGTGAACAGTCCACAAGTTAATCTGGATAGCTAAGTGAAGTGAAGCTCTCTCCAAAAAACACTGACAGGTAGTGACAGTATTGCCATAGGGCCAAAGGCTTTCACTGACTGACAAAGATGACTCACAGGTCTTGCTTTTTTTCTGCTCACATCTTTGGATCTTCATGGCTTTAAAAATCACATGAAGCATGCCTTAACACAGACTTTCTGAGGATCACTTTCAGCCTCAAGCTTGTATAGATCTACTGCAGCAAAGATTTCCCTAACAACTGGCAGAAATTATATATCATATATATCATCATATACCGTGATGGGACAGATTTCAGTTTTAGAAGGTGGGTGACATCTGCATCCTTCAGCTACTGTGGATTCTCATTTAAAATGCAACTGTGAAGAGCAGCTATCATTTGTGATTAATCCCTGACCTCCAGATCTGTTTATTTTGGCAGAAATGTCACCAGTACTTAGCCTTGCATTGTGACATCTGTTTCATGGTTTCAAAAGCCTCCAGCACAGTATATGGTACTGCAGTTTACTGCCCGCTGGATTTCACTTGGCATTCCGTAAGAGATGGAAGATGGAGAATTGCATAAACTGTCGAATGTTTCTGCTGGAATTCCTCTCACTCCCAAATTATATTTGACCACCTTCACTACGGCGTGGCACAACACCGGTGGGACTTTAGAGACATATACTGATTTCAAGCATTCGAGGAACTATTTTAAATATTTATTTCATCAACAGTTTCTTGAATCTCCTCCCTGTGCATCACACATCTTCCAGGACAGGAAACTTTTCTTGTGCTTCTTTGAACTGTGTGTTGAGAAAGTTTATAAAAATCTTCTACCTCAGCTTATGAAGTACATACGTATAATAGCAAAGTGATGGACCTCCCATTTCCATTAAGCCCATCCCAAGAGCCATCTGTGACAAAACAGGGGTATTTTGCTGGGGTACTCTACAATGCAGCTTTGAGACTTTTCATTTTCTGATTCCGTATTTGAAGAGAGGCAAAAACAAGTTTACTTTTCAATCATTTTCTTTTTTGTGACTGCCATGTTGAATGACACAGCATTTAGCATTTTAATGAGAATTTGCTGTCTGCTACACAAGCATCAGACATCTAGGCATATTGTACTGCTCACTAACTGGCTCACTAACTGATGGTCTGACCACCAATCTGCATTAATTGCCATCTGAGAAAACCTGACATGACAAACAGGAAAGCACTTTACCAGGACACCATCAACAAGATGCCATCACTGTGATAATAAATGGTTGTCTAGCACTTTGCCAGTTTGTTAGTGTTAAAAAAGTTTCTTCCTGTAGCAGAGTCTCAGGCAATAATTCCCCCAAAAAATTATTTCTTCAAGTGGTACAAGCAGCAAGGACAGCTCAAGCTGGATGCCTCCGGAGAGGGACACAGAACAAAGAAACTCCTGGGCAATTATACCATTACAATCTATGTCTCTACCCTTCACATGCTCTTCACACGTTCTTCATGTGGCTTGCACATGCCCCTTCATCCAGTATGAATTTATGTTCTGGGGTCTTCTTATTCCTCATTGGAGTCCTTACCTTTCTTCAAGTGGGCCATTAACTGTTCTCATCTTGTCAGGTGGTAGCCTCTGCCAACTGTAGTACCTTCTCCTGGTTTGTGCCTTTCTCAGGGTCTTCCTTTACCTAACTAAGCAGAAGTTTAAAACAAGTTCAATTTATTCAGGTGAAAATTTGCAGCTTTCAACATAAGACTTCAGCATCTTTAGCATTAATGCTAAGCGAGTTCTATATAAGTACTATGCCAATGTGGCCTAACATTAAGTGATTATGCGATTGATTTTATTGAAACTGAACCACTAATAATCCATATTCCTTTAGGTAGAAAGCTGAACACTATCTACTGCTCGTTTTCAGCTCATAACATCAGCAGCAGTGTTGCTGGAGTTTTTCTTATTAGCATAGATGTGGGACCTTTCATGAAGTGCCTACAACATATTAATGAATTTATCACTTTGTGGAATTAATTTAATCAGATTTGTTAAGCAAAACTGTGACACAGTCATTGGACTGCTACTAACAGAGGTGCCTGGTGAAGCTATAAAAGAACTGTTTTGCATATCAACTGGCATTTAAGCACTTGCATTGTAAATCCAGCTATAACCCTCCCCTTCTGATTACTTATGCTTGGGATTCTTTTATCATGAGCAAGGAAACTGTGCAAGCGTAAATACATAACAAAGCAATTATACCTTGGGCAAGACATACAATAGATAGTTATGGCTAATGAGCTACCAGACTAAGCATTAATATACTCACCTCTCCTGATTAGATGCTAGATGCAGATTTGCTGGCCTGAGAGCTGTCAATCAGATGGGGAAGGATCGCCCTTTGCTACTTCTCAGATGAGACTGTGCCTTGATATTGCAGAACTGCCGTCACTGTGGATTCTCTGCTTCTTTGTTGCTATTTTTTAACTTAAGGTTTTAGATCTTTTGTGTCTGAAAATTTTTTATCATAGCCTTGAGCTGCTAATTATTACTGCCTCAACAGTTACATTTGTATCACTTCTTTTTCTTTTTCCTTTTTCAATGACTTTTGTTCAAATGATTTCTCATATCTTAATGACGCTTTTCTTAGTAAGATTCAACCAAAGTCACAAAACGGTGCTGCTCCAAATTTGGTGCTAGGTTGCAACAGAATTCCTGGAATGAGAGTTACAGATCCCCTTCTTCATGGTGCAATGTCTTTTGTTCAAAAGTGCTTGGTGTTAGCCTCTAGCACCTGGCTTGAACCCCGACTTATGCCTTTACCTACTGTGTTATTGACACCAGCAAGGTGAGTTTTGCTAACATTTGCTCTGTCAACAAGTTCAAAATAAGTTTATGGACCAAGAAATGCTGTACTCCTTTCAGTTTTCTTATCAGTATCAAGAACACTATATACATTCTCTGTGCAATTCAGTATGAAACTAAATTTACTTGGCTAAAGTAGCTATCAAAATATGCCCTAGTTGTTAAATGTCCCATGAAGATCTTGTTAATCAATGAAGACCTAGCTGACATAGCCAATGGAGCTCTGAGAGTTATTAAACTAACCAGTCAAGGAGGAGGAACACACAGGGAAGTGCAGGAGAGAATGAGCATAATTTTTTAAAATATCTGTGACTTAAAGGTAAGAAATTCAGTATAACATCCTTAAGAGTGGCAGAGACTGCTAGAGATTAGAATTACATTTTCATATCACACATGCTATATTACTCTGTGACAGCTATACCAAGTGATCCCAGGGGATGCTTAGAGAGCAAAGAAAAAGAGTTAGGCAAATGACAATTAAGGAAAAACAAGATTGCACACCAAACCAGTTTTACTTTTAAAAAGAAAATGACTGTTGCTTGATTTTTTTTATCTTGTGTGAAATCATCTTGCCAGATATGTTACCTTAGTTCAGATCTTTGGCAATACTTCACTGAAAGAGTTGTCAAGCATTGGAACAGGCTGCCCAGGGAAGTGGTTGAGTCACCATCCCTGGAGGTATTTAAAAGACGTGCAGATGTAGCACTTCGGAACATGGTTTAGTGACGGACTTGGCGGTATTAGGTTTGAGGTTGGACACAATGATCTTAAACGTCTTTTCCAACCTAAATAATTATATGATTCTATGCTTTTGGCTCTTCACAAACAGCAATTTATTACTAATTTTACTTTACTTTTAAGTATCAAGTCTGTATAAGAAAGTTTTATCCAAGGGAAAAAAACTTAATGCAAGAGAAAAACGTTTTCAGGGAAGTGCAGGGAGAAAAAAGGAACTGATCAACCTTATGATCTGAAAGACAACATTAATGACAATGGCAGTGATCTTCTGCTCCATTTTCTTTATAAGCCATTGTGAAGATATTCCATACAAAGAAGTTCCTTTCAAGTGCTTTCTTTGTACACTTATTATGAGAAATTAGTGAAGCCCCATAGTTGTGTGATCTGACTTACGAGGTTGTATTTTGTTTTTTCTTTGGTGAATTCAATGGCTGCTGAATGTTCCTTTCCCTGTGATCTTCATCTCAGATGTCTACTCATCCATTTCCATTGGGTCTAATTTAGTGCTGTCTCAGTCTAATTCTGCACTGACACAGTTCCATGGATTTTTTTGTTAAGGAAGATCTAGATTTGTCACCTGAACTATACCATAACTGAGCTAGTGAAGAGGAGAAAGAGGAGAATCTGAACACGTCACAGTTTAGGCTGGATTGGCAAATAAGAATGACAGATGTTTTTTCCCCCTCCTACCCCTCCCACTCCCCCAAGAGAGAGGAGAGGAAAGATATATAGAGTTTTTTATAAACTAATCAAGAAAAGAAAATGTATGTACTTTTTCATTTTTAGCAAAGAATATTGTTAATGAAACAAAGGCTATGAACCCAGATTTTAGGATTAAACTTTTTATTTTGCACAGAAATATTTCTTATAGTTCAGATTTTTTTCCCTCTGAGCACAATAGCCTGAGTGAAAGTAAAGCCTGAATTCTGGTTTCTGATTCAGCAAAAGCTCTAACAAGTAACCCTTACTGTAAACAAATACCTTTACATGTCATAACTGTTTACCGGCTTTGAAAGAGATGTCATCCGTCTCAGCTGGCTTGATTTTAATTAAAGTAAGTTATGTGCTTATTGCAGAACATCTTCCTTTTCTCAAAGAAACCAGGAGAGGCAGCTGCAATAACTGCTGTTGTATTCCAGATGGTTTGTACAGAAAAGAAGAACAGCATATTTCATACTGAAAGTCTATTAAAAACCAAACCTCATTTACACTGATTAAAGGGACTGTTTAATTGCTTAGTAGTTCACGCAGAGAGAAATATGTTGGATATACAGGGTACCACAGAGTCTAGCATGGTGTTAGGTTGGTTTGGTTTTTACCTTGTGGCAGTAGTATGAATGGACACTTGGTTATATATGCTTTCCCAAAATAAGGGAAGAGACAGAGGAATCAAAGTCAGTAGAGATTTACTGAATTATTGTATGGAAGCAAAGCAATGCAATCCCTTTTCATTTCACTGTGGACATTGTCCAGTTTTTTCCTTATTTTAGAAATACTGGTTTCTATCATCTTGGTTTACCTTTTGAAGCATGGAATTCAACCATCATATTAGATCAATTTCTTTGGAAACTGAATCTCTTAAAAACCCTGTTTGGTAAAATTATTCATAGATAGATAGATAGATTATGTCTATTTTAATCTCAGATAACCAATCTCTCTTAGTTAAATTAATATATTTTTTCTTAATTTGATAGATCATATACTCTGAATAAGCTTGTTGTAGTGACATGCTAACATTCCATCTCATTGATATAAAGCATAATGAAATCAAGGGAAATGCAGACCAATATATGATTAAGCTCAGCAAGTCCATTAGAACTCTGACTGTTTAAAAAACCTCTTGCAAGCAAATGGGTACACGTGTGGATCTCAACAGGTTTGAAAGGGGTCACCCTCTAATTTTTCACAGCAACTGAGTGGATAAGTAACATAAAATCAACACTTCTCCTGCAAAAATTGATAGTTAGAACTAATTTGTATCAACTCCAACTGAGAGCAGGTCTCCAGGAATTTTATTTTTGGGATTTGTATTTGTAACAAAACACGTAAGTAACTTATTTATAAGGATAAGACTGGGGATATTATAAGCCCACCGACTGAATTACCACTATCTTTAATCTGAACAAACCAAGTTCCCCGATACATAATAACTTTAAAAACATATCTTTCAAATCAATAATATCTAGGCCATTACTAAGGATTATATCAGGGTTGTTTCTGTACTCAGAGAGTGAAAGCAGACAAAGCTCTGGGTGTAAGCAGAGCCAACATTTTCTAAATCAGTGCTGCTGCAGACATGACTGGGTAGATTCAGAGGACACACCGTAACATGACTCATGGTTGCCTGCCCCCCACACAGCAAAAAGCAGATGTCTGCATTAGCTTTACATTCTCCCTTCCACCTTTTCCAGAGCAACCTGACTCTCCCCCTCTGTTGACAATAATCTGTACAAAGGAAGACCTCACCCAGTGTCAGCTGCCTCAGATTTTTACTGACCCTCAACCTCTCTGTCCCACATTACTACCCTTGAACTGATAGCGATTCATTTCCACTGACATGCATCCAACACCCCCTGACTAGTCCTCTCTGACCCTACATCTGCTATGCTACAGCTGTGTAATTTAACACCTCTGAACTATTTTATTTTGTTTTTTCCTTCTTCTCTGAGCAGAAAATTTCCATGCAGACTTGATGCTGGAAAACCTTGTACTCTACTAGATATTTTGTAACACAGCAAACAAGCTGTTCAAAATTATATGCTAACTAGTAAGGTCTTTATTTTTCCACCCCTTGCATGGAAATTGACAGAATTTATTCTGGAATAAAAGAGCTGAAAATATAATCTACTCGTTGCAAACATCTAGGAAGTTCTGGCCTTAAACTTTGGAGAGCATGAATGTGGAAGAGGTGGAGATCTAGTCCTTAGTTCTTTTCCTTCTAGGAATTACTTTGTGATGTGAACTTTTGAGGAGGAAGAAATAACTTATACAATGAAAAGACTAAAATACCAACAGCACTTAAGGATATATTGTCCAGATTAACTTTCCTCCTTTTATACAAACAAAATTAAACAATACAAAATGCCTTTCTAGCAGTATCACATCTTTCTTTCTCCCATTCCTTCTATGATGAGTATAACGTTAGGGAACTTTTGACACAAAATCCCCTGTCTTGGAAGGGCCATCAAGCTACTGCAAATTAGAGGCTTCTTTCTTCCGATTATCCTTTGCAAGTATTTATGTGAATATAATATACTGAATAATCAAGACAAAATGCTTAGACCACAGGAAAAAATAATCAAAAACTAAGGCTTTTTGCAGATTTTGCTCTGGAAGTCCAGGAGTTTCCCATTTCCTATGAAATTCCAACACATTTTATTTCAAGTAAACCAGAAAATTCTTATTAACTACAGAGAGGAAAAATTAGCACTAGAATCTCAAACAAATAAAATATTTACATCAGTGAACATACTAGACTGAGCTTCTCCTTTGTGATTAAAATAAAAAAAATGAAAGACTGGGACCCATAAAACATAATGCATTGTATTAATTTAGAACTTAAACATCGAAAGAATATTTTAGCAATTGAATGGGCCAAGATTGGCAGATTGTTTTGATGAACAATGTGTCATTGTTTCCTTGGAGGCATACTCCATTTAACTGGAAACTTCTGCACGGAATATATTTTATCTGCATTGCTACTTGTTCTTTTGTAATCAGCCAACTCATACTTTAGATTAGAAATAAAAAACAAGTCACAAAGCCTTTATCTCTTATTTAAGAATTTGAGGATCTATCAGAGATAATTAAACTTCACTGTCCAAAGAAAACTAAATATCTTACATGTATTTTAAATTTCTTGTGGTTAAAGTACAATTAAAAGCAACACAGCAGAAAAAAATGCCTTTAATATGCTTTATTTCTTAATTAATATAGGCACAATTACTTTTCCTTAACTAACAGATCTAAATTGTTTTTTTTCCCAAACAGAAAGAAATTTTCTATTTCTATACTAAGAAAATACCGTTTAATAGGTAAAGTATTAGTAACAATAAAACACTGTCTCAGGATCTTGCCATTTCTTTTCATGAAATTGGTTAGGTCAAGGCTTGGCCTACGGCCATTATTCACTCATGTCTAGGCTTTCTCAATACAGTAAACTAAACCTCATGCAACTGTTCACTTAACAATGTACCACTGACTAACATAATGAAATTATCATTATCTTGCATAATTTGTTTGTACATTATTAGCTATTCAGAGTTGTTGTGGACATTGAGAAATTTTCATGTTCTTTTCAAGAGTAGCTTGCAATGATCTAGAATCCAATAATGTTAGCACCTAACTTTTACTATTACAACTTGCATTGTTGAAACCAGACAAAGATTTACTGACCACACTTTTAATGGAAGTTTGTGAATATTTCAATGTGAAAATTCATGCATCCAAATTTTGTGGAAAATTAAGATTTTCTTAATAAGTTAAGAAATCCGTGTAATCAAAAGCCATTTATACAGCTGTAATTCTCTTGCATTTGCACAAAATTAATGTAATATGTTCTTTTGTTGAGGCAGCTTCCTGTAGTCACTTTGAAGATTGTAGAGTCTTTTGAAGCATTGACTGACTTAATTTCTCTCTTATGTGCATTTTCTATTTTCTGTTCATCTGCATTTTCATTTCATTCTTCATCTTTTGTTATATTGAGCAAGTAAGCTCAGCTCCATTTTTGACACCGCTAGTCTCAGTTCCATGCCACTATTTTGTCCCTCAACTCAAGTATGTAGTTTCCTTAGTAGCCTCTTGTGGCAGACTTTGTCTAAGTTTTTTGATAATCATAATAAATCATCCATAGTATTTACATAAACTTGATGAGAATGTCAATCATTCTTCTTATTTATCTATTCTATTTTTAAATATTTGCTTTCTAATCAACACAGAGAAAAACAACTCAACAACCACATTGCAGCTTCAAATTATTACAAAGCAGGTTGTTAAAATGAAAAGAATAAATGACAAACTTCACAAAAGCATACAGAAGTATCATACCTATCATATTTTGAAAATTAGAATTATTATGCAAAAATTACCAAACGGTAAAACGCACACAAATTAATCTGCTTATCTAAGTAAAATCTTTATTATTATTAATTGCCTATAACCTTCATGAATTCCGTTGAATTTAAAGAAAAATGGCCAAAGAAGTGTAGTTTAACAAAATGTGCAATTGCAACCATATTCTTTTGACTTTCTGGTTAAGTCAGATCTGTGTATTTTTTAAAGCAGAAAATTTTCTTATTTTTGTGAGCTTCCTTTATCAGCATATTTACTAGTTAACCTTTGAAATTAGATTTAATTTAAAAACTTATACTGTATTCCTTAATATCACAATAGCTGAAAAAGAAAAATTAAAGAATACACAGAACTCTTCTAGTTCATTTAGTCATTTTACTATGTTTTTAACATATTTCAAGCAAGACCTGAACATATCAGCAAGGGTCTGGTTTGCACAATAAAACCTATATAAGTTGTTTTCTGTGATCCCACTGTTTTTTGTAAACCTTTGTATGGTACTTGACA
Organism: Thinocorus orbignyianus; assembly: GCA_013400375.1. Classification (NCBI taxonomy): domain Eukaryota; kingdom Metazoa; phylum Chordata; class Aves; order Ciconiiformes; family Thinocoridae; genus Thinocorus; species Thinocorus orbignyianus. Next base: position 2,125,274 of record VXBW01004652.1, read on the forward strand.
TCATGGCCCATCTTCTCTGTTCTCCTTACTATCACTAAAATTTCACTCCTTTGACAAGGAGAAATTGGTCATTGATGAATTGTTTAAGTTTTGAGGCAGAAACTAAAACAAATGACTCACTGCATATCAGCTAAACAGGTTCCCAGACAGTACCACATGTAAACTGGGACTACAGCAAGTTGCAGAGCATCAATCTAGGTCCCTGTTCTTTCACAGCTTTGGAACAGCGTCATGGAGGAGAAGGAGGAGGAGGAGGAGAGGAACACACCAAAACCAGTGACAATGTCACCAGAAAAGCAATAGATATAGGTATGAATAGGTGGCATCGCCATAAGGGGAAGGAAGGTAGAGGAACAATGATATTAACAAGTATAGGTACAAGGAATTGGCTGCCATTTGGGGGCATTGTCGGAGTGAAGACGATAAGGAAAGGGTTTAAAGAATATTTCTAGCAGCTAAAATTCTGTTTTCATAGAGGCATTCATGGAAACACAACAGTTTTAGTCAAAGCTTTCCAAAATGAACTTAAGCAGAGCAAAGGCAAATACCTGTAATGCAACTTTTCTGTGCATGTTGCATACACTTCATGAAATTATAAACTGCTGAACGTAAAAGATGAAAGAGGAAAGTTTGTCCTTCTCAATAATTAATATGACCATTCTCTGAAGAGGAGGGGTTGCCAGATTCATCCATTTACATATACATAGAATATTTCACTGCTCATTACAGATTCTAGTTGTACTGAGCTATTAGGACATGAAGAGAATAAATCAGATATTTCCTTTACAGCAAAAGATGCCAGCAAGCAAAATTTCTAAACTGCTGTAGTACCAGCTGAAGTTAGACGACTCTGCAGAGTTTATTTTTTTAAATAATCTTTTTTACTTGCACTGACATCAGTGTGTACTTTTTTTTAATAAAACTATTAAAACTATGATGGAGCAGTAAATATATTTCCATTCTGCGGAAGTTTCTAAATATATACTTTGTATATCAGTAGGGCCAGTTAATATATCTACATTATTAAATTCTAAGTGTGTCTTAGAAAGATTTTTCTACTCACTGAAACTCATTATATCATTTCCCCTGTTACCACAGGACTATTTGTTCTAGTCCCTGATGTTTACTTTTTTGTGTGCTATTTTTTTAAAACCAATGCTTCCAGCAGTTTTCCAGTTTTTCCTGTTTCTTTCACTGGGTTTGTGCTTGCCTTTGCTGAAGGATTTCAGAGTTTCTCAACCACGTTGCAATAAGAAAGATAAAATGCAGCAGGCATCTCAAGGTGCGGGTGTTTAACTTCTAATTCTGAAACAATCATCAGACATTTAATAGTTTTCAGAAAAATTGGGGATGGGGGTGTGTGGAAGGGAGGTCTGACATGACACTATCCCCGTGTTGAAGCAGTCAATAAATGCCCTCTCTCTGTTCTGGAGCCAACTTTCAGCCAAACCTTCCCATCAAACTTCTACAGCAGAGCAGATACTAAGTGCAGTATTGGCTCCGTTGATTCGCCTTTTCTGCCTAAAGACACCATCCAAAAAACGGCAGCTTATCAAAGTAAGTCAGTACTGTGGAGGTGGTATTGATCCTTTTTAGACCATCACAATTACATGACTGGAAGGACAGAAAAATCTTCTCTTTTGTATTTTTCAAACATGAGCAAGTTGCCACAGTCACAGCCCATTTCTTTTTGGTTCACTGAAGGCTGATCAATATAAAATATTCCAGAGATCCCAGATAAACTTTTTTTTTTTACATGAAAGTGCTTCAAAAAGTCAGTAAAACTAAATAAAACCCTAAGCTCTGTGGCATGGAAGATTTTTATCAGGAAATTGCATATATGTATGGTAAGTAATTTTCATATAAAGCATAATAGACCAAAAAAAGTTTATAAAACCTGCTTAACTTTCTATCACTTTCTTAGTGGATTATATGAAACCTCAGAATGTGGGTTGTATGAGGAGATTTCTGAGAGTTTAAGATATATTTTAAAGATATGAAATTGAGGAGAGCGCAATTTTTCTAATATTTTTTATATTTTTTCAATAATTCTTGCTTGGATTCCTCAGTCTTTGGTACTGAGAGTTTCCATTCCGCTTGGAAGCTTATTAATACTTTGCCACCCAGAGTGTCATGACATTGTTTCACATTACAGAAAAGGGAAGCGCCTGCACCAGCACCATGAAACCACAGTTCAGTTTGTGCTTTTCCCTGTTGCATACTCTGGACTGCATAAATCTCTGCCTTGGGTAATGTTCAACCTTTCAGCATTAAGAAACAATAAAATCTGAACTACAGATGCTCAAATAAGATACTGCTTTTGGGGACAACCAAGCAAAAATAATCCTGTTTTGTAAGAAATACAGATTTCATATTTCATATCCAGTACTGCAACCATTGTTGTGTCAAACAACAAAAGCAGCTTAGACTGTTCTTCAGCTCTCAGGTTTGAGAAAAGAGAGATAAAGTCCCAAATAGAGACATTGAAAAAAACCTGAACTTCATAGTAGATAAAAAGCACAATCTAATGGAGAAAACACACAATCACAAAGGAGAAAATAGAGGTATTTTCCTCAATGTATGTGTTCTTACAATGTCAGACTACAATTCTCCTCTTATTCAAGTGTAAAATAATTTAACAATCAATAGGCATTGAGATTTTCAATGATGTCCAAATAGAATGGTGTTTGAATAGAAATAAAAATCCTATATATATATTCTGGCAAGCATACTATCCATAGGTTATAGGACAATAACACAGACCCCAGCAAACAGTCTGGATAATAGAGTGCATAATGCATCATTATTTTCATATACAGAAGAAAAATGAGGAAGGGAAATAGAAAGGTGTCATTCTGTTAAGAAACTTTGTGTCTGCATTTCCCAACTATAAATGTCTGTTTTATCTAGAAGTGCACTTTTATTCATGAACATTATATCTCTGGTTTGTGCTATCACTTCTGGAGTCCTCCAGCTCACAAGGTTGGCTCAGGGGCTGCCTGTACTTTGCACCATACTGCAGAGCGCGCTTCCCATCTGTGAAGACCAAGCCAATATTGTTTGTCATCTCCATTCATCACTTCTCCTTTGCAGCAATATCACATATCCAGCATCAGGAGGACAGTGACACAGGATACTTCATAGATGAAGTTTAAATCACTGGTCAGAAGGAATTCTTAGGCAACCCAGATTTATTCGGGGTTCAGGTCATATGCAATGGCAATACAAACAACAGGTGCTGGATATTCCCAAGATGTGCATGAAGCACTCACATCAGTTTGATGTTCTCCAGTAGTTCCAAATAAACCATTCTTTATGCCATAATTGAAGCAATCCTGAAATAACTTTTCATGTCCACCAGGTCTGAAGTCGCTTCCATGCGATGAGTTACTTTACACATTTTTGGTTGCTATTAACGGAGAATCGTAATCTGATCTTCAATCACCATTGCATACGTATGACAGATCTTTCCTACATTAATGTATTGTATTGCTTACATTTGCCTCAGCTAATCTGCATTATTTTAACAATGCTCTTGAAAATATATGCAAAATAGAAGTTACAAAGTAGCTAGGGTGAACTTTCATGATTTTCAACTCCTTCAGAGGTATCAATCATTGTAGTTACAAACTATATCCAAAATACCTTCAGAATACAAATAGAAGCTGCATCCCTTCATACTCTCCTAACAGTACATCAAATAAACACAGGGGCATCCACTGGAGAGGGAAAAAAAAACAGCACAAAATTATTTTGCATTTGACAGAAACAGACTCTGTGTCACAAACTGAAAGACACTAAGAATTGCAATAAAGCTGCAAGGTGTCTAGGAAAAGAGGTGAGAGCTCACCTACCCACCATCTTCTTTGCACTTACGTTGCCCTTTTAGCTTGCAGCTTACAGATCATTTACAATTAAACACAAAGCCTCTCTTTATATATAATACTAAGACGAAAAGAGTACAGATAACTCACACCATAAAAAAGGAAAAAGGAGAAAAAAAACCCAAACCACAACTGCTTTGTCTGATAGAATCAAATCTGGCTTGGGTTTTTCCCTGATGAAAAGTGAACTTAAAACCAATGGTTCCTGGCTATGCTGTGTATCCATACAATGGAGACTTGTTATTTGTATCTTATGAAAGAATTTCATAATGTGTACTCTGATAGTGTATTTTCACATTTGTAATTAAAAAAAACAAAAACCCAAACCAAAAAACCCCCCAAAACATACTCTTTTATTAAAGTTCCATACTGAAAGATTAGAAAGCACACTATAGAAAATGAAGATTCCAGTCACCGTAAAATGCTATTTTTCCAGCTGAATTAAAACAGAAATAGTATCTCCATTTGAGATTAGACATTTGAATAGATCAGTGCAGAAAAATGAGTAGCTAATTGTGAATGACGAGACAGGTAAGTAACAAAGGTCTCTCTCATAAATAGTATGGAAAAGAAAGAGAGAATGGTCATGGACAAGGGGAGCAAGAGGGAATTACCATACTCCTTATTAATGTCAGTGGAAGTGGGAGGAACTATTTACTTCTGTCAGGGTTCTCCCTTGTGTGTCTGGTAGTGGAAGAATTTATTATTTATTGTCCTTTGTCTAAAATTACAATTCATCAAGAAAGTGTAAAAAATCTACAGGCAATTTTGCTTTGTTTTAAACGTATTTGAAGAAAGAGGAATAAGGCAGGAGGCAAGATGAGTTTATTTTAGCACTAGGTTTTCAGTTAATAATTAGCAACACTGTTTTGAAGTATTGCATGTCATGTTTTATTTAATAGTTCATAAATTTTTTTTTTAGAGACACAGAAATCCATAATATGAATGGCAGCATGGATACATACAATGCCATCTCTTGGCTATGGATACATTCATTACAAACAAGGCTGTATTGTGCATCCCCTTTTCCCAAAACTATTTTGACACTGAACATAAAGTGTTGAAATAAATGGCACATGGTGCCCAAAGCATTGAAGTGTCAACTCTTCATGCTTCGTACATAACTTTATAACAATGATTTGTATTTCACTGGATTTATTTTGAACATAGGAAAGAAAAAAGAGAGAGTGAGTCGACAAAGCTAAAAAAATTGTCCGGAGGAATAAGCAAGTACTCCAAAGATTTTTAACACTTGGGAATAGGTATTTGAAGGTGGCAGGTGGGAATGTAACTTTAAAAATTGCACAGGTAACTGGAAGCCTATGAGACGCTCGTCTTTCTCAGTATCCTGGATTATAATCTCTCTGGTCATAATCTTTCTCATTGGTATTTTTTATATTATCTTGTTGTTAGTAATGCACATGGAAAGCCAAGACTGATTCCATTCTTCCTGTCACTATTTCAAGGACTTTTCCTAGGAGGAGTCAGGCTAAAGCAATGTGTTTACCTTATTTTCTTCATATAAAGCACCAGAAAACTGAAATAAAACAAACCACTGTGATAAGGTTTGCAGGGCAAGATGATTTTACCTAATGATGGAGTTGGAAAAGTACACAAATTTTGTATTTCAGAAGTCTGAATAAAAAACAGCCCAGAACTCTGGTAGTTCTAAAATGAGATGCTGATAATGATGGAAGACAATTGTGAATACCGTAGCCTAATCTCAACATAGTTTTAGAAATGTGCTACTTTATAAGAATTATTTTAATTTTAATACAAATATTCTTATTTTAAATTCTACCTTTTGTCCCTTAAACATTCAGAGACAAATAATTTTAGGGCCTTTTTTCCATCACGTTTAAATCAACAGCCCACCTTGTAGCTAAAACAATCACATTTTAAACAGTATGAGAAACATTTTTCATGTCATATCTGTTTCATCTTGCCCCTAAATGAAAAATAAACTTATGTCAAATATTTAAAGGAGCCTCAAATCCCACCCAGTGTGGTCATTAATATTCAACGTTCTTACTGGATGCTTTAAATGCTGTTAGGTCAAGAGAGGTTGCAGTCTAATCAAATAACAGTAAAGTTAAATGAGTCACAAATTTTTCCTATAATGAAAAGGTAGAGGAACAAGAATAAAAGCTCTTGTTTTAATTTCTGATTCAATGTTCCTCATGATCTTTCTAAATGAATGTGATGCCAATGAAGGACTTAACTTGTAGCTCAGCTATAGTTAGAAATTTTCTTCTGCTAGGATTGTAAGTGAACCAATGACAATTACTTCGGATGGTACCACACTATATCCTTACTTACCACGAAAACACAGTAATCTGTTTAGAGCTTTTCTAGGCAGGATACTAGAACTGGTCTGAGCTTCTTACCCTTCTTCTTAGAAGACAATCCTCCTTCCCTGTATGTGCAGAAGAGTTAATCCTTCTGAATACAATCAATTATTTATTCGTTTCACCTTGTCCTGGGTTGAGAGGCCCAGGACTAACTTTTCTTCTGATGCTGGGAAAATTACACTTTTAGAAGACTCTAGTGTCTGAATTCAGGAAAATATTTACTTTATGGCCAGCCAGGCTCTGTGAGATTCAAGGTCTCGGTGTTTTTGAGCCTTGCCAGGTGCAGGGACAAGGAGGAGCAAGGCCTGGGCATTTGACCGAAGCTGGCCAACAGGATTATTTCATACCATGAATGTCACATTCAATATAAATTAGAAAATTTTGCTGCATAGCTGGGTCTCCCTTGATGGCAGTGATCCAGACAAATCCTTGCCCCAGTGCCAGACCCCTGAGGCCTCCCTTTCCTCCCAAAGCCATTGCACTGGCAGTATCCGACATTTGCTATTCCTGCTGGGAGGACATAGCTCCTGCTGAGAGAATGGGCTGAGTATAATTATTGTAAATCCTATATCAGTACTGGGATAATACCAGCTCTTTAGTATTATTGTTAATTATTTAATCTTATTCTATTAAATCTATTCACATTTCAACCCTCCTGTTTCTTTGCATTCCCCAATTCCCCTGTCCTGGGTGAGGAGGGGTCATCAGGTGATAGAATAATTGTCTGCACAACAATAAATTGTTACGGGTTTTCTCAAACCATAACATACCTCCAGCTTTACCTATCTTTCCAAGCGCAGAATCAGACAGATCCATACTCTGCTTCGACTTTCACCTTAAGTAGCCTAACAGCATAAATCCAAGACTCTGAGCAGTATTACCTATTTGGATGTCTATGACATTTGTTTAAAACAGTAGAAAAACAACCTGGTGAAGTCTTCAATCAGCACAAATAATAAAAAAATAATCCTAGAGTACCTGATCATAAAGAGCTGATTTTATTTTGCTTTTGTTCCAAACAGGAACAGGGTTATCAAACAGTCTCTTGTGTACTTGAACAGAAGTAATTCCAGGCAAGAACACTCTTTTTATTAACATTTTTATTATGTCAAACTTGAACAAATGCAGCCAGTTCAATAGACAAGAAAAAACACAAGTGTCCCAGATCCCTCTACATTTCAATATCTCACAAGAATGCTGCAGTTTATGCCAGTATAGAGAAAAAATGAGACTATAATATATGCTACTATTTGAAAGAAGTAAGGACTGTCTCCAGTGAAGCCAAGTACCAGCATAAGTTTCCATGAGAACACTTACACTTGTAACAATGCAGCAATTTCCACAGGAAAAAACACAGCTGTAGCACCTATTTCTTGCCTTTGCAAATGTGTAATATTCAGCTTTTTCCTGACTCTCTTTTGCCTACTTTATTTTAGCTCCCCTGCTTTGAACATGGTAGACAAAGATCATGAAGACACTTGTTTTTTTAAAAGTTTAAACCTCTCATTTAACCAGGTCAAGGAGAGATGCCTGGAAATATGCAGTCAGATTTAGAGTGCTAGAGCAATATTTCTTCTATACTTGCACCGTGTAGCTATAGTATACCTTCTAAAATTCAAGCACTTACTTAGATTTTCTTGGCATTTGCCATATCTCATAAGCAATGCAGTACAAGTTATCTTGAAAAAAACATCTGTGACAGAAATCCCTGTACATTGAGTGAAAACACCAAGTTCAATTCTTTCTGTGTACCAGGTTTTGATCTACGATTCTAATCATCCCCTGCTTGATCTTTGTTGCTCAGATTAATAGCAGATTATGGAATGCACAGGTTGTTCCTTCGGCAAGTAATGCTGACAAACAAAAATACATGCTGCATAAAAATTTAGAATTTCATTCTCATTCTGCACAAGAGCAGAATGTACTTTGTAAACACATGCAAAAAGTTGGCAGGCAACTATGACAAGAGCTGAGTAGCTCAAGGTGTCACGCTGATCTTTTTGAACCTGTGTCACGCCTATGTGATGTAGGTCTCCTGTTGCTCTTTCCATGTTTTGGTAGGAGATCCACTTAGAAAGTTGCTGAGACATCCGTCCCCCCCCTCTTTTGTGTTAAGATTGGATTGGGTTTTTTCCCTTATAAATACTGACAAGGAAAGTGGTGTTAATTAAACTGAACACTGACTCCAGCAGGTAGTTGTGACTCTAATACTGCACGGCCTTTCCTGGATGTTGAATGTAAGGCTGGAATGTAAAGGTTACATGTAAATGTAAAGGTTTTGCAACTGTCAATGACTAGCAGGCCTCAGTGTTGAAACCAGACCTCTGCTCTTACAAGCGATACCAAAATTTTGCATGGAGGCATAAGGCACTAAACACATTTGGGATTCTGTTAAGGTGAAGATTCAAGGTGGAGGCAACTTCCACAGCTGGGCTCCATCGCTAAATACAAAAAGCCGTCCCAGGCTGCTGCTAGCAACAACCTTATCCTCTTTTCCACACAGATAACTGCAAGCCAAGGGGCAGAAGCAGGCTGACTTCTTGTCATGTTTGGTTGTTACTTGGTGGTTTCAGTTACCCTGAGTTGTCTCCAGGGACAAAGAGGGATAAACCTCATCTTTCCATCAGCACAGTGTCCGTGACCTATTTGCTCACCCCACAGCAGAGTACAGCGGTACACTAAGCTCCCTCAACTTTATAAAGGATATCAGGGAGAAAGCCTCATTTCAGCAGCAGTGATGCCTGGCAGGGATAAATAACTCTTAAGCAAGCGTCAAAACACTTCCAGCAGAGGCACATCCAGCATGAACTGCAGCTCCCACCGAAATCATCAATTTGAAGCGATAGCTGCCATCCTGTACTGAGAGTTGAACAAATGGGCGATGTGCCCTTCTGCTGAACCCTATTGATCTGCATGAAGCTTAGGACAGGCACAGCTGTGCATTTGAATAGACCACAACGCAGAGCTGGGGCTTCATATGCAAAAATTAATTTGCTATTTTTTTTTTTAAATAAGGAGGAGAGGATATAAAATCCTACATTTCAAGGTCTAAACCAATCTTTAAGTAATAAGGATTAAAGGATTAGAATGAAGACCACTTTGCACCTGCAGGGTGGGCTTTCTGACACATTCTTCTGCCCTGTTTGCTACAGATCATCGGCAGGAGTGAAAGCACCCTACAGCCCTCATATACCCCAGCAATTCTCATCTTCATAAAGGAATGCAGCCATCAGTGCAGTTAAAGCTGACAGTTTTTAAATCAACCCAGAATGACAGTAATCAATATTTCAGAAGCGAAAGAAAAGAAATAGCTGCTCAATCAATGTTTTGATAGAGAAATACATACCATACATTTTAAGAAGGGTTTAGGATGGACACAAAAGCAGAAACTGTACTCCTGCAAGAAGGTCAGGGTCTTGATTATGTCTCCTCCAAGAAATGACACTTCTTACAGAAGACTGCCTTTTTTTTGCCCTTACTATAGTAAGGCACTTTCCAGCACGTAGATATTCCTCGGTGCTCTCCTGTCCAATTAGAGAAAAGGTCAGTCCAAAATAAGTATAAATTAAGTTTATAAGGGCTGACAAGAAGATGGTAGCGGATGGCATGAATGCAATCATATTAATTCTGGGCAATGCTTTTCCACGCATTAACAATTCAGCTGTTGTGCTCAGAATAAGAATTAAAAAAAAAAAAATCTGTGAACTTATGGCAGTAAAAAAAAAACACAAAACAGTGCATCTAATGGCAGAGAAGGAAAGTGTAAATGTAACATATTGCAACAGCATTCTACTGCCAACTGTAACAATACACTAGGAAAGCAGTTGTTAGCATCACCAACAATACAGTGCAGCTATGAGCCTGGAAGAAGGCATGAAGTTTCCTTGCAGATTTCTAAAGCAAGCATTGATTCCCTCACTGTTGTGCTTTTGTTTTCCAACTCCGGTGCTGCCAGACACCTGTTGCACAAGGATTTTTCCTCATTTAAGTCCACTTCAAGTTCTCTTTTGCCCGTAGGGGCTGCCATTGTTAGTACTGCAGGTCCACTCCCTTTCAGTCATAACTTTCAGCTATAATCAGTGAAGTAAAACAGGAGCAAGACAATCATCAGAACTGCCCCTGTGATTATCACTTTTTGGTTTTTGACAAGTCGTTGAAAGCAACATGGGAAAGAAATGCCTTCCCTCATCATTTGTACCTGCATGAATGTTCTGATCCTGACAGCAGCTTCTTTTGTTTCAGCAAGACAGGCAGCTACTGTGAGCTTATTTGGGGTCCAGTTACTTCAAGAAGCAGAGGGGGAAGCACAAGTCCTCCCACTGTTTTCTTCTTAATAGCTGAGAAGTCATGGTCTCTTTACTCCTACAGACCGTGTCTGTGTTTTGAGACGTTAGTGACAGAGTAAACAATAAAATAATTTACTTTTTAGCCCATTATCATGTTTCCAGCATTGGCCACAATGGATGCTTAGGGAAAGACTATAAGAATGTTTTCTTTCCATAGCTTTAGTCAGTAAGTTCTGCCATTAACTGTATTATGGAAAAGTACTGCTTTTAGTTTTTAAATTACTGCCTTGCAATGTCGGTTTTGCGTCCCCTTATTTCTAAGGGAAAAATGAAAGCTCTTCCATTCTTAGCTTCTCTATACCTCTTATGATAGTAAGCTTCTACTATTTGCCATTCAGTTATCTCTTTTCCAAGATTTATTTAGTTTTCCCCACAAACCCCACAAACCCCCAATAATAGTCCTTCACCCTTCTCTAAATCTCTTGAAGTTCTCTTGCAACCATTTTGAGGGTAAAACTGCGCAGAACACACATGCCTTCAACTAAATAGTGGCATAATATGTTTGGGTATTTAGGCTGTTGCCTAATGACTCCTAGGATTCTCTTTTCTTGTTTGACCAGCACTGAACATCAAGCTGATCTCTTCACTGAGCTTTTCATCATGACACCAAGGTTTCTTTCCTAAGTGTTGAAAGCAAATGTTGTCATTCTCATTTGTCATGCACTGGAGAGGTGGCTTTATCACATGTGTTAAACATGTGTTAAACTTAACAACTTTGAATTTTACATGCTATCTTATTATATAATTAGTCAGTAATGTGAGATTCTTCTGCAACTTTTGATGATATCAAGGAAAGTGAAGGTGCTGAAGGCAGCAGAACTAGAGGGGTTAAATTTCTAAAGCACTTTCTCAGCACTGTTGACTGATCATTACAATTATTATCTGAATGCTGGTGAGGGAAGGACAATGCAGCTGAGCTTAGGTCTACTCCTGTACATTACAGCAGGGGAGTTCACAACATGAGTGAATGCAGATGCAGCATTTGAACAATATAGTATCATTTCACTTGGAAAGATGAAATACAGTCTAGCATAATGTACTTAAGAATCTTATAGAGTACTGTAAGTAAAAGAAACGGCAGGAGTCTGAGAACCCTGTTCTACTTATATGTGGAATGGAGAGGAAAGATTTCATAATGCTTCCACTAGTGACACTAGAAGATGAAGAATCTTAAGAAACCACATAGCAGAAATCTGTTAGCTAGAGCAATCTGCAATGTTTGGAAGTTAAAGTTAAAGGTGAGAAAAATAACTTGAGAATGCGGACACTAAGTCATTTAATGAAGAGACGTAAACGTGTACAGAATCCACATCTTTTTAATAGAGAATATTGTGGGTTTGTCCAGAATTAACTTTTTGCTGTGCACCTGGAAGTCATCAAAATGATGGACAAAAATGCTTGATACAAGTAATGATGAATAAACACAGCTGAACTATGGAGTTGGAGAATACAGTACAGAAATAAATGTTCCATAACAACTGAAAGATTGCAGTCAAAATTTGATAATAGAAAAGGGTGTGTAGTGGGAGGGATGGTTATAGAGGGTTTAATTATGTGATATTAAGAACAAAGAACATAGCCACAGATGTGTTGCATGCTAGAAAGAGGTGATTTGCAAGTATTTATGATCATTTCATTCCAAAGACTGCCTGTCTCACCAGGATCTTTTGACCTCTTTAGCAACAAACATAAGTCTTCAAACAACTTACTCAGGCAATTTCAGAAGCAGCAACATCCAAAGATTTAGGTTCTCAGTGGTCTGAGTCCAAAGGATGACCTCTATAGCTCTGCTTTTACAGACCACATATTTAAACTCCAGGTACTATTCTCTTGATAATTGTTTGCTTGGCTTGTGAGCACACTAGTCATTACTTTGGACATGCCTATAGCATACACATTTGGATAATACTTCATTTAAACTACAAGCATCTTGATATTTTTTTCCCAGCATTTATTTATTCAAGCACGTCAATAAATTCCATGTTCAACTTCCAAGCAAAGACGAGAACCTGAATATCTCTACTTCCATGCAATCAGGCTCATTCCAATAATTGAACCTGAGAATGGCCTTATAGCAGGTGATTTTAAAACAACCCAGAGAAATGGTTACACAGAAATACTGCTACTTGTGTAAAGGAATGTCACAGTTTACTCTATGTTTATGAAAAAAATTCTGCAATTGCAACTGACACCACCAGAAAACTGACACTCCCCCCAGCCAACATTTTGAATTCTACTTATATAAAGGACACATCTAAATGAAATTTAGGTAGAATTAGGCACATAAGTTAAAATAAGAGAGTCATTAGATGCTTATAGAGTGGATGGTGAAGGGTCCATGAGAAGTTATGCTCCAGGAAAGGGTGAGATGCTAGTTCTGGTTACTGTTCCAAGTAGTTAGATTCAGAAAACTGACCACAGCAAAACTCTGGAGCAGTGACACCTTTCTGGCAGGGTGCTTTCAGAGTTCAAGGGTCTTGTACAATTAAGATTTAACACCGCTTCACGCAGTTAAAGAAGACTAAAACAGCAAAAAGCTCCACACATTCCTCGTTGCATACAAATAAATAATAAAGAGGAATCTCAGCAGTAGGGGTTTTCTTATGCAAAACCTCTTACAGACAGCTGGTTCTAGACCCCTACAGAAAAGCATAAGAGTTTAAAAAAGTGTATAGTAAAGAGCCAAAATTTCTGATGAGGTTTACAGAAGTACATGCTTCAGATGGGGATCATTCTTGCAAAAAATTATGTAGCTGACATCTGCTCTACAGCATAATTTGACAAGTCAGTGCAAGACTCAGGAGAGAGAGGAAACATAAGTACACATGCTGCTAGCATACAGGATTTGATAGAGACACAGGGTAAAAGGAAACAGCTAAAGCAGAGGCAGAAAACTAAAAAACAACAGGAGACGTTGATTTCCATACAGGTATGAGAAGCCCTGTCACTGTCCCCATACAGAGCCTGTATTTTCAGACACTTCAGTAATGTGGTCCCAGTTTGGTGGGCAGACTGACAGACATAGTCCTCAAAGAAAGACGGTGCTATGAGGAATTTAGACAAAAGGTGGAAAGTATTTTTGAAAAGACCAGGCATATGAATGAGAATAGTTACTGAACACCGGATATAGAATTAACAGTCGAGGTTGAAACACAGCATTTAATAAGTAAAAAGGCATCACAAAAGGTTAAATACAGATTTAGGATTTTGTGGTGTTTTTCCAAAGCAGAAAAGTGGACTCATACCAAGAAATAGGAAGTGAAACAGTTGGGAATAGCTTAACCAGACTTACAACTATTATTATGATGAACAAAACAAGACTGATATAGTGAGAAAGTTCTTTAAACAGTCAACACAATTGTTCAGAAAATAATGCAAGTACAAGGGTGTGAAGCTACTAATGGCCATAAGTGTGCACAGAGGAGCAATAAGCCTGTAATGTGTATGCAGAGGTTTCAGTACACGTTTCAATTTGCAATGCCTATTACACAATCCAAAGAACGTATTTCTGTTCCCTATCACTTGAGTTTTTCAGAATTTCTTGTAAGGAAGAGAGAGAGGGGAAAAGAGTGTGTGTATTGTATCATAAGACAGTCATTAGCAACACACTGTCATTTTTACAGTCATTTTATTTTGAAAGGTACCTTAAAAACTTTGTTTGCTAATGGAAGCCCTTGAAAACTTTGTCAGGAATCTACTGAAAGTCTGAATTACTGCATAACACTAGTATATAATAAATGGCACTGTGATGGGATTTCTTGTCTGCCTGAATGCTGTGTCTTTTAGAGCTGAGTCTAAGAATAAGACTGAATTTTCCACTGCATTTTGTCAAGCTTCCTGTTCGTTGCTGTCATGTTCACCAATGGCTACTTATAAGGTTTTTTAAATTGCTACAAGTGTGGGTTGCAAGTCAATTTGAGACTAAGATGCTTAAATAAGTGAAGAGCTAAAGCTTGATTTAGATGGTGTTTCATACCATCTAACAAACTAAAGTTATTTGGGGTACCTTCACAGGGCTGGCACATGTGATGAGACCATGATCTGTGGGGATACCTTTTGGCTCGAGACTTGTAGGCCAGGTATTATATACCCTAAAGCATCTCAATTGCTAGTTGCTGTCTACATATATCAAACTGGATTGAGCTCTTGTTCAACGTGCCCTATGAATTGAATCAGCTCTTAGCTAGTGTCTACTTTAGGAGAGCTAAATCACTCTGTAAGCTCCATCAGCGTTTGTAGGCTCAGACACCTTATGCCTATAGAGGTCCAATGTTGGCATCAAGCCCACGCCTCAGCCGCCTAAAGGCATCTCAGACCAGATAAATTACCTTAGAATATAAAAGACATCTTCAGGGACATAGCTTCAGGCAAAAGCCTGTAGACAAACCCCCCTCCTTTCTGGAGTGGCAGCTGGAGGTCAAGCAAGATATGCCAGAGCACTGTTTTAGTCCAAACAGAAAAGTTTCAAACAAAGAAAATAGTATAAGCAAGTGTACCTTTCAGGAAAATCTGCAAATCTGTTTGTTTTGTGGGTTACTTTTAAAATCATACCACAAAGCATCAATAATTTCTTACTAATTAGCTCTTCCCTTGTTTCCCAAATTTGGAGAAGTCCAGCCCTATCTGGCAATGCTTTCTAAGAATATTTATTTTATTAATGCAAAATGAAACAACAGTCTTCTTGTTTTCAATCACTGTTGTTCTTTGTTTCCCTAATCCTTTTTCTCTTTCATTTTTGTATTTTTCTGGGCTCATCAATGACTTTTCGCCACAGTTTCAAAGACTAAGGCTTTAAGCATTGAAAGGACCATTAAATCATTCAATTTCAAGTCTTGGAGAGAAAAGACTATAGGATACCACTCAGTCTCCCTAGCTTAACGAAGTCAATAGCCTTAACACAAAAGCACCCCAGCAGAGTGGTTTTACCTTTGATTTGAAGACATCATGGGATTAAAACATTGCTGTTTCACTTAGCAATTTGTTCCACAGGAGACTATAATTCCTAATGGTGAAAATGCATGTCCTGTTTTTATTTGAATTGCCTTACTTTGTTATCAGTGATTTTATATTCACCTTCAGTCACTGACTGAAACAATTTAATACAGAGGAACCCTACAAAGGGAGCTTCTGTGCAGCTACGATTCCCCACTGACATCTCATTTTCCAGTTCTATACAACAAGGCAGTTCTTAATCCCTATAAAAATGTTCTTTATTAATATTTCATAATGCATATTTTTTGTACTTAAGGTGTTATAAGTGACTAATAAAGCACCCAAGAACATTCATTCTTTGCTTTTAGTTTTATGAATCCCACTTCTAATGATATGAATGAATGAATGAAATAATATTTCCTTGAGAAGTCTTCTTTTCCACAGTATTTAATTGCCCAGTCTTAATTATATTTTCATCCTTTTGTTTTCAGCCTGACTTCCTATGGAAATAAGACACTGTCTGCATGTTTGTTTGCTTGTTGATCAGTCTCATCTTAGAAACCATGAGCTGAATGGCAATTTCAAACATACTTGGCAGGGTGGTAGAGAATGCAGAGGTTTCCTGTTTTGATAGAAAAAAACGGTACAATAACAGAAAAAGGGACATTTTAATGCACCCATAAGGCCTACTTTTATTAAGCATCAGACCTTGCAGGTCCCCAAGCCTAGGCTCTTCATTGTTTTAGCTACTCATGGAATTTGCTGGTTGTTCATTGCATCCAGCTTCAGTTATTAGTTTTTGCCTAGATTTCCTGTCTGGCTAACTAAACAATACCTAACTAGCTAAACAGCATGGAGCCCAGTTTAATTCCTAACTGGAGGGTTTTCCTGTAATTCTAGAATACTTCTGATGATGATGATGATGATAATAATAGTAATAACAACAATAATCTCATATTTATTTAAAATTAGTATCCTCCAACTATAGAAACATGGAACCACACAGGTTGGAAGGGATCTCCAGAGCTCATTTTCCCAGTGCAATTCTAGTTGGAATAGATTCTTCAGGGTCTTATTCAGTTTTGCTTACCCCCAAGGATGGACATCCTACAACCTGTCTGGACACCCTTTTCCAATGGCTGACCACCCTCATAATAATATTTTTTCCTTACACACTACTAGAATTCCCTGTTCTGAACCTCTCATCCTCTTCTGTGTGCTGCTGAGAAGTCTAGCTACACCTTCTCTATAACCTCCCAGTAGACTGATGCAGGCAGCAACTGCAGCTCCCTTTAGCCTTTATAAGGCTAAATAAACACATTTCTTTCTGCTCCTCCTTGCACGTCATGATCTCCAGTACCAAAAACATTTTGGTGGCCCTTCAACAGGCAAATTCCAAATCAGACACGTTATTCCAGATTTCACAAGTGCTGCAAAGAAGATGGCTGCATTCTTGCTAATGAAGTCAAAGACGCTGTTGACCTTCTTACATGCAAGGACACACTGTCGGTTCATGTTAAAACTGTTGTCCCCCAGGACTCTCAGGTCTAAAAATATCAGCTACCGAATCTTGTAAGACTTCTAGAAAAAGCTAACTGGAGTTTCTGAATTTAAATATTGTTTATATTACTGCTCTTCTATGAGCTGTATAATCAATGCACATTGACATATGAGTATATCCCCTCCCTTTTAAAATATGAAAATTAGACATTATTAAATACTATTGGTTTTCATCAATATTTGCTTGTCTAAATCTTAGGGTCATCTAGACTGATATCGGCATTTCATTTATTCCAGGTATATTTTAACTTTATTAAAGTTTATTACCTTCTCAATAGTAAGTTATGGGAAGATGTTCTTGCTATGTTTATATTCCCTTATCTATTTATTTCTTACATTTATAACTCACTATGTATACCAATTACTAATGACTTGTCATTCTCATATTTCTGATATTATAATAATACTTGCCATTTCTTCCCAAGAAAAGTAGGGAACTTTTGTGTCTTTAGAGTCAAAGTCATCATACTGTGAACTGTCATAGAAAAAAAACTTGTTTTGAGTAAGTCCCCATTTTAATTTGTATTTTTCTGCCTTTACGATCACAGTACAGTCTTACAAAACTATCTTGGCTCTTGATTTTGACAAGATACTCCCAAACCTTTTAACAGCCTCTTGCTTGCTGGACTTCTCAATCACTTTCATGACTTTCTTCTTGATGGTATATTATTTATGGCTACCAAGTGAATTGTTTTTTTGACTCAATTCTCTTTGCCTTTAGCTGCTTTTTGTCTGTGTGAATGCCATGTAGTAAAGAAGTAAAAAACACAGGAAACAAGAATATAAAGCAAGAAAATATTGCAGGAAGAGCATCAGCCAGACTGACAAGCTAGCATCTTCAGGCAAAAGAAGATAACCTGGCAACCTCTGTATTGTGCTAATAATAATAAGAGAGAGTTCACACAGATAGCCTTCCTTGAAGTAGAGCTTGAAACAAGCCAAACCAAAAGGAGAAATTACTACAGCAACTATAGCAACGTGGGCAATAAGAGGACATTTTAGGGCATGTTTTTTCTTCTACTCTTCACTATTTTAGAGGCTGGGGGGAGGGGGAATTGAGTTGGGATTTGTTAAACATTTTCACCCTTAAAGGAAGTATCTAAGGAGTGGATTCCTATTTTTGTTCCACATCAGGGATCCAAACATCTGGCAAAACACAGTTATGGGCTGAACTGAATACACCTTCTGATGTGGATTTTATTCAGGATTATTCAAATTTCAAGAGATGCAAGAATAGACTGTCATGATAAACAACACTAATCACCTGGAACATGTTTTGAATAACTCTGTAAAGTGTTTAATGCATTTTCTGTGAAACATAAGTCACCTTTTCTGTGAAAAAAAGTTGCAAGAAGAGGATGGAAGCTTTCATCTCAGAGTATTTTCTTCCTTCTTCATTTGGTTTCTCTCTTTATTTCTGCGCAGAGTTCTGAAATCCCTGGAAATAATTTTCCAAGTCATGTAGGCATTTCAGAAGACTCTTTGGTTTGCAAGCAATATAATGACAGTTGTCCTATTTTAGGCAGAAACTGTTGATCTGATTCCCTTGGCTTCATCTACACTTTGAGTACAGACTTATCCATATCCATATGAAACGCACAAGTCCTGAAACAGCCCAGTTCAGCTGTCACCAAAACCTGTGCCTTCCATTTACTAATACCGATACAAGAATTTTTCAAGAAGAATTTCAGGGCTTCCATAAGGCCTCCAGATATCCTTTTGCCCTATGTGAAATAATTGAAAAACAGCCTCTTAAGGATGCAGAACCTCCTTATCCTCCACACACACCCCTAACATACACATACACACATGAATGTTGCTTCCCACTCTTTCCTGCCCTTCTGTTACTGTGAATTGTTACTGAAAGTTAGAATTCCTTACAGATTTTGTACAAAAAAGACCTTATATAAACACACCAATAACTCCCAACAAGGGCAGCAGCAAAAACAAAGAGGATGACACTGATTACTGAGTCTAGTGACCACTGACAACCTGGCTGATACTGGTAATTCCAATTGATGATTCAGTTAATGGCAAATTGCCCCCTTCATAGTGTTGTGACCTTTAACAGCAGAGAGTTATAGAATGTTCTTCCCTTAGAGATGAGTGAATTATGGGCACAGAGGGAAATGAAGAAAAGCAATCCATAAAGATTATAAAAAGAGGCAAGGGTAACCTGGGAAAGAATTTAAAAATCCATGGCACAATTAGTTGTTTTAAAAGTAACAAGAGTAAAAAAATGTAGGATGCTGCAGATAAAGGGCGACAGTTCCCTGTCAAAAGCTGCTTTAGACATCAAAGTTAGCTGAGCACATCAAACAAAGGAGAAAAGGAGTAAAACAAAACATTTCAATTAATGGAGAACTGGAAATCTCAGTCACTACTAGCAGACAGCAAGCTACCCACATATGATAAATTACAAGAAGGGCAGGAATAGAACAAGAGGCTAGATTAGGATATTGAAAATTTATTATAACTCAAAGCACCACTTTCTATTAACATAACATCCAACTTGTAGATGCGGAAATAGAAAAATACAGCTCTAGAAAGATTAAAAATTGAGCTCATGGATTACTGGACAAAAAACCTTTTGCAAGTCTTTATATCCTAAGGGTACTCTGCAACAAAACATGGGGAAAGATGCATAACTGTGCTTCACACTATCAATAGCCTTTACAGTGAACACAGTTCTCATCTTTCAAATGAGACAGCACTTAATAGTTCAGGGCTTGGGGAACAATTTTCTGCTCATGATGTGTTACGGTATCATGGTTCATAAGCATTGCAAGGTGGTATGTGGGCTGTGGGAAGTTGAACATTAAAGTGGTCAACACAAGCACGTTCAGTCCAGCTATGTGGCCAGACTTGTAGTAAAACAATGGGTTTATCTGAGCACCCTGCATGAGCTGTCATGCTTTGAAGCTCATGCTAAAGACAAGCAGGAATGTATTTTCATGTGTACAATATGGAGAGTCATTAAGTTTTGACCTGAACATTGGTTGGACATATGCTTAGCCCATGGCGCAGAAACAGATACAAAAGCATTCAGCGAGTTCTCAACCACCATCTAGAAAACCTACACAGTGATAAGCCTCAGGTCTCAAAGTTGTCCCAGAACAGGAGAATGCTGCAGTCAGATAAAAGCTTATGAGTGAGGTGTCCTGACAATGAGGTGGCCCATCGTTGTCTGCAGATACTGTGAGCTGCCAAAGTCAGACAAAGATCTGAAAGGTATTGGTAACACTATCCCACCAGTTTCACATTCAGAATCTCACAGTATTTCTCTCTTATTTTAGACAGAATCATATCCCCATCTCCTTGTTTGCCTTTTTGGTAATTGGTATCTTGGAAGACATAAACCTTAATCTAAATTCCTATTTATTCAAAGTATCCATGCCATAATCCCTCCTTCCAAGGCCTGCTAGCTACAAAATGTCTTTACCAACTTAATAGGTAGTCTGGATTTAGTAAATTCTGCTGGGAGAACAAGCCAGGGAGAAGACTTCCAGCATATACAGCTTGCAAGGTAATAAAGTCCTCTGGAAAGCACAGCCACAAGATAAAATTTTCTCTGGACTTTTTGTTTCTTATCTGTTTTTATGAAATAAAAGCATATTTGATTAATACCTTTTAAGTAAGGATTTCAAAATTCTGTACCCAACTGGATAAGCTTAAAAATGTTCTGAGCAAGCTTTATTGGCCTCCGTTGAGAAGAGGTTTCTGTTACGAAAGGAGACTGAAAATCTTATCAAATGCAGTACCATCAACATGGATACATTAATGCAGGAGCCCTCTTCAGCTTACGACTATCTGGAAATTCTATTTGGAATTTAGTGATTAAGCAAACCAGAGTACTTTTGGTTACTTATATGTCTGTTACTTAATGGAGAACAGTTTTCAGAGCGCTTTCAACCTGGAAGGCTGAAAAAACAGTGAGACTTTGAAATCAAGTACAGCCTGGACCTGTAGTCCAAAAAACCCCAAGAGCCGTTGCTTCTATCATCTAATTCACAGCTACATCATCACTGCTGCCAGCTTTGGGGAAAATATGTGAATTCTGTCAGGGTGAGAAAGAAATCTGCCTTAAAAAGAAAAAACGTAAAGATCAGCACAAGCAGTTTTACATTGTTTCCCAACTCTTATGCTTACTGGCTTAGGAGATGGGAAATGCTTCTGTACATCTTTCACACAAAAGAAATTTTGCTTTTGAATAAGGTAATCCTGAGACAAACCTGCCCTTTGCAGCAACAACTTTCACCTGAGACCATTTTTGGCAGCCACAGCAACCTGCAGTTTCTCAGTTGATGCAGCATAAAATCCAGCCTGATAACTTTCTTTTAATGTTATCTCTGAAACCCATGCTACTACATACTAATTAAAAATAGGGGAAGTTGATGCCAGAAGAAATAAGAAAGGTGAAAAAAGGGAAAAAGTGTAAATAGAAGAAACAGGGATTAAATAAAAATAACAACAGCTGTCATTTCCCCCTTCCCTGTTTTACCGCATTTTTGTCTCCTTTCACTTTTGTTTAATGATATGGAAACATTTCCTTTCTCTCCTCAATTTCAACACTATTATTATTTGAATCATACAAACAGATTACATTTCTCCATCATTACATGGAAATATTAGCTGCCTTGTAGTTAAGGTTGCAGCCATCTCCCTTTATAGAACTCTATTCAGCAATCTTATGAATTTGGCAAGGAAAATTGGTCTGGCATGAAAATGATTATGCATATTGTGAAGACTCAACAGAGTATCTCCAAAAAGTCTGAAGAAGAGCTATCAAGTGGGTTTGCAGTAGGTGACTCACTCTTACTGTAAAGAGGAGGCTATGTAAGAATATTCCTTCAAGCTATATGTGATGTTGCAGCAGGTCATGACACCAGGTACAGAAACTCTTAAAGAAATTGTGGCAAAAAGCCCCGTTTAAAGTAAATTTTAATTTGAAGGCACTGATACTCTCCTATGTGATAATGTGGCTTGCAGTGCATGTACAAGAAAGCCACATGCTCAAAACTCTACGGCATGTAACAGATAGAGAAAAAAAGAGTCAAGCCTATGATGTTTGTCTTGAGAGAATTTCAGTAGATCTGTACAACACAGGTGAAGCTGTGTGGGAACTATCAATCCAAGAGGTAATCTAAAGTACAACAATAATTACAATAACAATTACAATCTTTCTACATATCTCAGCCATTAGGTGGATAGATCTGCACTGCAGCCATTTTCATGGGTCATTGATCTCATTCCCCTATTCCTCCCATGAGGGCAAACAAATTAATAGAGTAATTTTGACCAAGTGTCCATTGAATTAATCCTCATCTCAAATTATTTTGTTGTTTATATGCCATTAGTTTACATGCAAGGCTATTTTTTCAGTTATTTCTTAGTATTAGAAAAGTATGGCTATAATTGACAGCTGTCTCTGGGCTTATATATGCCCCAGATTACAGGGATATGCCAAATGTTACAAACATCGAGCTGTTTAGTACAACCTCACACCACTCAACCCACTCTTCTTACCAGTTTGCAAGAGATGAGTTTAAAGCTTGGTCAGAAACACAACAGATCCACGCTTTAAACTATCCAGACAGAGAGAGAAGCGAACCCAAAATCGTGGAACACCTAATCCACCACATCATCTTAATTTGACTCTGAAAATTAGTGCAGGGTCAACAGGTTGAAGAACTCCTGCCCTCAGGTCGACTCACAAAGCAGAGAGAGCATTCTGCACTGCTTCCACCTCTGCTCACACTCAGACCTGGCAGCATGCAAAGTCCATCATAACGCCCACATATTGAGGTTACAGAAATGCAGGTGGCACGTTCTGCAATGAGAAAGAGAGGTGCCACTCTTCTGCCTGAAGTTATGAGGATGAAAGCCTTACAGCCACGTGTTTTCCCAGGCCATCCAGATGTAGCAGCTTCCCCAAGTTTTCTACCCGTTTTCAAAACCAATTCACTTCCTTAGCAGCTCACACCAAGATAAGTTCTGCCAAGTTTTCTGGCTGCTTCCTTCACTCCAATTAAATTTTTCTCTACTGGATTAAGTCCCAGAAATTTACTTCGTCCAAGCTCATCAAGGCACTAGGTACTTTGTTCTAATAACCATAATTTAAATGGATTGTTACGATTTTATATACTTCAAAAACTACTGATAACAAATCGATCTTTAAAAGGAAACTGACTTCTCAGGAAAAGTACTAAAACATCAATTTGTTGAAATTGATGTCCCTTGTTTCCAAAAACAGTCACCTATTTTTCTAATCAGTATCAATTTATCTTTGTCTAGACAAATATTTCCAGCATAGTAAAATATTCTCTTTATATATTCAGAGAATTAACTCTATTCTTTCCAAATTAAGATGATGAATAAATTATACTATTATACTTGTAGGGACAAGAAAAATCTTTGTTTTGTGTTCTACTGCTGTAGTTGTTTCAGCCAAATTTACCAAAATTAGACTATCAGATGCCCCCACCTCCAAAATAAAAAATAAAAAAAAAAGAAGAGAGGAAGAGATAAGGAGATTTACGAGTTTAGTATGAACTAAACCACTGTAATGAAGTATTAATACTAAAATTAAAAAGAAAAATAATAATGAAAGAGATACAAAACCGTATCAAGTTCCCAGGATGAAAATCACATCACCAGTAGGCACTGGAGAAGACCCAGACTGGACTCAGTAATGGATGGAAACTGGATTCCAGATTTGGAGTCAGGAACACACGGATCAGGGTCAAAGGCAGATGAACAGACAGGGTCCTCTTTGGATGTTGACCATTGAAGAGAGTTAACCCTTTGATCCCTCAGCTTTTATACTAAGCATGGGGTATATGGGATGGAATACTCCAGCTGGTCAGGTTTGGGTCACCTGTCCTGTCTGCTCCTCCCCACAGGTGGGACCCCCCTATGCTTCTTCCATTTTCACCCCTCCAATGGGGCAAGTAAAAAAATTGGCCGACCTTGGTAGTTATAGTAATACGTATAAGCAACAGCCTCTCTGCATACCGCTCCTTGGCATGAAGTACAAACATTGGTCTTGTCATTCTAAGAACGAGCAGTTTTCTCCACAACACGCCATTAATTTCAGAGACTTAGAAAAGACCTAGCTAAGATGCTGACATTACAAAACAGAAAGTTGTTTTTGTTTTACTTCAAACCAGGACAAATGCCTAAAAAAATAGAATCCCAAGCTTCCACTCCCAAGAGTTTTCACAAAATCATGCAGAAATGGCTTCTACTCCATTTAATGAATGTAAAAGTGAGTGCTGAATTTGCTGCATTTTCTGTGGATTGCATTTTCCCTGCAATATCAGCACTGTTTTCTGTGCTGAGAGCACTCCGGCTGCTCAGCCAAACCAGAGTGGTGGCAGCGCTAATCGAGCTCAGAAGTTTGCCTCTGGACTATTGAGGGACCTTGTGCTTCTTGACAGCACACTGGAATTTGGTAGCAACTTGTCAGGATTCTTCCAGTACAAACGTGGTTCCCACTTGAGTAGTTTCTTACCCTAAATTAATCATCTGGGGAAAAAAGAGCAGGATAAAGTTCTTGGTACACCCTGACAGAGAATAGAGCCAATATGGTTTGGAATGGCCTTGCTGTTACCACCTTTTAAATTCTGTATCAACAGAAATATTTTATCCATTATTATACATCGTAAGACCTATTTCCTGTAACTTCAGAATATTAATTGCACTTTTATTCTCTGGTCTAATTGTTTCAAATCTTTCCAAGGAGCTACCAAAAGAAAAGCATACACATGCAAACACTGAAAATCACAGGAGACCAGAGATCTCTAAGAGTTAATTTTATTCAAGACACATGATTAATACAATTATTACCTAACAAAGGCATAAAATATTTGCAAGTTATTGTGACCTGAACCAGGAATTCTCTCTCCCTTACCTGAAGCAATGAGAGAATGTGGTTAAAATACTAAGTGCTTAGCACTCTGTACAGGAGTATCCCACTTAGAGAGGAATACAATGTCAGTTATGCAAACAGAAACAGGTCCTGTGTTTTAAAGTATATATTCCTATTGTATCATTGGGTAAAAAATATTCTGCTATGCTTAAAGTTTTACTTTCTTGGTTTTATTAATTTGTCCATGGTTTATTAAACAAACAAAAAAATGAAATAGACAATGACTAAGTAAACAGGATCGACCTTTTTCTGTGTTTTACAGAGTTCAAGTAATATTACCTCCAGATCATTTTTATTACCTGCAGGCACAACAGGCATCACAGAATTTTATTTTATGATGAAGCAGCTAGATCACATTGCATACAGGGAGAAATGAACGTGTATATTCAGGCATTCACACAATGAAGACTGGATTGAAATCTTAAACCAAGATACCACTGTTTTTTTGATGCTCTTTTAAAGAGCAAAGTATTCACTGTAGGTTTAGGCTGCAAGAAAAATAACACCAGTAAAGATAAATCGCTCCTCTTCCTTCTCAGTTACAAAAGTGGACAGGTAGATATCAAACAATTACACTTGAAAATCCTATCGATTAGAGAAGACACTGTGACTGAAAGATCAGATTATCTATTTAATACCAGATTAATACCTTTATCCCCAATAAATAGCTTTTGGAGTTTTCAGTTAATGTAAAAATGTCAGCTACTTTTACACATTCTGTGGACAGTGCTCTCTCAGAATTTCTTTATCTGTACACAATCACTTTGCATCACACATTTGACTTGTCTGAGGCAATTTCATGGATTTTATACAAAAAATAATGCAATTGGTGAGCTGGGCTATGGCTCTATTATCAGAGTGTGATGGCAGGGGACAGAGAGGTGAATTGCCTCAGAGGCAGCTGCTGGAGACATTTCCTACAGAGAACAGAGGTTGGCAGGATATTTCTGTGAGCTCTGGAAAGACCTGCCGATTCTCAAATCTGCACTCATGCAAGGGGATCAAGACATTGCACATTTCCTTCTGCATGCAGAATGGCTGCTTCTGGCATTGGCAGCCTTTCTCCTTGACACTAGCTTCCTCTGGTAAAAAAGAAACTCACCTCTCAGAGGCAGAGATACATTAATATGGGCTTTAACTTACTTTTAGTATCGTTAAAAAAAAGGAAAAAGAACTAAGTATAACCTTCAAAAATGTTTCTATCTGTTCTCTGTTCATGCTTGGGCCATGCTTCCGTCAGTCAACAGGAAAAGGTAAAAATAGTGAAGTCACAAGAAAAGACTAAATGAAAAAAAGGAGTATCAAGGAGAGATTGTTCAGTTCTAATACCTCAAGGCATCTATCACTTAAGAGGCACTTGTGGCCATGCTCCAGTGGTGATTAGGATCTCAGTTATTGGTAGGTTCTGTAGCTTTTTTCAGGTTTTTTGGTGAGGGAGTAAATCAACATGGCTGTTTTGCTCTTTTTTCCTGCATGTCCATATAGGTCTAAAGTGATGACCCAGCGTGTGTTGTTCCTTCTTTCCAGATGGTGATTATTTAATATATGTCTGTTTCCCTGGAGTCACCTAAAATGGATTAGTATTATAGAGAAATGCAGCTGTATGGAATAGCGACACTGCTATCAGCCTCACAAAAAGCTGATAATCACTGATAAAGACATACAGCATATTATTCTTTTAATGCTAACAGCATAGACCTGCCTGGTTTAGGGGGTTTATATGTTCATTATCATAGCACCTGAACACCCATTTTGATTACAGGAGTGGGAGGGAGCTCCTTCATCATCAATAATGTTTATTTCATGAGGCAACAAGAATACTTACAAAACATGACAAAACGCCACAGTGTGTCTAGATCTGTACTAAAAGGCCACAAACTAGGGTTACAGAGTGGCATATGAAGAGAGGAAAAGTGCTTAGGATGTTGCCATGGCCACGCAACAGCAACAAATTTGTTACATAAAAATCTCAGCTGCTCTACACTGGAAATGGTTGACTTCTCATATTAAAAAGGAAGGTGATAAAAAATGCAACATACCTATCTGACATGGGGCAATTAAAGTGGCGATTAGTTTAGCTTAATTTTGAGCTATGGAATCAAATATAACTCAAATTTGTAATACCAAAAGACACCTCCAGAATTTCAGTATTTTTTCTCAACATCTCTCCAGATTAGAATGATTCCAGCTGTGTTTTGGCTCAGGTCTACTACGCTCTTCCAAAATATTCTTGGGTGTGATTCAGGTATTAGCTCAAATATGAGACAACTCCCAGAGGCAATTCGGAAGTGGCCACTCATAGCGGTTTTCACAGAACCTGCTGAGGTGGGAAGGGATCTTTGAAGATTACCTCGTCCAACCACCTGGCTCAGAGTAGGGTCAGCTGGAGCAGGTTGCTCAGGGCTGTGTCCAGTCAGGTTTTGAGTATCTCCAAGGAAGGAGATCTCACAGTCCCTCTGGGTAACCTGTTCCAGAATTTGACAACCCTCACAGTAAAAAGTTTATTTCTTAAGTTTTTAAACAGAATTTCCTGTGTTTCAGTTGGTGCTTACTGACCCTTGTCCTGTCACTGGGCACACCACTGAGAAGAGTCTGGCTCTGTCACCTTTACTTCCTCAGTTTCCCCTAAGCCTTCTCTTCTGCAGGAAGAACAGTCTCAGCACTTCTGTCTGTAACAGGCTCCCATCTCTCCATCATCTTAAAGGCCTTTTGCTGGACTTGTTCCAGTATGTTCATGTCTTTCTTACACTGGAGAGCCAAGGACCAGATCCAGCACTCGATGTGTCCTCATCAGTGCTGAGAAGAGAGGAAGGATCACCTCCTTGAACTTACTAGCAATGCTTTTCCTAAAGCAGCCCAGTTTCAGAAGATTCTAGAGTTTAGTTGCACAGTTGTGGCCAGGACTGCTCTAATTGCTACCAGAAGCAAGACATGAATCTGGCACTGTTTGATTTATTGTGAATATAAACTCATCGTTTATACTGCTGTTTGTTTACAAAATTATACTGAAGTAGTAGAGAGTTAACAATAAGTTAAAAATAATTTGGAATTTGGGGAAATGTCAAAGGTTTCAGCAATTCTATGATGTAAATCCCATTGCATGACGTAGACGAAGAAACTGAAGAAAAACTGCTTTTTCTTCCAGTTACAACCAATCTATTTCATAAAGTGAAGGCGCTTGGAAGATACTAATGTTCAATGCTATTTAGCTTTTCTGTAGACCAGCTATTTCAATACCGTTTAAAGGTTCTGTACACATATTGAATTTTAGCTGCCTCTCAAAACTAAATGTAAAAAGTCCATGTCTGTTTTAGTGTGATAAGATGTTGCCAATGATTTGGTAAACAGCATTGCTTTGGCCTGAAAAAAACAGCTCTACTCAACATGTTATACTTCACCTTGTTATCTCACATCTTAAGCAATGCTGTAATCATTTCACATACTGCTCTGCTAAGTCCATGCAAGAATCAAATAAATTAAATTATCTTTAATCTTTAGAGCAAAAAATTGTTTGTTGTGAGTTCACAAACTTCACCTCTCATTCCTACCAGTATTCTACTTTTTTATTTTCCTCAACAAGAACAGAATATTCAAAGAACTTAAGATTTAAAACATGCTGTAATTTACAGTCACATTATTTGTAAGATAACGTGAAATATAAAGTAATGAGAAACTCACCTGGCACAAATAAAATCAGTGAAAATAGGCAAAATTGAGAGATATCTAAGAACATAATAAAGGCATCAGAGGATAGGATGCCAGACAACAGGAGAATCAGGCGGGCCTAAGGATAGAACCATAGAATCATAGAATGGTCAGAGTTGGAAGGGACCTTA
>VXBW01004652.1:2154150-2212022 GCA_013400375.1 Thinocorus orbignyianus
GGTCTCACAAGCACAGAGTAGAAGGGGAGAATCACCTCCCATGACCTGCTGCTCACACTTCTTTTGATGCAACCCAGGATACGGTTGGCTTTCTGGGCTGCCAGTGCGCACTGCCGGCTCATGTTGAGCTTCTCATCCATGAGCACTCCCAAGTCCTTCTCCTCAGGGCTGCTCTCCAGCCATTCTCTGCCCAACTTGTATTTGTGCCTGGGATTGCCACGTCCCAGGTGTAGGACTCTGCACTTGGCTTGGTTGAACTTCATGCCATTTGCATTAGCCCACCTCTCAAGCCTGTCCAGGTCCCTCTGGATGGCATCCCTTCCCTCCAGCGTGTCAACCGCGCCACCGAGCTTGGTGTCATCGGCAAATTTGCTGAGGGTGCACTCTATCCCACTGTCCATGTCTCCAACAAAGATGTTAGGATGGCCCATAAAAAGCTGTACTTTGACATTAAGCAAAAACCCAAGAACAGGAATGTGGCTGAATTGTTCTCAACCCCAGGAACAAAGAAACCTGAGTCTTGTGTACACATAAGATACCTCTTCCAGTCAAGATCCAGAGCTGCCTTTTACCAATACGTACTTAAAAGACAAGAACATTCTTTTTGACACCAATAGGAAAAACAGTGCTGGTGGTTTTCACTAAGGGTCGAAACTTCCCAGGCCCCCTCTACCGACAGCAATGAGAAATCAGCTGCTCCTGAAGGATAATTTAGCACAGAAACCTAATGCAGCTACACATATGGAAAAGACCCTCTTTCTACTACAGAGATAACTACAGAGATAGCCCAACAAAGTTATCTGTACTATATGGGAGTAGTAAATAGAGAAAAGCAAATATGACCATGGTGTCAGTCCATAACAGACAGTAGTAAGGATATTGGGTTAATCATGATGAGATGCAAACTCCATTGCAAGCTCAGTTTGGAAAAAGGAATATCCTTAAATCAGTGAGTTTAAGTAGTCCTTATGAATAGTTTTTCTTCATGATAGACTTGTAGTCATAGCATTTACTCAGGATGCAAGATATTGGGTTCTAGCTTATCTTCACCCTAAAGTGATTCAAGACTTTTATCTCCTGCACCAGTCACATTAGAAAACTGCTGAATAAAAAAACCCTACAGCTGGCATGGGTCACAATCCAGTTCTTTTACTGCCAGTTAAATACATTCATCTCCAGAATCAGATTTAGCTACTGGTTCCATCCCTCTTTCCTTAGATATACAGAATTTAACATATGCAAAACATTAAAGCTACGACAGACTTGTAGATCAGGTCCACTTCCAAGGCTAGCAAATTCAGGGAGACTAATGATCATGTGATGAAATGTTTTTTCATGTATTTGTAGAGGTCATATGTCCAGGAAACAACCCATGAGATTACTGCAGCATTAGTGGCTATGGCACTGCAGCATATTGACAAATCACAACTGAAATTGAAACTCCATCTGCATAAACCAGTTTTAAGGGCTCTATGAAAAGAGGCAGCAGAGTTCATAGCACCATCTTGTTTTCAAATCTAATATTGAGTCTATTTGCTGAAACTTTCCTGTATACTATGCTATGTTCTATTACTGCACATTGCATGCAAAGGCCTGGTTAAAAAGAGAAAGAAAAAAAAAAAAATCTTATTTTCTGAGCACACAGGTTAAATTTTAAAACTTTCTTCGGCAGAATACCAGATAATCTGTCTTAATGAAAGTGATAAGAACTTTTCCAAGGCACAGCTGCCATTCATATTGTAAAACAAAAAGAAAGGGAAAAAATCAATACAGGCTTCATAGATCTGCTGTACAGACAAGTAGGTCATCCCACTGTCAACCACACAGCTTGTCAATAGGGCTGGTTGTATTATTCAACTGCTACCAGAACAATGCAATCATTTCAAAAGAGTAATAATGTGAAACATAAGTGTGGACTGTAAAATTTACCTGCCATATTAGAGCTTCAAAGCTCCACATAAATATACTTCAAGCTACAGAAAAAGTCAGCTCCATTTACAAGTGAAGCAATCCCAAGCACAAAGATAGGCTGTATGAAGAATGGAATGAGAGCAGCCCTGAGGAGGAGTTGGGGTGTTGGTTGATGAGAAGCTCAGCATGCACGAGCAATGTGCACTCACAACCCAGAAAACCAACCACATCTTCATCTGTATCAAAGGAAGCAGGCCCAGCAGGTCAAGGGAGGTGATTCTCCCCCTCTACTCTGCTCTCATGAGACTCCATCTGGAGAACTGTGTCCAGCTTTTGGGGCCCCCAGTACAGAAAGGACATGGACCTGTTGGAGTGAATCCAGAGGAAGGCCGCAAAGATGATCAGAGGGCTGGAGCACCTCTCCTATGAGGACAGGCTGAGAGAGTTGGGATTGACCAGCTTAGAGAAGAGAAGGCTCTGGGAAGACCTTACGACAGACTACCAGTACTTGAAGGGGGCCTACAGGAAAGATGGAGAGGGACTCTTTATGAGGGAGTCCAGTGATAGGACAAGGGATAATGGTTTTAAACTGAAAGAGGGGAGATATAAGTTAGATTTAGGAAGAAAATTCTTTACGGGGAGGGTGGTAAGACACTGGAACAGGTTGCCTGGAGAAGCTGTGGATGCTCCATCCCTGAAAGTGTTCAAGGCCAGGCTGGATCAGGCTTTGAGCAACTTGGTCTAGTGGACATGCCCTTGCCCATGGCAGGAGGGTTGGAAGCAGATGATCCATTAAGGTCCCTTTCAACCCAAACCATTCTATGATTCTATGGTCCTTTGATTCTGCAAAGTGGTAGAGTTAATAAATTTCCCAAAACCAAGAGTAAGCCAAGTGAAATCTTGAGTATCTCTGCCTAGTACCCAGTAGAACAGGCAACATGAGCTCTAGCACGTAGGATCTGAACATATGTACTTAAACTGAGTCAGGATATAGGGTTATTCATATTCTACTAGGACAACATTAAAACTTTCATTCTAGAAATGCTTAACACAATTTTTCTTATGTGAAAATCAAAAAAAATAGGAGGGAAACTCATTTTCACTTTAGCAATGATCAAGAACTATAAATAATGGGTTCAGCTCTTTGTAGAACACACATACAGAGCTTTTTCCACAGACATAAAAAGAAGAGCAAGAGCCCTACAAGTTACAGAAAATGTACTCCAATTTAATTTCACTGCATCATAAAGAGCTCCCCAAAATGCAATCAGCCATCCTTGAGGTAAAATGTTTGAGTGATCCTTTTATACACTGTGTTCTTAGTTGTATCTCATAATCCCAACAGTGCAAACCAGTCATTGCAACAGTGCTTTGCAAAAACTTTGCAGATATCATGAAAAATGGAAAATCATAAATGAGAAGCTGACCATGCTAATTTGTATTCATAGAAGCTCTGTTGTATTTCTCATTCATTAATGAACCTAAAAATTTCAGAAGTTGGATCTTTTTCTTTTCCTTCCTTTCTTCTTCCCTCTTTGCAAGTGCTTTTTAAGTTATTGAATATTGTTCATCTAAGAGGAACATCATACAGAATAAGTATCTGTGCATACAGCCAGTTTATCTTGCGTGTAGTAGAGACAGCAAATTCTCCCCACTGAAAATTTCCCAATAAATTGAAAGGCATCCCCTTCCTCCATGAAGGGGAATGATGCCATCATCAGACTGGATAATTAAATATTTCTATGAAGTATATTGGCCGGTGTGCCCCACACCATCACATGCCTATCCCAAGCACACGAAGTAAAAAGGTCATACACTGCTCGAGAAATGGTTTAGTAGGATGCAAAGATGACAGCGTATGAACCATTAAGCTGTGTTAGTGCATGACACAACACAATTTTAAATCAGCTCCCACAATATCCAATAATATACAAGA
The DNA here is from genome assembly GCA_013400375.1 of Thinocorus orbignyianus. Classification (NCBI taxonomy): domain Eukaryota; kingdom Metazoa; phylum Chordata; class Aves; order Ciconiiformes; family Thinocoridae; genus Thinocorus; species Thinocorus orbignyianus. The sequence continues at coordinate 2,157,998 of VXBW01004652.1, forward strand.
AAATATAGCAGGATTGCTTAGTTATATGTATTTGGTAAAATAATAAAACTAAACTGGTAAAATTTAAAATATAAATAAAAGATTTAAATTAACCTGATAAAAAATAATATTAATTAAATAATTCTAGTCTAGAAAAAAGTTTATTGATCAGAGATTACAGTAAGAGGAATATCTACATAGTAAAAATATAGCATGATGTTGTGGTTTAACCCTAACCAGCAAACAGGACCATGCAGCCGTTTGCTCATGCAACAACCATCAGTGGGATAGGGAAGGAGAATCAGAACAAAATGAAACTTCATGGGCTGAGATAAAGATAGTTAGATAGCTTAATGGAGGAGTAATGGAAGAGAAGATAACAAGAATAATGATAAAAAAAAATGCAAAATGAATGATGCAATACAATCGCTCACCACCCAATGACCCAGGTGGATCATCAATTACCCAGACCTTCCCGAGCAATGATTGAAGATCTCTGCCTCCCAGCCAGCCCCAATTTATATATTGTGCATGACGTCTACAGTATGGAATAACTTTTTGCCCAGCTTGTCCCGTCCATGCCCCCTCGCAGTTTCTATGGGAAGTCCTTGACTCAATACAAGCATTATTTAGCAACAATTAAAACAGTATGTGTTATCAGCATTATTCTCATACTAAATCCAAGACACAGCACCTACCGTGAAGAAAATTAACTCTATCCCAGCTGAAACCAGGACAGGCAGTCACTAAATATTGTCAAGTTCAACACTGAGAAATTCTTGCTCAAAAGGAGGTTTGTGTTTGAAATGAAATTTCTAAGAAATAATCATAGTAAGATACCAAAAAATACAAGACTCCACCACAGCTAATTTTAAGATTTCAGATAATCTCTGTTACTTCTCAAGATGTTGCATTTTATATGGGCAACGAAATTCATAAATTAATCCTTTAGATGACATGTTCATCTTCTGTTTAGTCTAGCCTTAATATTAATCTATTCACTTTGTATCTTGCAGTGCTAAAACATTTCAGTTTTAGTTCCTTCATTTAATGCATTCTAGTCAGGAAACTCTTTTATCACTTACATATCAATATATTACTGGCTTTGTTTCTAATGCAACTCTTGTTTCTCATTAAACCTAGTTCAATATCAGAGGCAACTCTATCACAGAAGCTGATACAATTTCTCTATTTCCCCTTACACAATCCATTTCAAATTTACTGTTTTGTACTCTGAAAGACAAACTGTTCAGTGTCTCTCTCTAGAAGGAATTTATTCTTTATCACTCCCACCACTGTTTTAAGCTTTGTAACCTTCTGAAAGGTCATTTTGTGCAAAAGTCAGCAACATGCTTTTAGGTAGTGCCTAAAAATGTCTGATAGTAATTAAGGTAGAAAATATCAGGACATTTATTAAAAACTTACTCTTTCACTGTTTTATATAGAAAAAATTGGGTTTATTGTGGCTTTTTTTTTTAAACAGTAAGATACAAAATTAATTCCAGCAAGATATAAAATTAATTCTAAATTTCTTTAACATCAATTAGTAACTAGGAAATATTCCATAATTCTCTACTGTTTGACCAATATTCTTTGATGTCTTTTTGCCCAAGCAGAAATCACCGATGCCCACTTATATGAGAGTGCCAACCATCAACGGTAAAAACTGTTGTAGCTATTCAGTGAAATATTACAGTTTTTTAGGCTGTATTACAAGTTTTTTATTCCATCTCAACATTAAGTTGGAAGGAGTTCCACGGTATCATGATATGGTATAGGGTGTTTCTTACCTGACAAAAGAATTCATAAACACAGTAAAGGCTTTTTATGCTTACTACTTGGCATTTTTACTACTTGATATTTTTACAACTTGGCATTTGCTTCTTTATAAGTTCCTTAGTGAGCTGACCTTCATATCATTATTCAAATTCTGTAGAGAAATAATTCCACATTACCTAAATTTTTCAGCAGAGTAGATAAATGTACAAAGGGCATCCAAGTAAATCTAGAACTGGGGAGGGGGGGGGGGAAATCAAGTTCCGAGATAGATGGAATTATAAGGAGATCTGTCAGTAGAAGGAGTTGGCAAACTTTACTATCCTGTCTTATTGATTTTCTTGCCAGTATCACAAGGAGTGACGGAATTCAGAACTTTGGTTATCCACTGCTGCACAGTGCAATTAGCTCCATTTGTTACTCTGAGCAATCAGAGACAATCCAGCTATGTAGCAGGGTGACCATGTGCAAGCTCCTTTCTCTACATCTTCTGGATAACTGTGAAAACGTGTTCTGATTAATACAGTCTTTTTCTGTGGCATTCAGCTGGCTACCGTTTAATACAGCCTGTCAATTTAATGATGCTAAATGTTGTGCTGTTTGTAATGATGACTGTTCTTACAGAAAAATTGCATACATTCAGAGTTGCTTTTAAACTCAGTGGAGAGAGACTGCATTTCCTGGAAATACTCATTCTGCAAAGGTAATGACCTTGTTCACAAAAATAAAATAAAAAAAATAAATAAAGAACTTCTTTTGTTCTCCTTTGTATAATTTCAGCTTAACTTGTGTAACAGCAGAATTGTAAGACTTCATTTAGAATAACTGAGTCAGACTATGTATGGGATTAAACTCCATGGGGGATGAAAGAATTCTTCACTTTCATCTGTTTCCTAGAACCTGAAGCTCGGAAAGATTTCAGATGACAGGCTTTCAAGTAAACACAAGAAAGGAGAATGAAACACTGCCTAGAGAAAAGCAGAGATCATATTCATGAGAAAGTTCAGCCACTGCTATGCTTAATAAGAGATACAAAGCAATTAATAACAGAAATAAGAAAGAATAAGCACATATAGTATGTGATTTGGTATACGTGGTAGTCCTTAATTGTATTCCTATTAAAGACAATAGTAAAAATTCCCTTGGCTGCATAGCAGTTGAACAGCCAGTCATGTGTCTATTATAAAAATAAAATGGATTGGATAGATTTTTCTATATAATAAGCAAGCTGAGAACATAATAGCTTTGACTATATTTTTCGTCTATCTCCTGTGTCATTTGCCTCTATGTTTTTGTATTAATTTATCTGTTTAAACTCCCTAAAAATGCGTAAGAGTGCAACAATATCAGCATTTCATAACTAGCAATATGATTTCCAACATGGAGTTTGAAGTAATTGCCAGCACATTCCAGCTTTCAGCACTTTCCTATTTCAAGTAGCTCTTGCTTATGAATCACTACTGATTTAAGCAAATGCCATCACTGCTCTGACCTGTTGGGGCAGTTATGAGAAGTTACTCAGTCTAAAGCATCTTTCATTTTTCCTTATAGAAAAAGTAATTTCGAGCAAAATTTTAAGAGCAGTATTGCAATTTAGAAGCCTCTTCCACAGAGAAAGACTTTCTTCTCCATGTGCAGAAGAAACAGGTGTCATTTCTGTTATGCTTTTGGTCTTGGCATAATCATAGAAAAATAGATTGGTTAGTGTTGAAGGGGACCTTAAAGATCATTGAGTTCCAACCCCCCTGACATGGGGTATGTCATGCAGGACTGGTTGAATGCTTTGTACAAGTTCATGTAGATGATTTCTGTTGCTTTTCACTTATCCACCAGCACTGTAAGCCCATTCCAGCAGCCACCAAATTTGTCAGGCATTACTTGCCTTTAATGAAGCCATGTTGGCTGCCATCAATCATCTCCTTATTTACCATGTGCCTTAGCAGTTCCAGGAAGATGTATTCCATCATCTTGCTGTGCACAGAGGTGAGACTGACTGGCCTATAGATCTCTGCTTCTTCCTTTTTTTTTGCATTTTAAAAATGATGGTTATGTTTCCTCTTTTCCAGCCAGTGAAACTTCACCAGACTGCCATGACTTCTGAAATATGATGGGTAGTCACTTAGCAACTTCATCTGACAGTTCACTCACAACCTGTGGAAACATCTCATCAGGTCCCATGGATCTGTGCACCTTCAGATTTCTTAGATGGTCTCAAACATGATCTTTTCCTACAGTGGGTAGTACCTCATTCTCACAGCCCTTTATTGGTTAGAGTGGCTGGAATTCTTCTGTGCTGCATGTCAGGTGCTCTCCTGCCAACCTGTGATCCTTCTCCAGACCCTGGGCATCTACTGCTGGCACTGGCATCAAACTAGTAGGAGTGGGATGGGTTGAAGATCCTCTCCCCACCAACTTTAGATTAAATCCCTCTTCACGAGTTTAGGAAGCCTCTAACTGAAGATGGTCTTCTCTTCTGACAAATGGACCCCAACAGCTCACAGTAGACCTGGTTTCTCAAAGCAATTCCCATGGTCTAAGTAGCCAAACCCTTGGCTGTGATATCAGTCCTGTAACCATTTCTTTACTTGCTAATTTCAACTACTCTTTTCAAACCCTTTCCCTTTGACCAGGAGGACTGATGAAAAAAATACCTTTGCCCCAGAGTCCCTGACAACCACTCTCAGGACTCTGTAGTACTTCTTGATACTCAGATCGCTCCTGGCACTAAGCTGATGCCCACATGAAAGAACAGCAGCAGATAATAGTCAGAGAACTGAACGAGGGCTGGTAGTCTCTTGGTGGCATCCCTGATACAAGCCTCTGGTAAGCAGCACAACTCCCTAGGGAGTGTGTTAGGTCAGCAAATGGGTGCCTCTGTGTGTCTCAGAAGAGAATCATCTACTACTGTCACCCATCGTCTTTTCTTAGTTGTGCTGGTTGTTATAGGGGGAGGGGATCGGGCTGCATTACTCAGCTCCACTGTCTCTCCTAATGTGACCAGTCTATCCTCTTCATTCTGCAGGGCAGTGAAGTCATTCTACAAGGGCGCTCAGCTTTCGGGGAAAATCTCTTCCTGCTACTGGTCCTTGCTGTCACAAGCTTCCAATTTTACTGTGCCCATCCCGCCCCATCCCCCTTTTATCTGTGCTGGTGGATGAGTTTTTGGTTCTGGGTCCACTGTAGACTGTGCTTGGAACCAGCTATCTAATAACATTCTAAACAATCTACAAAGTGGTAAATTGCTTTGGCCTACAAATAAAGTTAGAGATAATCTGTGGCTACAGAAGACACATTCATTTAAATAAGTTTGTATTGGCAGCATGGTGTGCAAAGTCTAGGTGCATACTTCATACTGAGCACTTTGATAAAAAAGAACGTCTCTTCAATATCAGACAGTGAAGAGATTTTGGACTGAAGTTATTCACCATTACCATTAGTGGTGATTAGCAAATCAGCATTTGCTACATAGTGAGATGCCCTGAAGCTGTGAAAGACTCCTACAAAGGGACAGTCACCTGCAAACCACTAAATCCTTCTCATCCAGTCAAATCAGAGCTCGCTGGAGCCAAAACAAGCATGCACAACCCAGTATCCAATTACAGACTGAGTCTCACCAGCAAGAGAAGTGCTACCTGTGCAGCAATGGTGTCACTTCTGACTGCAATGTTGAGTCCTACCTACTTTTTCCTTAAGTCCAGCTGCGGTATCATCCTTTTTTAAACACATTCCATGATTGAAACTAGGGAGTTAACAATTGCAGGCTAAACAACGTGACAAGCCAAATGTGCTCATTTCATTTGAAAAGACTGATATTATTCAAACATTTAATCAAAAACTTCAGTAACAAAGCTAACATCTTTCAAAACCACCCTGGAAAACAGCCATAAATGCTTGAAGCAAAAAGAAAAACACATTAAAAAATTATATGCTGGTGAATGGGTGAGAAGAATTACTTTATTTCAGATACACTTCTCATATAATTTTTTTATAAGTAATTCAAAATTAATAGAATTACACCAGGCACAGTTACCTGGTTTTACCTATTAATTATTTAATAAAATGTGACTGTATAAAGAAAAAGAAACATTTTAGAAGCTCTGCTGTATAAACTTATACAGTACCATGTTGAACCACACAGAGCTACAAGATAACTTTAAATGGTTTAAGTATGGGAATCTGTGAACCTGGATTCACAGCTACCCAGTTCAATTTTCTGTTGTTTCCTAATCAGTTACACAAATCAGTCCAAAAAACACATCACACTCACGGAAGCATGCAGGCAGGCTTTAAACATCCACACTAGTTGATTCAGAGCTGCTCCCTGTGTCTCCATAGTTTTTTTCCCAGTCTCGTTTTGGCAACTGTTTTTCCTCAGAAAGACATATGGAAAAAAAAGACATTCACCAGATGATCAAACAACAAAACAGACCAGGGATCTCTCTACTAGTGCAAAATTCAGATCATCTGCCTAAAATATAAGGACATAATCGGCCATACATATCAACAGCAGCCACAATCACAGAATAACAGAATCATAGATCATCGAGTCCAACTGTCAAATTAACACTGACAAAATCCATCACCAAACCATGCAGCTAAGCACTATGTCTACCTGTCTTTTGAATACCTCCTTGGCTGACAATTCCACCACTTTCCTGAGCAGCCTGTTCCAATGCTTGATAACCCTTTCAGTATAAAAATTTTTTCTAATATCCAATTTAAACCTCTACTGGCACAACTCTTGTCCTATTGCCTTGTTACTTGATTACTATGTAACCCTTCAAGCAACATCTAGAACAAACTAAAGGGCAGACTTGAGGCACTCTCAAAAGCAGTGCAGGTTGGTGTGAAGAACAATGTACAGCAATCAGCAGTGCTTTAATTTAAGCTGCAGCAGTTACTGCTGGATATCCACATAGTTGTATACCAAAAGGATAAGCAACGCAGCACCTCACTCAGGAAAGAAAATTCCCCAAATGGTAAATCTTGAATTGGAAGACCACTGAAATATTAGAATGCCAAAAATAACAGGGCACCAAAAAGACTAAACAGTATTCACTGAAAATCCATCTAAAGATGTCCATTTGCTCAAGGCTATTTGCAGATATGTGAAGTACTCTGCAATTATTAATAACTACACATAAGGTCGGTAAAACAGATTCTTAGTCATTGCTTGGTGTTGCCATAAATGGGATAGCACTACTATGACAACACATAAAAATTAGTTTGAAAAATAGCCGAGCAGGCATTCTTCAGAATCAGCTACACCGGGAAAACCCCATGCTGTGGATAAAGCAAAAAAATTAAGTAGCTATAGGAATTCATCTATTTCATCAGCAATGGATTAAATGAAAGGAAAAGCTCAATAGGAAGTCACATTACAGACAGGAGCAGCTGAAAGCAAAGGTACACAAAACATCTGAATTGGGTTTTTTAACATAACCTTAAAATCTCAAACAAAATCACATCATTAATATGCAGTTACGAGAGCTGGAGAACTAACATTAGAGATTAAATCAGTGTCTGAAATTAACCACAAGTTGCTATGAGAAGATCTGGCTGCTGAAAAGAAAGGCATTACCTTTCAACAAAGAGAAATGAGAGATTAACAACCAGAAGATTTTCTACACCAAGAAGTGGAACTGGAATTATTTGAGGCATATATACTGGATGCTTGACATAGAAGAGTCCCCTCAGTGGATTTGGTAAATGGAAACAGGCTGATATGAAGTGAAACAAAGACAAGGAAACTTTAAGAAAAGCCATTAGCAGCGACAGCCCAGCACAACAGTAAATCTCTGCTCTAGAGAGAAGGCAGGAGCAGCAGCAAATGGCCCAGAGGAATGGGAGGGCTTGTGTACCTGTGCTTCAACTGGGCAGGTTTATCACAGTGAGTAATTACCTGCCACCATTCAGGTAACAACCTTCATGTCTGCCAAGTGTTTTATATAATAAGAAACAGTATTGAGACACAGCTAGCTTGTGTTGGTGGCTCAAAATTGAGTAAGAGACAACATTTCATAGGCTTTTTTTAAGTTTCCATATGAAATGCAACATGACATGTTCAATCAAGATGCATCCATCAGATCAGAGTGTGCTTCATTATAAGCACTGGCATTATATGACGTTCTTTTCTCTGACCCAGTGTAATTGTCACAATCTGTAACCTGTCATGCAAAATGTTTTAAACAAATGTGTTTGTAAACAAAAGACTTGACGGTTCACTGTTACTCAGACAGCTGGTGTGCTACAAGAATCTCTCTAAACATGAAAATAAACCGTTTTGGGGGTTAAATGATAAATAAATTAAATCCAAATCTCACCTTGACTGCTCAGCCATCAGGTACAGCAAATTAGCTTCACAATAAATAACAGAAAGTTTTGGTTTGGGCATACAACAGTGGGAACCGTTCTTCTCTTTTCTTTTAAGGGGAATTTTAAGGGGAACAGTGTTTATCCTAGCTCTACCTGTCCAGGACAGGCTGCGACTATATTTGCATGCATAGACTAACTCTAAGTACATTTACATGCTACAATGGTGTCTTTAGTTATTTAAATTGGATCACTAATTAAGTAAACATACATTTTTGTTCTAAACTTTAGTCATTTGTGAGTTGATCTTCTTCTAGAAAATCTAGAAAATGTAGATCTTCCTTCTTAGTCTTACCCGTTATCAGTTTCAGTCAAATAAAAAGAAATTAAAACCAAAGAGAGAAAAATGCCTATTTGCTTATTTACTTCCTTTTTATCGTGTAATTTACTACTATAAAACTGCCTTCAGATTCACAAAATCTGGGATCCAATAATAGCCCAATAATAGCTTTAAGATATAAACCCAGAGCTTCAAATCAATAGAAAATCAAAGAGGTCAATTGCAACTATTTAAAAAGAAAAGCCTGTTCCTCTGTCTGTCTGTCCACTATTGCAAGGATTATATATTTCCCAGTCCAGCTACTCAGTAGCTCTCAGATGCATTCAATACATGACAGGGTAGCATGTACATTGCATAGAGTATGCAGCACGTAGTGAGCATCTAAAGTACTGTCAGTAAACGCCCATTTTTCTTCATGTGTTCAAACACTTTTAATGCCAACTCTGCAGACACAAACTGCCATTTACTGGCTTTTCAACACCATGCCACCATGTACTTTTGTTTCCTTCCTGTATGTCCATTAATTCATTTGGTAGAATATTACCTTTCCTAGAATTTTTACCTCTAACAGGGTCAATTCTTTTTCATAACATCTCTACTTAAAGAAAAACTTCAACACACTCAGAAATTGCTCCATGCATGCAATTATCATGACTAACAGATACGTTTACCGGGGGGGGAGTGGGGTGGTGGTGGGGGTGGGAATGCAAAAGAAAAGAGAAAGGAAAGCGGGATAAAGTTTTCATTCTTGGCAGTGAGTTATATAAACTCTAAAATACTACCAGACTAGTAGTATTGCAAATATCTTTATTGGCCAACAGAAGCTTTTACCTTCTTATTTTCATCTTTAATTGGGGCTATTGTATATCATATTCTTCACTTAAGTATTTATATTAAGACTCTTTCAGAAGACTAGTGAAATATTAAAACTGTTACAGATGATTTGATTTCATGATCACCTATTTGCCTCAGTGTTTCAAAATACAGAGCACAAGTAAGATATGTAATTTCTGCCTGAGTTTTTATTTTGCTGTTTTGGAGTAGCAGCCAAGAGTTCCACCTTTTTTACTATGATTAATCAATCAGTCAGTCATAATTAATTAGGGATCCCCTGGTGGTGAGCATCCACCAGACTCATGGGCTGAAAGCAGTAGAGAGGCCTAATTTTTTTGAAAGAAATGAAAATACTCCCTAGTTGGTGGTTAACTAAGCCCAAGGGAGGGTTTCTCCCAGATTCAAACACAGAGAGTTGGTGTTATGCCCTGGAGGATGCCATAAGAATATATATCCTTTCTAACAGGCACATATATACCATTACAATTCAAGACACTCCTGTTATACATATGAAAGGTTGGTTGTTTTTTTTCAGCCTGTCATATTTTTTCTTCAGTCACACCTCTTGGCAATCAATTATGCATGTTAATTGTAGTCCGCATTGTGTACATTTTTTTTGCCAGCACATTGCAAACCCCTCAATACCAAACCTCAGTAGTAACTTTTTCAATATTAAAGTGTGAGGAGACAGGGCTGTGGGCAAACTCTATTCACTCTTCGATTCACTTTTGCTACACAGGAATGACTGCTTTTTGCATTACAGATTAGTGATTATAGTACAAGGTAAAGATGTCAGAGAACAGGGTCCATACCCTCATCAGAAAAGGATGTGAGAAGTATTGTCCAGTTGATTAAATCCCAATAAAAGTTGCAAATTGCAAGTTCTGCCTTTGAAAGGTCATCAAGATGCTTTATATGGATTCTGAATGAATCCCCAGGATGCATAATTAAGCAATCAGATACATTGTATTATCCATTTCCATAAATTAACATCTGAATCAGAATAGTGTGCTCAGTCCATGTGTCACCAAGGAAAATGGAAGATCAAGAGAGCCATTCACCAATCAAAACCCTTCACCTTCCTCAAGGCAGTCCTTTCAGCAGGGTTAATATAACATTAACATTGATGGAACCACATTTTATTGTAGAAGATCTCAAATATTTTTCTGTTACATATCACAGCCTGTCAGAGGAATTTGCTTCTCTTCCACAGTCATATGTGCTTAGTTTTTCTTACACTTATATTTTGGGTTCCACTTAATGAGGGAGGAAAAAGGCTGAAGCAGTTTCCAGTATACCTTTCCTGCTTAATTTAAATTATTTTTATCCCCACTTGCAATTTCCATTATCCATGCAGTTTTATCCATGAATACAAAAAAAAAAAAAAAAAGCTTTCAGAAGGCAGTAGCACTAGACATAATTTTTATGTCAGTCTTTATATTCAAAACTGTAAAAAATATTTGTTGAATGTAATTGTTATATTTCTCACAAATGATTCCACAGAGTATAATATGTTTCAGTGAAGACTGTGACCTTTTTTGCCTACAGAAGCTTTGTTCGTGTCATCTCATTCATGAAAGGAAAACTGACAAAAAGGATAGATGTGGAATGAAACCGGTGTCAGCTTTCACTATAAAACAGTTCTAAATGTAACACAGTAAGAATGATCATGGTGTGCTATCCACACGGCGACACAGAAGCATAACCTGTCACATTTTTGGATAAAGCTGTTGTTTTCTGCAATCATAGAATCGTAGAACTGTTCAAGTTGGAAGGGATCTTAAAGATCATTTAGTTTCAACCCCCCCTGCCCTGGGCAGGGACACCTCCTACTAGAGCAGGTTGCTCAAAGCCCCATCCAGCCTGGCTTTGAACACCCCCAGGGATGGGGCTTCCACAACTTCTCTGGACAACCTGTTCCAGTGCCTCACCACCCTCACAGGAAAGCATTTCTTTCTAGTATCTAATCTAAATCTCTCCTCTTTCAATTTAAAGCCATTACCCCTTGTCCTACAGCTACAACCCCTTACAAAGAGCCCCTCTCCAGCTCTCCTCCAGGCTCCCTATAGATACTGGAAGGCTACTATAAGGTATCCACAGAGCCTCCTCTTCTACAGGATGAACAGCTCCACCCTCTCTCAGCCTGTTTTCATAGGGTAGGTGCTCTATCCCTCTAATCATCTTTGTGGCCCTCTGCTGGACCTGTTCCAATAGGTCCATGTCCTTCCTGTGTTGAGGACTCCAAAGCTGCACACAGTGCTCCAAGTGGGGTCTCACGAGAGCAGAATAGAGGGGTAGATTTGCCTCCCGTGTCCTTCTGGCCATGCTTCTTTTGATACAATCCACAATGCAGTTGGCTTTCTGGGCTGCCAGCGTGCACTGCCTGCTCATGTTGAGATTCTCATCCATGAACACTCTCAAGTCCTTCTCAGGGATGCTCTCCAGCCATTCTCTGCCCAATCTTTATTTGTGCTTGGGATTGCCATGTCCCAGGTGCAGGACCCCGCACTTGGCTTCTTTGAACTTCATGTAATTTGCACTAACCCACCTTTCAAGCCTGTCCAGGTCCCTCTGGATTGTATCACTTCCCTCCAGCATGCTGACCACACCACACAGATTGGTGTTGTCAGCAAATTTGCTGAGTGAGTATTCTATCCCACTGACCACATCTTCAACAAAGATGTTAAATAACACTGATCCCAGTACCAAGCCCTGAGGAACGGTACTTGTCACTAGCTGCCACTTAGACACTGAACCATTGACCACAACCCTTTGAGTGCAGTCACCCAGTCAGTTCCTTATCACCAAGTCATACATCCATCAAATCCACAACTTTCGACCACATCTTCAACAAAGATGTTAAATAACACTGATCCCAGTACCAAGCCCTGAGGAACGGCACTTGTCACTAGCCGCCACTTAGACACTGAACCATTGACCACAACCCTTTGAGTGCAGTCACCCAGTCAGTTCCTTATCACCAAGTCATACATCCATCAAATCCACAACTTTCCAATTTTGAGACCAGGATGTCATTTGGGACAGTGTCAAACACTTTGCATAAGTCCAGGTACATGACGTTTGTTGCCTTGCCCTCCCTTGTCTACCAAGGCAGTGGCAATATCATAAAAGGTCACCAAATTTGTCAGTCATGACTTGCCCTTGGTGAAGCCATGTTGGCTGTCATCAATCATTTCTTTATTTTCCACATGCTTTTGCAGAGATTCCAGGAGGATCTGATTATACATTACTAATTATTACATAGTCCTGCGACTATGTTAAGCTGAACAGAAATGAGAAGCAAAACCAAGAAACAGTAAATATTCAAACAGACTGTTATAAAAAGAATATAATTTACCTTTTAAAGGATGTAGTAGTTCATGTTTTGGAATCACACTTTTTGCCTTCTAATTCTTCAATATAATGATAATATGAGTTCTTGAGGATCTCTTCCTCTTTTAGTGGAAATTTGTTCGAAGAGGGGTCATGTGTATGCCTGTTTAGAAACAAGGGCAGCATCAGTTCATTATCCCTGTGGCTTACAGGCAGCCCTCCAGCTCCTTCATGGCAGCACGGTTGGTTGGAGGAACTTCTTGTTTTGCCGCCAGTTGCATGGCTGTGTGCTTTATCCTACAGATTCTGACTCTAGCCACAGACTTCAGTTCTCTGTCCCCCAAACATACCTGTTTCAGTCAACTTCACTTGTTGCAGGCAAGCTACTGCTTAATTTCTAGCAGACAAATGTGTTTGGACTGTCTACAGTATAGGAATAATTCAATCAGGGCACAGTATTTATGGAGGAAGCCACCAGCTGTTCATTAGTCATTTGAGATAGTAAAGCTGCAGTGTTGTTAGCAAGTTAACTGAGATCTGGTTTTCTAATGAGAGGACACCTTTTGCTGGCTATTTAAAGGAGTAGTGCCCTTATATAGCTGAGTTATTTTTTGAACAGAAAGGAGCTGAAGACAATTTTTGCTTTTGTGCCTCACATAACAAAAAGAAGCAAAAGTATGAAATTATGTAATCTAGGGAAAATGGAGCAATTATTTAATTTTATATTCCTATTAGTTTTCTTCTAAAAAGACATTAAAATTATATTAACAGCACACATTTATGAAAGTAGTAATACTCGAATAAAAGCAATAAAGTAATCATGAAGTCTTTATTTTAAAAAAATATAATAAATCCTACATTTCTGGAGAAAATTGAAGGAGAAACCTAAAAATAGCCTTCTAGTATCTATGACAAGTTTATCAAGAAGATGGAACCAGGCTGTTTTGTCACAGAATCATAGAATCATTCAGGTTGATCATGTATGGTGGTAGGACAAGTGGCAAGAGACACAAACTGATACAAGAGAGATTCAGACTGAATATAAGGAAAAACTTTTTCATCATAAGGACAGATATGCAGTGGAGGAAATTGCCCAGAGAGGCTGTGCAGCCTCCAGCCTTGGAAAGAACCAACTGGGTAAAGTTCTGAGCAGTCTGGTCTCATCTCATATCTCACCCTGACTCACCTGTAGCAGGAGGCTACACTGGAGACCTTTCACCTTGTTATGAAACTATGAAAGGGCAACAAAGATTAAAGAAGTTTTACAGATCTTCTAAGTTTATTGACACTTCCCTGAACATACATCAACATTGGCAATTTCTTGCAGAAGATTTGGCAATGCAGACTTTAGGAAAGGTTTCTTTCATCAGAAAGAAAAGAAAAATCTGGTAATTCAAAGAAAATATTTCAGATTTTTTCCCTATACTTGTCCTTGCAACGTATTTTTTTCATTATTTTAGTTAAATATTTGAAGAATATCCTCATTGCCCAGTTTATGAAGATGATGCCATTCTTACTTTCAAAGATCTTGTATTTTCTCCTCTGAAAGGAATTAAAAGACAAGGAAATGAATTACTATAATAATTTGTGAAATGCATGTGGCCTGCACACCAGCAATAAAAATATTTCTGATATAATCTTGAAATGCCCATGCAATAAGCCTCTATCTCTGATTAGTTTTTATTCTAAAGCATAACAAATGTGAAACAAATAGGGCAATGACTCACAACATGCAGTCTTTTTAGAAGATCTTTAGTACAGGGACAAGAGCTAGAAAACAGATGTTGAAAGAAGAGCAATTGTTCTTTATTGCTCAATTATTTTATTGTTCAACAACGCACAGTAGTAAAACAAGATTAACAAGAAAATAACACAGTGCTGCTTCTGCTTTTTCTTCTATTGTTATTCAGTTTGATTATTACTTAGCTGAAATAATAAAACTATAGCACATTCCATTACACTGTAAAGTGGCAATACCAATGTTATGATAAAGACGGATGTCAATAATACAAAACATTACTGAATTACTGAATATATTGCTTTTTAAATAACTTTGGTCTCAGTGACTATATAATCAATGCTGATTTGAAGCTCCTTGCAGCACAGTATTCCTGGACCAATTTGGATTCTGCACATCTTAGTTGCAGGTCAAGTGGAATTTAGGCCATCTGCAAAGCTGAAAATAACTTTGCTGACAACAGATTCCATGAAACTAGGTTGAAATCCTGAAAACCTCCTAAACTGCACAGGAAGCAAGATTTGGAGAGAGACATAATGTCTTTTATTAGACCAACTGTCAGGGTCAGAAAATAAAGACACAATGCCTTCAAGCACAGAGTCCTTTCTCCAGCTACAATACATATCTTCATTGGCTTTCATGTCTATATGGAGAAAAATTTTAGGCTGGATTTAACCTCTGTGAACCTTGATATCAAGGGCCTTCATGCAACAAGCTGCTCTCCACTGGCATGTTGCTACACAAGTCAGTCCATTGCCCCACTCATGAAAGAAAGGGGATAGGCGTCAACACAAGCCCAATCATTTAAAGTAATAAACTCCTAAACTTTCCTTCAAGGCAATTAGGTCTTATTACCTGCTCCCCAATAGTTAACATAATAATTTTGTTCTGGCTTTGGGGCATGCTGCATAGCTCATTTCCTTGTCTATATCAAGCCCAGAACAACTGTGGGATGCCAGAATGCAATCACAGAATCACGGAACAGTTGGAGTTGAGGTTGGAAGGGACATCTGGAGATTATCTGGTCCAACCACCCAGGTCAAGTAGGGCCACCTAGAGTCAGTTAGTCAAGATCATGTCCAGACAGCTTTTGATTATTTCCAAGGAGGGAGACTCAATATCCTTTCTGGGCCACCTGTTCCCCCACAGTAAAAAAAAGTAGGTTCAGAAACTGCCGCATTATGATGCTATTGATATGTAAGGTGTAATTTCCCAGAGCAGTTTACTTTATTAACAGTGGTTTTGAAGCACATCAGTTGTACCAGAAAACAGTCAAGGAATGCTTCTTAAGAGAAATGTATAACTGTAAACAAAGACAAATAAATGGACTATGCAAAGGAAAAATTTAGAATAAAAGCAATTTAGGAGATACTATTTCTCCTTTTTGCTGATAACTGTTCTAGCTGTTTGACAGAGACTGTGTCCTTGTTCACAAAAGAAACTCATCACAGTTATCAATAGGTGGTGGAAAGCAAAGAAAACTGAAGTTAACTATGCAAAAGGCACTTCAGAACTCAGACACTATTATAATCTAAATTTTTTGTATCTTTCTCAAAACAGCAACTGAAAAGCAGGCACTCGTACAATTTCTGATATTATATTTTATTTCTATTGACAGTAAAATTCCTAATCTGATCCATTTGCAATTTACTTTGATGCTTCACATAACATTTCTTCTTAACAAGAAAGTTAATTTGCAACAGCTGTATGTTGACTAGTTTGGACAACAGTCAGAATTAATAGAAACTGCATTCTGAACATCTTGAAAAACACCTCTTTGTAAGTCTTTTTTTTTTTACTTGAAAGATTTTCTTTTCTTTTTGAAGAAGTGTTGCATGCATTTTTGAATAAAAATTGCTGCTATAAAAGATAAATAGGTGCTTTCTTAGTAATAAAAGCAGATAACATCTCCAGTGGGAATGAAATAGTTTCCTGATACTTGGAGGTGCACATATGCACACAAAAACATGAATACAGCCAAGAGCACCTCCAACAGAGCGTTCCTCTTCTCAGCAAATCCCCAGATGGCTCTGGTGGGAAGCGCAACAAAAAAAACCCACTGCATTTGGCTTTACCAGGCATCTTGCAGCACCAGGAAAATCCCAAGAAAAACTTGGACAGGGAGGCCACAGTACCGTAGGATGGGATGGAGCTTCCAAAAGTGATTTTAAAAATTTGACAAAACACTTTAGAGGACAGCTTTTGCCAAAAAAAAAAAAAAAAAAAAAACCAAAAAAACCCCACAAACAAAAAAACCAACCAACAACAAACAAAAACCAGGAAGGAGTAAGTGGTGTTGATCCCCGCTTGTAATGGCACATACAGAAGAGATCTCCTACCTACCTATAAGCAGTCTCCAAAGAACCTATTCAATACCAGCCACAAAACAATCCATATATCCACAGAAGTATATCCTTTTAAACCAGGATCTTCTAAAGCAAAATACAGAGGAGCTAAATATTTGTTAAGGTTCCCGTAGCTCTCTTCAACACAGTACCACATCCACATGAACAACGTGTCAAGATCTACGTTTAATTCATGATACATTTACATCATTCTGTATATTCTTATACTATAATCTTCTACAGAGGAAAGTTCCTTGTTTGTTTGTGTTGAAATGTGCTGTAAATCACATTGTCGGGCTCCCCGTAATGAGAGCTGAATGGCTTCAATAATTTCATGTCCTACTTTTGTTGACCTACACTGGCATTGCTTTAACCTACAAATTTCATTACTTAAGATAACTGCTGTCTTCCCCTGGGAGAAAAAACTGAGATCCACGTACACTCCCTTGCACAGCTAGAATACCTTGGTGTTGCTTACTTCCCAATTAAGTTTTCTTCACTTCCTTCCTACTCTATTATGTGGTCCATTATCACAGGAAACTACTTCATTTCACTCACTCTTCTTCCTTGGTACTCTTTGATTAAGATTTCTTGTGCCTACTTTAATTACTGTATTCTTTCCCTGATGCAGTAATCTGAAGACAAATTAAGAAAAGTTTATACATTGTGAACAATATAAAGTGCACAAGCCACATAACTGGTGGTCTGTTGTAGCCATGATGCTTTAAATGTTTCTGTCTATACCAGTTCATTTAATAATTTCTTAAAAAATATTTGTTCAAATAAATAAATAACTGTTCATTTTCTGCTGAAACCTTTTAAAAATCAAACAGTACTATCACCTCTTATACACAGATGTCATTTTACAGAGCCCTGTGATGTTAGCTGTCACTGGGGTTTTTTGAGTGAAAGGAAAACAGCTTCATTCTGTAAAGTTATCTAGGTTGATGCCTGCTGTTGTAGGAAGGAAGGGTCTGTTTGATATCCACTAAAATACTTCTTAGCAAGGAGAAAGAGGGAGAGCACAAAGAGGGCAGTGACAATGTGTTGTGCGTATTTACTGGGATTTGATTTATCCCTTAGAGTACAGAAGTCTTATAATGGCTAGCCATGGTAGCATGATGGAAATTGAGAAAGCAATTTTATTTCCAGTGTTGAGGATCAAAACACAACAAACTTTATAGGTTAGATCTACGTATTCTTACTCTTTTTCTTAGCAATGTTTCAGTACACATTACAGCACAAGTAAAGCACTCTCCTTTTAAGACTTGTGAAAATCATCTACCAAATGTGCTAGATGAAACCAATCACCACTACTTAATAAAAGAAATACAAATACTAATGTAAGGAAAGCACTTGTCACTAGCACAAAAAATATTGATCAGTGTTGACAGAGTCAAAATATTGACATAAGATGTTAACTTCTGGGCCACTTGCTCTGAATAAGCGACAGACCTGAATTCCTTTATATAGCGATACCTCACAGCTTCTAGACTACTACCTCTAAGTATCGTTTACATGAGAGCATGGAGAAATTCTCAGAATTCTCAATTTTGGAATTATTATTAACAACAATAATAATTAAACCACTTCACAGTAGTAACTCTTACACCATGAGGCATTCAGTTCTTCATTTACAGATATCTAAACCAACCACGCTCAAGTTTACAAGCCAGTGAAAAAGGATCTCAAACTCTTATTCAGAAGCTTAAGAATATTGACCTAAGCTTCAGACTGTTTGATAAGCTGCTATTCCCCACTCACAGACATGAATCATTTGGCATGAAGAAAGAAAAGAAAGAAACAAACATAAGCAGATAGTAGTAAATGTCTATTTCTGACATCTGCCTATAATAGCTTAGAGATCCTCTGCTCTAGATTTCCAGTAGAGTTACTGCAAGACCCACAGGTCATTCTCCTATGGTGACACCATGTATTCAGGTTGGAATCTGTAAGCTGTGGGGTTCTGACATCTTCCTGGGTGGAAAAGTCTGTCTGAAATGGCCACCTCCTCCCCACACCCTTTTGGCTCTTACAGACACCCCTCCCAGTTGCTCCTGGCCTCAGCAGCTGCTCCACTCCTTCCACTCATCACCAGAAATATAGCCCCCCCATGCTCCTGTGGTTGCAGCTCAGCAGCCGAGACACGTGTTAAGGACAACATGCAATCCTCCTGCCAACCCTTAAAACCACTCCTGTTTCCCTGATTATTTCTCATGACTCACATTTGCTCACCAGACTTCAGAGTGCCACAACATAAGAATGCAAAGTTACAAGTCAGGTTCCAGATCAATCCAGGAAATCCAGCCAAGAGGTGGGGAAACAGAGCTGGGCTCTGGAGTGACAACTAACAGTCAGGACTGGGGGCCCCAAGCTGAGCTAAGCTGATCTCCTTGATCATGGGTTTGGAGGTCCCAGGAGAGGTTGGGCAGGGCCAGAAAGGGCTATTGGTGGCCTTGGGGCCATGACAATAATTTCCTCCTTTCTTAGGACTACAGCTTTAGCATGCCAGGGTTGCAAGCTGCTAGGATGAGGGTGGCCACTAACTTCAAGAACACACAATGGTAACTAGTGTGCCCAACGTTTCATTTGTGAGGGTAAATTGTACAATTATAAACTTTTCACCACCTATTTAAGCACAATTCCATTTCTAAACAGAAATGTTTACCAAAAAAAAAAAAAAAAAACCACCACAAGAAACACAAAACAATCCTAATCTCAAAAGATCCCTAACATCTATAAAATAAACATGTTTCAGGATTGCCCACCGGAACCTTTTCATCTAATTCTCATTCTCTTTACTACATGTCAACAACAGAGCTCATACTGGGCTCCTAACTCCTCCTTTGGGAGGGAATTCATATCCCTATTAGACCTGAACCATCCTAATCACTACAGAAACATTTTTTCTTTACTCAATGCATGGCATATTTCATGTTCTGAAATGTTAAGTTTTAGCCTGTTTGGTTTTTTTTTTTCCCCTCAACATAATAATACAATGGGGCTTAACAGTCTACAGAATTATGCCAGATTGACACAGTTCTTTGGGATGTAAAATTTATACAGGCATGAAATATATGCATTTTCTTTCACAACATTCAGTGTTCTAAAGTCATAAAATTCAGCATGCACTGAATATTCTCATTTTTAACAGAAATCTGTAGGAGTATGCAGCTCTTCGGAATTTTGTGAACTGTGTGGAAAAGGTCTCAGGTCTCAATTCACAAGGAATTTCTGTGCTGCCATAGCTAACTATTAAGCCCCTTAATGGGAATTAAATCCTTAAACCCTACACTTAGGCATTTTGGCGCTTTATTTGGTGAGTGAAAAATCAGGCAAGTCTCAGCAATCTCCTCTTAATAACTAGACACTTAGAAAGAGAGAGGTATGTCTGAAATCCCCCTCTCCCTTAGACTGGTCTTATTTCTGTGTTAGGGATTCACAGCCTGGACCGGTTCCTCCCCTTGGCTGCCTTTGGATCTTTCTTTTGGGCAACACAGCTGCTTCATGCTTTTACTTTTAAAACACAGAGGAGCCTTCTCTGCAGCTTGAGGAGGAATAAGACCACATCACTCATCTCCCGGAAAGTACTGCAGTCAACAAGCTGAGAGCTCTCATTATCCTCTGGCAAATTTGTGTCACCTCGTAGCTCACAGTGCAAGACTGATAGGGCCAGAAGGAGACTAAGAGTGAGGTTTTGTAGCAAGGGCTTGCAATTGCTTTTTATGCTCTTACTGCTAGTTCTGAACAGTTTATGGATTAAAGAGCCATGTGTCACTGGACAGTCTGATTTACCAGTACTAAAAAGTCTATACTATATTAATTTCACTATCTTGATTGAGTTTCAAACCACTACATGTAAATTTCTTTTCATTGCCACAATAAATACATTTCTGTAAGTAAATGGACATTATTCTACTTCCGATGTTTTAGAATTTTAGAGTACTACTGCTACTGAGATCTTCATTAAGTCTTTCATAAGAATTCCCAGAAACGATCACTTAAAAGGCACCCCTCAAAGTCCACACTGGAGCACCATGTCAAAAATAGTACATTTTTTTTATTTCCTGATGAAATTTCAGGCTATCTGTTCAGAAATTTGTGTCATCTGTGTCATTGACTTCAGCAAATAGTGCTGAAAAATGTGATCTTTACTTAAGATTTCATCACTGTTTTATGTTTGAAGACTTTAGTTTCTCAATAACTAATTGAGAAACTATACAATAACTGACTGACAATAACTGAGAAACTGACAATAACTACCTACAAAACATGATCTGCCACTTTCAGAGTAACTTAAAAAGCATATATATTTCTGATGGTGTAAATCTAAGCCATAAATACCTTTTGTCTTTAAATCTTCACAGAAATACCTTTTTGTACTCCATCAGTACAGGCTATGAAAAGGGGTTTTCATCATAATTTATGCATTCATCTGTTTGTCAATAAATCATCTGAGAATATAAGATCAGTCAAGAGAAATTGGAACTAATATTTTCAAAGATCAATTCAATAAAGAGAATAATCCTGGAAAATCAGAAATTTACCTTGTAATTAAATCACTTGACAACAACCTATGAACCACATTTACCAAGTATATTCTTGATAGTTGTTAGGATGGTATTTCAATACATTTCTTAGCATATAATAATATTTCATTACAGGGGAATAATTTACAAAGCTATTCAAAGCAAATATAAGTACACCATATCGCAGGGAAAATTTTAATACAGAAGCAGAAGATGGAAGAAAAAGACAGTTAGTGAATCTATACGACAGCAGCTGGGAAAACAAATATCTTTACTGAAGGTCTTATTTTTTGCCATAGAAAGAGAAATGAATTGAATGCATCATACTTGAGTCTCAGGCAGCTTTGCGTCAAAAAGCCTAACACTGTCACCATATCTCAATTCTCTCACTGCAAGAAAACCACTGGAAGCTGAACTGCAAATAGATGCAATTACCCTGGTGAACGTGTCCAATTTTCTGTACCAGCTTTCATTCAAGATGAACAGAAGATTCACTCAGTCTCAACAAGCTACAAAGGAGGTCCGCAATATGACAGAAAACAACAATAATACATTCAGAACCAGACAGTGATTTCTGTGGAGGAAGAAGTGTAAAAGCTTGCACACAACTAAAGTGCATAAAGGTTACCAAAGACTTCTCAGAATACATTAAAAGAAACTTCAGTGAGAACAAAAAAGTAGAAGCCAAGCCCCAGTGGAACTTAATACATGTTTCTTTCAGTTCTTAATGAATATTAATAGAAGAGAGGAATACAAGTCTTTGACACTAGAATATTTTCAGAGTGTTGAAAGAATTTGTTTGAAAGTAAAATTATTTATTCACTAAAGAGTTGATCCTGGACCCACAGAACTTATTTATAAAATTACCTTGGTCTCCATGGGTATGCCCCGCAAGTAATCAACAACACTTTTGATAGCACTATGTTAAAAGGGCAAATAAAAAGAAATATAAAAATACCAAAAATTAAATTAAATAAAGGTTTTGATGGATTACTCTATGATGAAATGTTTTGGGCTTTTCTAGTGAACAAACAAAAAAATCCAAACAATCAGTCCAACAGCTCAAGCTCATGGGGTTTGAACATGGAAATATGTGTCCAGATAAGTCTGTGGAAACCAAGACTGGTGTCCAGTCTAGTCATACAGAAGTTGTCTAATGGACCTCAGTGGAAGCATTCACTAGTGGGAATAAGAGACTAGTGACATAGAAACACTAATCAAGGTTCATGGCCCGAAATTGGAATAGTGAATCATTCCTGAAATGTGATTCATACACTTCATCATGACCATACAAGTTGCCATTGTAATTAGCAGAGAGCTGCTCAGAAATGTGGCCTAATGTCTTCGATGACCAGATCTGTTGAATCCCTTCCTCTTCTCTCTTTCCATCTTTCCAGGCACAGACCTCACAGAGTGGACATACTCTTAGGTACTCCTGCCATTTCCTACCCAGAACTTTGACCACAGCAACACTTAAATGGGGCTATCCAGCTGTCTCTTTGTGCAGTTGTAATGCCTTTCTTCACATAAATTTTATTAATCTATAATCACAGTAAATTCAAGTCATTGTCTGGTTCAAGACTCTATTCACCGTACTTGAAAGATCAGACACCAGCTAATGCAAGTCATGAATTTCAAAGCTGTCAAACAACAAGTTGGTTGGCATATTCAACCTATGTTTCCATCTTACAGTTTGAAATTTTTTATTAAACTACTCTTTGACATGGAGGATGTTCCTTGTAAACTGCTGGAAAGAATGAGCCATGAGAAGACAAGGACACATTCTCTACATCCTCTTTGATTTCAGAGTAGAAGATGCCTAGGCCTCCTTGCAGCTTAGAGTTTCTGCTCCTCCTCAAACACCCATAAACAGTGCCTGACAGCAGCTTCCACAGAGCTTGTTGGAGTCCTAATAAAAAAATAATAAAGTTCTATGCGCTTTATATCCAAAGGACTACCATTGTGCTTGTACTAGAGCAGTGCATGCTTGAATGGAAAATTACTGTCTAGCACAGCAACAGATAAATCATGCCTATCAACCTGGTGGCAATGTTTGAGGGGCAAAGTTACAGCTTCAAAAAAAAGATTCTTAAAGAGTTATGGAATCTACCTGCGGGGTGGTACATGATTCTTCCTGGTAAGTAACTCTGGTCTTTTCACTATCTATTTCCTGTAGAGTTAAATTCTCCTCTCTTAAATGGAGCAGCTTAATCACAGCTTAATCAAGAGCCAGCTTGTGCCTATCCTCTGTGCCTAACCTCAGCGTGGTTATCAACTGAGAATAAAGTCTCTTTCCAGGCAGAAGGAGGCCCACAGCTATGCATTCCTTTACCTATGACATGCGACTGGTTTATTAGAAATCCACCTGCATGATAGATAACTCTAAGTCTCAGCTGTACAGGATCTGGGTGAGGTGGAATTAATTTTCCCATAGCAGCCCTCACAGTGCTGTGCTTTGCATTGGTAGCTAGAAAGGTGTTTTGCCTACTTCTGACAAGCACTCACACAGCATCAAGACTGTTTCTCCAACATTCCCCTCTCACCAGTAGGCTGGTGGTTGGGAAGACCTTGGGAGGGGACCTAGCCAGTTCAGCAGACCCAAACTGTCCAAAAGGGTATTCCGTACCACATATTTTATTGCTCAGCAATAAAAGATAAGAGAAACTTGGAAGAAGGGGGGGCATTTGTTATTTGTCTTCCAGAGCAACCTCTACATGTACTGAAGTCCTGCTTACTGGGAAGTGGCTGGACATCACTTGCTGATGGGAAGTAGAAAATAAATCTTGTGTTTTCCTTTGCTTCTCTGCATGGCCTTCATTTTTGCTTAATTAAACTGCCTTTGTTTTGACCACAAGATTTTTTCCATCTTATTTTCCTTCCCTTGCCACCCTGTCCTGCTGAGGAGGAGAGTGAGCGAGCATCTTGGTGGGCAACTGGTGTCCAGCCAGGGTCAACCCACTACACCAGCAGAGGAGGACTTGCAACAGTGTTGTCCTATTCCCTCCCCTAGATCCTCATTTCCATCTGATACAAGTGGAATCATTTATCTAAAAATGGGCTATGACACTATTTCCAGGAAAGCAGTGAGGCCATCTTTGTATAAATATTTGGACACTGATTCCTTTTGCCATCATTCAGCACAAACAGGGTCCTGCCACCAGTGTAAACCCAGTCTAAAGCACTGGTTCAAAAACAAATGTTCCACATTTATCAGACAATTATCCTATCAAAATCCAGATGCCAACAAAAAATGAGAGATCAAAATTCCTTGCCATTCCTCATTGTAATCTCTGGGTTGTCAGAGATTACTTTGGGTTTACTACTGAAGTGTGCTCTTGTATCAAGAGGGATGAACTACAGTGCAGAAAAGATCAATGTTTTAATGTAAATTTATGGATTCTGGTGTGCTACTATGCCCTGAAGAGTGTGCCTGGGAACACACCTGTCAATCAAAGTTTGGGGGAAAGGAGAGGGGACAAGAGACTTGGTTTGATCACCAGGCAAAAACTATGAAGTCTTGATGTCAGTAAAGAAATGGCTCTCCTAACTAGATGTAGCTGAAGGTAAACAAAAGTAAATGGTGATCACGTAAGTGAAAAAAGAGATGGGAAATGTAACTTTACAGTACCTACTACTGCCCTTAAAATGTACCTGTCACAGGACACACATTTTCTCCTCTTGTCTCTCTGCCTATCCACCTACCTGATTTCCCACCTACTCTCAGAAACAAAGGCTGAACAACATATTTCAGATCTCTATATGCCTGATGCATGATAAATTCTCTTAAAATTATTAAAAAGACCCCCAAATAAACAAAAACAATAACCAGCCTTCCGGTCTCGTTCCCTGAGAACAGCAGGCCAATTACTCATTTTTGAAGTCTTCAGCTATATGCTCTCTAGTCAAGTCAGGCAGCTGTGTCTCTCACCAGTGAATCCCATTCTTACCATGCTAGAAAAGCTCTCAAATCACACACAGTTTCTGATATCTTTGTTTTTCCCTGCTTACAGTAGCCACCACTCTCTATCCCTAAGATTATAACCAGCCACTTCAAAGTGTTTAAATGCATTTCACCCTCTGTCTGCTCTCATCTCTTACTTATTGTGTGTAGTAGGTAGTATTTGAGAGATCTTATGAGAAAGACAACAACCACATGAGGAAATATTGAATAATAGATCAGACTGACCATCCAGCCTCAGTTATCTCCCAGTTCAGTCCACTAATTCAAAAAGGGTCTCTCAGAAGAGATTTTTATGTGCTGAAATAAAGAGGCATTAAATCCAAAGAACTGAAGCATGGAACATGATTATTAATTATGCCGGTAGAACAGATTTCTGCATTAAGACTACAGCTATTCCAATAACAATCACAGTATCATAGAATAGTTTGGGTTGAAAGAGACCTTTAAAGGTCAGCTAGTCCAATCTCCCTGCAATGAGCAGGGACATCTTCCACTAGATCATGTTGATTAGAGCCCTGTCCAACCTGACCTCAAATGTTTCCAGGGATGGTACATCTACCATCTCTCTGGGCCACCTGTTCCAGTGTTTCACCAGCCTCATTGTAAATTATTCCTTTCAGTTTAAAACCATTACCCCTTGTCCTGTGGCAACAGGCTCTACTAAAACCGTACTAAAACCTCCATCCCCATCTTTTTTATAAGCACCCCAATAAGGTCTCCACAAAGCCTTCTCTTCTAAAGGCTAAACAACCCCAACTCTCTCAGCCTGTCTTCATAGAAGAGGTGCTCCAGCCCTCTAAGCATCTTCATGGCCCTCCTCTGCACTCACTCCAATGGGTCCACGTCTTTCCTGTGGTGAGGGCTCCAGAGCTGGACACAGTACTCCAGGTGGGGTCTCACCAGAGCAGAGGAACAGAGTCACTTCCCTCAACCTCGTGGCCTTGCTTCATCTGTTGTAGCCCCGGTCACAGTTTTCTTTCTGGGCTGCGAGTGCACATTGTCAGCTCATGACCAGCTTTTCACCCACAAAGATCTCCTGCTTTAGCTGGAAATGGGAATACTGTCAAAAGAAGTGCCCAGCTGTGCATGTTATCATCACATGGAACACACCAGGAGGCAGAAAGAACAGAATCATAAGCAACTCCATCTCTCTTTGGAGAGTAAAAGATCTTAATTTACTACTGTGGAGCAAGGAGATACCAGAAAACTCAAACTACTCAAACTGGCCGTGGGAATGAAGAACCCAAATCAAATAAATCCACAAAGAGTAGATTAATGTAAATCTATTTATGTTGCTTCTATTAAGTATTGGAGATTATATATATATGTGTGTGTATGTGTGTGTTTCTTTTCCTTATTTTGTCTTTCCATTAGCTTAGAACTGACCTTTCTCACAACTTTTCATTCCACACAGCCAGTCCTGGTTCTGTATTCACTATCAGACAATTTTTCCTCACACGTTAGTTTTGGGGTTTTTTAATAATAAAAAAATCTTGCACTTTCTAAATTATTTTTAGAGGCAGGTGGTTTCTGGGGAGAAAATGATATCTAACCACTCCATACAGGGAGCCATGTGCCTTTGTTGGTTTGACCGAGTCTGTAAACTAATGGATACTTACACATCCATAAAAAAAATCCATTAGCATTAGAAGAAAGCACAGTAATGGCTGGTAAACAACAGAAATGGTGTTATCTAAATAGGAGTTATATTAATTACACTAGTAAAACAGAGCTACGTCATAGGAAATCTATATACTCAATACTACATTATTCACCAGTCCATATGATTCAAATCACAGGTCATAAATTTGTAAAGCTTAAATGCCTATTCAAATCATCACAAAGAGAAACATTTTGAACGTGAAATGCCCTTGATCATAGCCAATCAACCACCTGAAACTCTTCACAGCAGCTATCCTTTACTGAATTACATAAGAACAACACAATACATCAAAACCACAAGTGATAAGTAACTGACAAGAGAAGCATAAAATAAATGCAACATCAACTGTTTCCATTACAGAATCAGTGCAGGAAGCAAACAGAAAAACATGGCAAAATTCATACAATTTAGAAAAAGAGTGCTTTCATACTATATCCCCTAAAGTGACAGCTTTTTTACTGAAAACCCTGAGTGCACCTGGAAGAGCAAAGTTCTGACAATAGTATTTACTACCATATTTTGCACAAAAGCCATCATTTCTAAATCTCACGTAGAGAACATATCTAATAAACCAAGGGGACTAGAAAGAAGGAGGAAAAGAAAGCACTGAATGTTTGCAATCTGTGTGTATATGTGGTTCCAAACACACAGTTTATCAGTTTAAGTTCCTGGATTAGATAAAACCTGAGGAAGTATATATAAATTCTGTATAACACACAAAAGCACAATCTGCTACTTGCTTTGCAATACCTGGCTGGCTTTGATAAAGGAGTTCAGTGTCAGCAAGTGCAAATCACATTTCTTTAATACCATGCTATAAAAATGTGTGTTGCAAGGGGCCTTTCCCCTCACAGGCTACAGATATCATCCTAGTGCAATTTGTCTATTTGTGCAATTTTGCTAGTGTTAGCAGTAAACCACAAATGCCTCTTAATAAAAAAAAAAAAAAAAAAAAAAAAAAAATAAAAAAAAAAAAAAAAAAAAAAAAAAAAAAAAATTAAAAAAGTAAAAAGAAAAAGAAAAAGAAAAAGAAAAAAAAAAAGATAACTCAAATCTTAATCGGTGTTTCTCCTGTGAGAATAAAAGTTGATTAATCCTTTAGTTCCCTAGAGTCAGCAGTTCAGTGATGCTAAACATTAATGCAAGCTGTTTACTTTCGAAGTCTTTACTGATTTTGTTGAACTGCCACAGACCCATCTTTCCCTTTGCTAGATATTTCAGAATTTTCTTCAGACTCCTGATCCTTTGAAACACTAAATATGAAGATGCCCAGCTGACCTTCGGTTTAGAAGAAACACACAACAAGAGACAACCGAGCCAGGATTTGACAAAGGATATGGATACAAATCCTCTCAGGTGCTGGCAACAGTGCTTTCAGGAAGAAAAGAAAAAACTTCTCTTTCAGTTATTTTATTACAGTTATTTAGTGTAGTGTAATTCCGTCAACCTTACAATCACAGCAGCCCTGTCCATTTAAGCTCCTTCCTTTTGATACCAGGCATCATTACCTATGTTGTTCCTATATGCTGCTGGGCAAGGACCTTTGCAGGTAGTGTCTCTGTAGTTTCCTTCCTTCCTTCCTTCCTTTCTGGAGGGCTGAAATTATTCACACATACTCCTGGTGAACTAGGAGGGTAAATGGAACACAGAGTTCCAGGAAAAGGTGATTTCCAACAACCTCTTGCATTTTCATGAATATCAGCAGCGATACCCTCAGATTATTCTGTGCTTCATTCCCAAATTGAGACACATGAGCTTTTCTTATGCAGCTGAGGAATCCAGACAACAGAAGGCAGTTATGCTTATGACCTATTAGCTTCACAGTGAAGACATGGGGAGAGGGAACATTCACCATCTGAGCCCCTTCTAAGCTCTTTTCAGCTGCAGTGAGGGACCTTTAATCGCATCTGTGAAATGTTTAGCAAGGTGGTAAAGGCAGCCTGGCTCAGACCTTGTTCTTTCCCCTTCCATTCCCTGTAAGTCTGACATGTAGTTGTGCTCTTTGGTAGCAGAAGAGAGTGTCCCTGGATTGCAGTTTTCCAGTTGTAACACTGGTATTCAGTATCAGCATCTGATGCTTAGACCTGCTAATATAACTGCTCACTCCCTTCTTTGGAACAGAGAAAAGTGTATCATGGCATTTGAAAAGAACTAAGAAAGGGTGCTTTGTAAGTCAATGAAATTTGATGGACACTGGAATTCTCATAAACAGATAGGAATTCAGTGTAATATAATTCAGTTTGATGTTCTTTGTCTGATGCTGTTTATCAAATGTCTTTCCGAAACCGTAATTGTAGCAGGCAAAGATGATATTCTAGCTTTCCTTTCAAGAAACAGATCAGTTTTAATGCAGGTGTTCAGAGTCAGATTAGCTCAGCACTTCCATAAACAAAGTATTTTCTCAAATATCAACTGAAAATAAAAGCAAGGAAAAGTACACACTTTCAAAGAGGACTGAACCATAGGATTATGAGTATAATAGGTAGATAACTGCCTAACCCTTGCCAGCACTGGCAGCTCAGAATGCTCCTACTTCATTTGAGAGGTGGGCTAGTGCAAATTGCATGAAGTTCAACCAAGCCAAGTGCAGGGTCCTGGGGAGACCTCGGAGCAGGCTTCCAGTACCTGAAGGGAGCCTACAGAAGAGCTGGAGAGGAACTCTTTGTCAGGAAGTGTGGTGATAGGACAAGGGGTAATGGTTTTAAATTAGAAGAGGGGAGATTTAGATTAGATATCAGAAAGAAATTCTTTCCTCTGAGGTTGGTAATATGCTGAAACATGTTGCCCAGAGAAGTTGTGGATGCCCCACCCCTGGAAGTGTTCAAGGCCAGGCTGGATGGGGCTTTGAGCAACCTGTTCTAGTGGGAGGAGTCCCTGCCCATGAGAGGAGGGTTGGAACTTGGTGATCTTTAAGGTCCTTTCTAACTCTAGCCATTCTATGATTCTATGATTCATCTTCTCTGCCTATACTCCCTTGAGCATGGGCTTCTATAGGATATAGGCAGGAAAATAGAGAGTACTGCAAATTAAGACAGAAAATCATACTTAGTAATCTCCAAACTAAAGAGGGACTTCCAGCCTGTAAGATTTGCATGAAATAAGAAGGCAATTAGTGTGATATCTATTTCAAAATTACTAATTCCAGAAGACTTGATTGCTCTCTATAAATTAATCAAGGAATATATATCAGGAAAAGAGAATAGCTATTTAAAATAAAGAACAAGGCACTAGAATAAATGGATATGAATTAACAGCGTATAATTTTAGGATAGAAATAAGAGAAAAAATTAAACAGCATTGGAGGTGGGAGACAGGTCAGGGGTCTACTGGAGACAGTCAAGGCTGGGTGCAAATAAACTTCAGACTCAAAAATGTGTCATTTATGAAAAGGATTATAATTTGCCATTACTAATTGTAATAGGGGACTGGCCTTACAATCTAGAAGGTTTCTGTTGTCTGTTTTCCCACAGCTATTCTGACATTAAAGACATTTCTTCAAGTAGAACCATATACTGTGGCTGTACTGTATTTTTTTTATATTCTTCACATATATTTACACGCCATACTCCATTGTAAATATAACTCTGCTTCAAATTTCTTTAAATCAAACTAATTTTTTCCATCTAATACATATATATTTTAATATTATCCATTTACCTCTTACTAAGCGGAAGGAAAACATGTTTTTAACACTAACTCTAGAAGAGAATATGGGCTACCATCACCACTGTAGGGTTTTGGTTTTTTTTTTCCAAGATGGATTTACAGTGATTCTAATAACGGCATGGGACTTGAAGAGAAACCTGAAACATAATGAGAATCTAATTCTGGAATAAAAGAAATAACTTTTACACTAGGGCTTCTTAGAAAACTCCTAAGATCTCAAAACTTTACAATTACATATTTTGTCCAGTGCTACAGGAAACCATTGCATGGGACTCAGTCTCTGGGGAGGAGATACATTAAGGTGTCTTATCATCCACACAATGGCAGTGAAAGATCACTGAACTTGATGATAGGAATTCTAAGTCCACACTTTTTTCACCAAACCATAACAGCTGAACTCACATAAAACTTCTTCACAGACTTATATTTGGTCATCTAAGAACAGAGCAAACAATATATTCTCTGTTTCAGGAATGAAAGAATCAAGAGGCTGCAAAGGGTTCTTACAGTCAAGCTGCTAAGAGAGCCTTGTCTAATGAGGCACAAAGCAGTCCCACGGACGTCACCTCCTATCCAAGTTCCATCTATCTGTATTTGGGCTCTTCTGTAAACGTAAGGGTTATGAGTTTTTCTGATTAGTAAAAGGTTCCATTAAGAAGATAAAATGGCTTTTGTGGGAACTGTGAGATATGAAGCCATGAGTGGTTGAAGAGGTAAAGGGCACTGAAATGTTGGAGGTGCTGAAGTTCATGAAACACTTTGTTACTAGGAGGATGACTGAGGACTGGCACAGGTTGCCCATGGTTGTCTCGTTCATCAGAGACACCTCAAAGCCATCTGGACACAGTCCTGGGCAAATATTTCTGGGTGGTCCTGCTTGAGCTGGGTGATTGGACCAGATGACCAGAGATCTCTCAAACACCCTGCGATTCGGTTACACACAGTTTCGCTTTTTAAAAAAACTACGATACGAAATTCTGGGAAAGTGAGAGTGGAAAAAAAGAGAAGAAAATTGTCAGAATATTCTTCCTGTTGGAAATAAAAATAATCAGGAAATATCATATTTAAGAATAACTGTCCAAACCAATTTTTCAGTACTTTCTGTATCCACATACTGTTACGCTTTTTTTCACAGGGGCCTCCTGCCTCAGGTACAGGCGAGCCATTGATCATTTAAAGAATTGTAGCAATACAGGAAATGAACCAGTTCTTTTAGGCACCCCAACTTCATTAAGCATAGACACTGGAGACTGACAACATCAAATATTAGTAAGTTAGTTTCCAAGGATGGGCAGATTTGATTTATTAAACAATTTTAAGCTATCATCCATCCATTTTTCCTCTCCAATAATTTATTATGAACAGTAGATTTCTTATCAAAACTTCCACTTTTGCCAAGTATCTTCACTGTTCTTTGTGAAAAAAGTAGCAAGACTCTTTCAGACTTGAAGGATAAGCATTGGGCTGCACACAGATGTTAAACAGTTTCAGTAACTGATTTATTATTTTGGATTTTCAGATATGAGAAATCCTGAATTAAATAAACAGAAATTGTTAATGCGCGAAGTTAACTGCATTATCAGTTTAATGTGTCAGTAATATTTTAAATTACTTCTTTAGACAAAAAACAAACAAACAAACAATAAAACAACAAAACCCCATGAAATTAAAATTAGTATCTTCATAAAATAGCATGAGGCAAAAAAAATAATTGGTTATGGAAATGATGCAGCAAGGTTTTTAAAAAATATTTTTAATAAAAGTTTAACTAGAGCTCCCTAGAGATTTCTTATTTTTACAGGAATCACACTAACAGCAGTTTATAACAATTGTTTGCAATCTTGTATGCCGTTCTATAGACTATTCTCAGTGCTCCCCAAAACAGCTATAATGAACTGAAACAATTCAACTTCAGTTTATCCTCAAACACAGACAGCCGTGAAAAATGTAAACATATATCACTCGAAACCCTCAGGAACAGAGTAAATAATTTAAGCCCCTGTTCCAAACCGTATTATTTTTTAAAAAACAGGTTTTCCCCTCTCAGTATTTTTATTGACTGACTCTTTTCATTTTAATATTCTGCATTTCCAGAAATGGTTTCTCTACACTAGTGAGCAGATTTTATCTTGAAAGCAAGTCACACAGCATTAGCAACATATCAAAATACCTTATTCTGCATTTTCAAGAAAAGTTTAAAAAAATGATGTTTTCTTTAACTGAAATGATGCTATACTTTACGCCAAACATACCTCTCCGGTCATGCAAGCACTGGATTAGTTTACTGCTTTCTAATATTAATATAGACAGGAAGTAACAAGGTGTAGCATAGTGCTTTTAAAATTTAAAATCTATTCTCTCGTCAGTGCCAAGTATAAAAAGAATTTATCACTGTGACATATTTACAAGTTAAGTTTTGCCACACATTTTACTTAAATGAAAAATACAAGGTGTTCTGCTGCTGGTGTCTTGATAACTTTATTCTAGGGCTGTATTAAGTTAGTTTGTTGTGCAGGTCTGATGGCGTTTTGAAGATGAAGCCAATAAGATAAGCCTGGGAGCTTATTTTCTCCACATTTATAACTTTAACTGCCGCTTTACCTGAAAGTATTAGAGCAGACAGTTCATTACTACCTGAAAAGGGGTGCTACATTGTCTGCGAGGAGGTCATCTGAAACTGATGACTTTTAAAGGTCATACACAAAATGAGTTTTGCTTTGCTGAAAGTCTCTCTCCTTGGCACAGTAAAAACCTTATTTTAACAGCAGCTGTAAATGTTGTGTAAGTAGAAATGAGAGATTTCAGCTACCTTTACCTACTTTCACTCTGCCATGAATTTTCTTTTGATCCAGTTGGGAGCATACTGGATGATGGTGGTGTTAAAAGTTTCTTTTCTCTGGATCATAATTTGAACGATGAATTGATAGTTTATATGATCTTGTTTCATTTTTACTATTCATTTTCATAAATCCCCTATGACATATATTCTTTGATCATGAAAAAGAAATTTTTCCTTAGTTCAGTAACTTTGAGAAGCTCAAAGCCTGCAGGATTTGTGGATGTTGCAGACTCAAAAAATGGACAGATAAGCTGCAAACAACACAATAAGAGATGTTTCCTTAGTTTATAACTACAGCAGTTTCCCCAGGTTTTTTCCGTCTAAGCCTATGTGAAATTTATGGAATGTCAGATTGCATCTGACATTTAAGAAAACACATACACAGTCATCTTCTTTCCTTCCCTCATGGCCACATACATTCACACATATTTGTATCAGTGACTTTTGCCATTATCTCTCTTACTCCTTTTTCAAGTCTAGTTACACAGCACAAATCTGGGCTAACAAGTAGGTGCTGGTTTGACCTCAACTACCAAGTCAAAAGGGAGAAAATATTCTTACATGTTCGTGTGCCATCTTGACAGGACAAACAACATACAAAACCAAATCAACTTCAACCTGTTTCAGGGATATTAAATGCAGCATCTATACTTTAGATACTTACCAATGGTGGGAAGGAAGGAGGCAAAAAAGGCAGAGGACAGTTTTATCCCAATAAGGAATTTACTTTAGGCCTTATAAAATGTATGCAGAATTTTAGACATGCAAAAAAGCAGCCCAGCCAGCTGAAGGGGAAGAATGGTGAATCATAAATCAGAAACAGCAAGGCCTAGAGTCATGTTTGCACTGCACTCAGCCATTATGTTTAAGGGCCTGTAGGCGTTCACTGACATAAATACAGTTTCCTGAGGCTGGGGTACAGGGTGAGTATTACATTGAATATATATACACATTATACATACATATACATTATATATATATGTATACACACACTATATATACATTGAATGATCAACAATGCCAAAAAGCCTTAGGAACGTGGAGTATGTTTGATCTCTGTGATGGTGCTAAACTGGCTGCTGTAAGAAGTCAGGGAAATGATCAAGAAGCCAGAAAAGCCAGAGATCCATATCTCAAACCACTCTGAAACCCAGAAGAGCATGTCTGGATCAAGACTACTCCTGGGCATATCATATAGACAGTACAGTGTAGCAGGTCTCAGATGTTACACATGGATGCAGATTTATCTGAAAGCATCCAAAAATAAGTTTCTGCCTGCTCTGTATGATGAATTTAGGAAATGTCCAATTAGATGTCAACCCATTGTGGAGCATCTGGATGCTGCTCATCTTTTCCTGGCAGGTGACATTGCCAAATAGCTAAGGTGCCCACCTCCATGCCAAAATCATGCCAAAGGCAGGTAGGTAATGTGCATTACCCCTATAACAAAACCATATGGAGATATCACTGAAATTTAAGTGAATTTTGAGCATTTCTCCCTACCTGCATTAAGAGAAGCTTTGGCAAAGGATAGATGTGACTGCTGCAACCTACCAGATATTTGGACCTATGAAATGCTAAGGTTTTGAGTAACTTTAAAGCTAACTGGTGTCTATGGGTCTCAACCTGCCAAAGAGCTAGATCCCATCAGTTTCCACTGTGTGGGTTTGCCTATATAGGGTTAGAACATTACCACTTAAAAGAAGAAGTGCCAGAATCTCTCTCAAGATGTTCACATAGTAATTTGAAAGTAAGACAAAGAAGTATTATAAACCTCTGGAGAAAGCCTTATCTTATTCTATTTCCACTGAAATTTCTAAACAAGTGTGTGGATAAGCTTTCAGCATGTGCACGAATTGAATTTAGATATTTTTTTCTACCTACTGATATTCATGCAATATGTACTCTGCACCGTGCACAAAGTAGAGAATGGAGTCAAAATAGGAATTCATCTTTAATGCCAAAAACTCTGCCTAAGGAAATGAACAGATTCTTTTTCTTAACAAGCACCAAAACTCTGTTTCCAAGTTCCTTTGATCAAAGTTCTGCAGCGTGTAAAGAAATAAAGACAGATACAAAATCTCTTGGACTCTGTCAATTCAAATAGAAGGAAATAAAGAAGTATGGAATTTTTTACTTCTTCTGGGAAGTCCAGAAAAGTATGACAACATTTTATCCACCATATAAAGAACTTTGCTGAAGGACGTCTTATGACACATGACAAAAAAGAGTTTTGAATTACCTTAGAATAAAATCGATAGGTCCAAATGGAGCTGAAAGGTGATGTTCCGTTGAAAGGTGATTATCCATTGCATGTCAGCATTTAGTCATGTTAGCAGAGGAATATCTACCCCACAGTACGTGGAATAGGTCTATATGGACAGACATGCCTATCTAAAGAATTATCTCTCAGAATAAACCCACCATTAGAAGTGATTTATGAAGACACTGTCAGGGATTTCAAACTGGTTGTTTACAGTATTGCATGGCTAACTTTTTGCAGTGTGTCATTAACATGCAAAGAACTTCATCTATGCATAAAGAGGAAGTGGGTTCTAATTCCACACTGAAAAACAGAAGAACATATTCAAAATATAATCTCTTATCTTTCTTTTCTCTCAAGCCAACACTCAGTGATCAAAATCAATGCCCAAGGACAAGAGTAAATTAGAAGCTACCTAGTTCAGTACCTTGGGAATCTATGTCATAGCTGCTAGTAAAAAATTACTTTTAGAAGTTTCAGGAATACAAGATCATACTGCATCTCCATGTAACACTTTCCAGTCTTGATTCCTAACTTTCCCTTTCCTCTCCTTTCTGAGCAAAAAGAAGTATCTGAGAATTCTGACAGACTTATGATGACTTGAGTCATTTAAACCTATTTCTTCTTGAAATAATTTCAGACAGTGACATTGTGTAAGAAACCAATATAACAGAGACTTTGATGGAGGATTCACTGCTTAGTTTTACAATGCATATTCTACTTTATGAATCAATCTGTTATCTACTCATATACAAACAATGTTATGTTATTTATGCTCATGTGCATTTGCAAAAACATACATCATTTTCCAAGAGTCCCATCAGCTTTCTGAACAAAAGTAAGGTTGAATTGCTTAAATTATGGCTGGTCTTGGTCATAGTTTTAGTCTCTATATTCCCTTTGATTGATTAGTAAGGGCCTTTGCTATAAGAAATCAAAATATATCTATCTCCCCTTCGGACTAACCGTGACATTGCACTGTCACTCTCAAGCAATAGAATTTTGGAGAATATGGGATATGACCTAAAACTCACTACTTATTAACTAGCATCAAATAGCCAAGAACTGCATAGATAATTTAAATACAAATCCTTAAGGCATAGAATCAACTGAAATGTTCATAATGCCCTTTGAATGACAGTGTACTTTGTTCTCCATATTGTCTGTGAAACAAGGGGAAAGAAATTCTGAAGAGAGTAAGAATATAACAATAATATCTTCGTGCATATTTCCTATAATTAGGGAATCCAGGCTATCATGCAAAATACATAGCAGCTTGAGAGATACATGGGAAAAAAGATGGTGCAAGTGTGGATATGTCAATACCACTATAGGTTAACTCTTCTTCAATATGCACGGCTTAGATATTTTGATTCACATCATTGACTGTGCTTAATTTTGACAACATTTCAATAATATTGAGTAAGGCTTAACTGTTGGATTTTGTGTTTAAAAACTAAAAGATCACTACTTGTTATCTTGGAAACCTTGTAGTTTTATTGTTGAATTTTCTGTTTACTGTTATTTAAACTCCAAATCAGTCAAATAAAATATGAAGCTGGATTGACCTTTGTGTTGCTCAATTTTTCTGTATACTTGAACAACACACAGTGGTAAAATAAAATACTCACTCAACTGAAGCTGTTCTGTAATGATGCTGTTGTTTCCCTGTTTCCCACCTCCCCACCTCTCAGGAGCAAGCTGTTCTGAAACACCCAGACTTTACATCCCTAGTACCATCAGCTTCCCCATTCTCTTCCAGATGAACTATTTAGCAATGACTTCACATTCCACTTCTATTTTTTTCATGTGTGAGAGAGGAAAATTTGCTGACAAATGTATAGTTTGTGTCAGCATGTTTTTGCCAAAGACAGCATAGAATTATTCAAAAATTTCTGAAACTGTAGTAATATCTGACAAGCAAACCCTTTAGTATCAAGATCTCAATGTACTGAAAAGGCAGCAAATTGACTGCTCAGTGGGTGTGGGATTTCCAGCAGTGTAAAAGGAACAAAAGAAGTACTTTTGCAGCTCTCTGAACAAGACAGAAAAGTTTCTGGAAAGCCTGGCATACTAACTCTGTCTTCTTGACCAGCTCCTGAGATAATTAAGAGTGTTTATGGAACAGAGGGGGAAAGTACTGTATTATAGATCTAGATAGACTATCTAAGGAATGGAAATACTGCGTGGGATTTTTTAGTTTCACATAGAACTAAAGGATATACCTGTGAGAAGAAGAAATGAAGTGAGTAAAAATAAAAGTAGAGCTAGAAACACAAAGACTTAGATATAAATTGATTGCTGCTATTATTAAGTGGAGAAAACACTCCTACCATGAAAAGGTCAGGTTTTGGTACTGTTGAAGAATTTAAATGGAGCTGTTGACCTAGCATAAATGTCTGAGTTTGAACCTGAATCATAGTTGATGGGGGACTCCTCAGGCTGGTCAGCGAGGTGGTGAAACTACCTGAGAGAATCTCAGCTATGCTCAAGCCTGAATCTTAATTCACCGATCACTTACAGTGTCAGACCTCTTATCCCTTGCACCACCAATGCATGTGAAAATACTCAGAAGCCACACCAAAGTAAAGTGCCACAGAAGAGCCAGTCTTCCTAAGCTGCCACTTGTGGGAACTCATCAGCGCATTTCAGGAGTCCCTTTCCACAGACTTAGTTTTCCCTTATGACTTCTAAGACAAGCTACCAAACAGAGCTGTAACTCTGGCAATGGTATTGCAATAGCAGTAACAGGATATAAGCTCTGTACTGACTTTGCAAAGCCTCAGAACTGAGTCTTATCCAGCCTGCTTTGTGTGAACTTTGTTCTACTTGGTTTAGCTGTGACAGCAATTTCTTCAGCTGGCCCTTTGACTGTATGTAATGTGTTTATTTTTCTTTATCTGTGTATAGTACAACAATAGTTCCAAATGCATAGCAGTAACAAAGATTTATTCTATGTAAAGTGAGATATCTATGGCTAACAGAAGGGAATCACAGAAAGATTTGCATTGAAATGAACCTTCAAAGATCATCTACTCCACCTCCACCCGCCATGGGCAGGGATATCTTGCCCTAGACCAGCTTGCTCAAAGACCCATCCAACCTGACCTTGAATACTTCCAGAGATGGCACATCCACAGCTTCCCTGGGCAACCTGTGCCAGCATCTCACCACCCTCATTATTAAAAAATTCTTCCGTCTTTCAATTTAAAACCATTGCCCCTTGTCCTGTTGTTATAGGCACTGGTAAAAAAATCTTTCAATCTTTGTCTTTCTTGTAAGCCCCTTTTAAGTACTGAAAAGCCACAATAAGGTTTCTCCAGAGCCTTCTCTTCTCCAGGCCGAACAACCGCAACTTTCTCAGCCTGTCCTCATTGACCTGCTGGTCACACTTCTTTTTATGCAGCCCAGCATATGACATATGACATAATGCAAGAAAAACAAGTCTGGTATGATTGCACAGGCCTTCAGAAGTGGAGACACAGGATATAGTACAGGGCAGTATGGGCATGGGGTGATACGAGGTGGGGCACAGGTTTCACAGAGGGTCCACAGCTATGAACAACTCACCCACGGTCAGTTAAAGAAATGCAAACATGGAACTGCACAAAAATAGTTTTAGGGATAATAGAGAGAACAAAGACATAATACCTAACATGCATAAGTTCAGATGTAACATGGAACTGCAAACCAATGAAACAGAGGAAAGGTTTAAAAGCATGCTAGCAACCATAAAAAATTACCCTTAAGCTAATTTTGAATGTAACAATTTAGTGTGACACTGGATTCAATGTGGTTTGGGTCCACACATAAAATCTTAGTGGTTGAATCTTATTTTTAGCAGGGCACTGCAGCAAGGCAGAGACCATGGATTAGACTAGCGCTCAACCTGTCACATTGCATAGATCAGGCCAGAACCCCGCTTTGGATCCAGGTTTCCTTTTACACAGCCTGAGGGAAGAAAACAGGAAAATCCCATCTGCTCAGTATTAGTCATCCCTCCCCTCTCTAGCTGTCCATAATGTTTTCTCCAAATCATTCCTATTTTATGCCTATCACCACCGTGTAACATTGCAGACCTCAGCTTTCATCCCTCTTTGCTAGCCAACATGTTACACTGATTAACAGAGAAATAAAGACATTTACATAGGAACAGATTCCACTTGCTCATTTTTTAATTTTTTCTTTTTTTTTTTTTCTTTTTTTTTCCTCTTTTTAAGAGTATAGAGATGAGGGTGATTTCATTAAACCAAAGAGAAGCCAACACACTCCTGACACCGTTTCAGAACTGATGAAACCACCAAGCATCAGCAAAAGCAGGATGTAGTGCCAGGACAAAGTTTTAAGAAGACTATTTCAGTAAAACCTTGTTATCCACCTCCTCTCCATCCCTCACTTAAGAGATCCTCCACAGATCATTCAATACCCTAATCTGCTAACCATCGTCACTACTCTGTTTTTCAAACTTTCATCCTTCTACCACCTATATTTCTTTCTGTTAACATAAATGCAGCACTACAGCTATAGTAGTCAAAAATAAAGGATTTTTAATATTT
This sequence comes from Thinocorus orbignyianus, assembly GCA_013400375.1. Classification (NCBI taxonomy): domain Eukaryota; kingdom Metazoa; phylum Chordata; class Aves; order Ciconiiformes; family Thinocoridae; genus Thinocorus; species Thinocorus orbignyianus. The sequence goes on from VXBW01004652.1 coordinate 2,198,132, forward strand.
TAGTATCACTTTAGACTTGTAGGAGACTATGTATCTGGTGAGGAACTGGAAAAGAAGAGTGGTATTTATTAGACAAAATGCAACAAACAGAGAATGTGCTAAGACATTTTCTCTTCCTGCTCTGGGAGTAAGGAACCTCTTTGGTCACAGACTAAGACTGAATCTTCAGTCTGCAAGTGCTAGTCCACTCCTTTCCCAAATAAACATAGATGTAAAGAAGTCTCTCTCATAAATATAATGAGCATAAACCACGTAATTTTGCATGATTCAGATTATCAATGTAATTAGAAAAATGTCTCTTCTGGATTAGCATGTAGGACATGCAGAACACGATCAAACAGTAGTTGGTCTGGGAAAAACAAACCTCAGACAAGGTCAAGCAAATGCAACCAGTCTGCAGGACGTGTGACACACTTTCCACCCTCCCCAGCCTTTTTGAGCCCTCAGCCAAATTATTCTGCTATGGAAAACAAAGTTTAGGGAATTAGAAAACACGAGCCTTGACAAAAGGATGACTTAATCTGGGTAGATACACAACAGAGTAGAAAATATGGGAGATAACTTTCAAGTTCATAGACAGCAAAAAAATGGAATTACCTCCAGTATTTCCATGTGGTTCTAAAGAAAAACTATGTGCATCCAGAAATTTAATGTACAACTTGTACTCTGAAAAGTTCACGATACTGCATGTGTTTCCTTGAAAAATGTTTTCAAAATAAGATATTGGTCAATATTGGAATAATTGCTTTAGCAGGGGAGTTGGACTACATGATCTCTAGAGGTCCCTTCCAACTCTGACAATCCCATGATTCCGTGACTGTGTTAGTTCTTTCCAGACGTTTTGCAAGGAAAGAATGGAAATAACCAAAGAAAAAGAAGCAGCTGAACAAGGGCCATTACATTCTTCTCTTTGAAAATTTGCAGCAAGAAAAGTAGATCACCAGCTAAAGAAAGGTAAACTAGAATTTTATATGACTACACTCCCAAAAATCAAAGGCAGTTTTGGTGAACCCAAGGACCTAAATCAAAGCAGCACTGTGATTCTGCCATCTCATAAAATGTGTTCCTTGGAGTCCCTAACTGACTTTAATTTTGCTCTGAAATTTTACATCAATTAGCTCACATTCTGTTTACAGCATCAAAGTGCTTCCATGCTTTGATAAATCACAGCTGAGGTGTCAGTGGTCATTGCTCCTTGAATGAACCACATAAATTTAAAAAAATGCAATTTTGTGGGGGGTTAAAAATGAGGAAAAAACTTACCTTGCAAGAGCTACTAAAAAGAAGGCAACACCAGCATTAATCATGTTTGCTGAGGCTGTAGCACATTAGTCTTTCTGTGGTTCCATCAGTAGTCCAGGTCCATTCTCCACTTCTCACAGAGCTCACCACAGTTGCCAACAACAAAGGGTATTTTGGGGTTCATTCATTTTAGGGCTTCCCTTTGTCCTCAGATACAAAAGTTTAGTTACAGAAGGACAAAACAAAATCACAAAAGGATGCATAAGGCTGTTACTACTACATGTCAGAATGCTTCTGCACAATAGGTTTTCTCTCAATAGGCAGGGAAGGGGAGTTTGGCATGTAGATGGCAATGGCAGATGAAATGGCTACCCGCCCAGCAGCCTTTCTGTGGATGATGGATGCCTGTGTATTCCTGGCCTACTCAGAGCACTTTGCAAGCTTCAAGTAATGGATGCTTCCTTCAGCATTTGTAAATTTTAGGTAATAGGTTTTCTACATCCAGACACTCTGCTTACACTTTTCTCTGGACTCTGCTAGAGCTCACATTAACATTTTAGTTAACCTGATAATCTCCTAGCACAAACACATCAGCCCACATTAAAAAAACAACAGATGGAAATGTGAGAGACATAATGGCTACATGATGTGAAGTACCCCACAATTAACAATGACTTGCATTGATTTTTTGGTAACAGTCCTGCTAGAGTCATTCAAGCTTACTCCTACAGATGCATTAAGTTCTCAAGAATGAATTTAAATCCAAGCTAGTGTTTTCCAGGTTCAAAAGTGGTTTTTTATTACTCAGTATTGTACACTTTATCTTCAGTGGTTTGTACCTACAGTAGCTGGACTGCTAAATTCACTCCCTTTGCTGCTGCCTTTGGCAACTGGATTAGCTAAATAATACTATTCGTACTGGGCTCTCATGTTTCAAAAAATCCACCTTTCTTTTAATTTCTTTCTAATTAATTTTAGCCTTTCTTCCCACTCCAGCAAAGCCCAGATGCTGGTAAAGAAGACGTACTTTCGGTACTAATTTGAACACTTGGATCTACTAGGAGCTGCTAGTAGCAAAGAGGGACAGGTGTCTTTCCCTAACATGAACGGTATATTTTTGTATCTGCCTGCCTGAGGACTGTAAACTGTTAATATTGCCCATTATATCTGGGAAGAATTTGGATCAGTGGCTTGCACTGTCTCTGGCACAGCGACCAGGGAGAGCAGCTGTACTGTGTGTATAAGGTGGCTTGCTGCAGCCCAGTGGTAAAATGTTCTCTGCAGATGCTTCTTATTTACCCTTCTTTTTAATTTTTATTTTTCCCCTTTTCAAGATCATGGCCAATTGCCCAATGGTGCATCAAGACATCAAGTGAGAATGTTCATGCAAAGGAGAGCAAAGAAGAAAACAGCAGAAATTAAGTTTGCAGACAGGGAAACGACCAGGCAGAGCTCAGGGGAAAAAAAAAAAAGTCATCTCCTGTTTGCATATTTTTGGAAAACTCCTCAGTAGACAGTTACTTGGAAAATGTATGCTATCAACTGCTCTGGCTCAACTGGATAATGTAATATCTGGAATTCAGCTATTATAATAGGCACATCCTTTATGTAGACAAGGTGCACCAAATCAGACACAGTTTTGGAGACTCCTACAGCAAACATGCCTGAGTTGCTTTACTAACTGCCAGTTCAGTTTTCCACTGTCTAGAGGACTATAACTTTTTTCTCTAGTGAGAAATGGTGGATCCATTGCTAAAGCATCTGCCAGTGCATAAATGACACTATTAGTTCATCAGTCTAGGCTTCTGCTTGATCTCAAAAGCCTTCCCTGCAGGCCTTCAGGAGAAGGTGGCAAATTGCTAGCAGTAGCTCATCATTCATAAGTACTAAATTAGCATTCCAGTAAATTCCAGGTGCTGGTCAATGTTCACAGGACTCCTCTGGAAGCTGTCCCATGGACAGCAAATTATCAGACCAGCCCCTCACATTCAGGAAGTCTCCTGGACATAGCCAGGGGGAAAAAATACATATCTCTGATAATTAAACTTCAACATAAAAGCCTTCATGTAAAAATAAAATTCTCTTCAAATTGAAAAATGCATCAGAGGTAGTGGACAACTGCACTAGACTTGCTTGGACTTTGCTGCGGTGACAGTAGTGATTGGCATACCTCCCAGTTATTCTGGACATGTCAGGACATTAAAATTGTAATCTAAGTACTATGAAAATTACTGTTGAGTGCACAGACACAGATTTGGAGTATTTCCTGGCCTGCCATGGTGAAATATAGAAATCACAAGTTTAATCACATGTCCACACAAATATGGTTAGTTCAAGATGTAGCGCCATAAATCCCAGATTCAATTCTCTCTTCCTATGACTGTGTCTCTTCTTACAGCAGTTCATTACATAGATTCTAGTGACATATTTTTATTGATTCGGAGACAAAGGATTAGTGACAGACTGCTACAAATTCTTCTGTCCCTGACACATAATTATTCCTGAAACAAACTAATAGCTTTCATTTATCTAGAATAAAACTTTCAAGAAAAAGAGCTCAATCACTTCAAATGTTCCTGTTAGTCCACATTCCTTCTTGTTCTGATATAATTAAGAGATAATGTCAGTGGAAGAGAGGCTTGATGCGGGACTCACTACAAGATATATAGCATAGTATTGATCACAAACTTCAAAACAAAGTAGTTATTTTCAACACGAGTGGACAGTTTTTGACAATTTTTTGTTGCTAAATCTTTATCTGTCCTTCTGCCTTCTTTATTTCTTGTGTAATAAAATTTCAAAGCTAAACTAACTTGATAATGCAAAACAATTGATTTTCAAACTATAAAATAAATCAGAAAATATAGCAGACTGCATTTCTTTCTTCCTCCAGAAAGGGCTTCACTTAAGAGGTGAAGAGGTGAAGGTTCCTTGAGAAGTGGCTTTTTCACACTGAAAACTTAAACAAGGAGATTAGTCATAATATATATATTTTTAGTAGAGTTTCACTTGAGCAGTATACTAATTTGGAATGCTTAATGACACTAATTACACAAAACTAGAAGCTTAAGTAAACCTTATTTCATACACACTCATTTCACTTTCACACAGAATGTATGTATTTAATATACTTTTCAGCTAGGAAAGCCTATCTTTCATCTAGTGCACAGAAAAGAAAAAAAAAAAAGGCAAGCATATAGCAGCATTCTTCTGATAACAACTGATCAAAGCGAATAATATGAGTAGAATCCGCTATTCACATGTTTATTAGAATTTTACACTTGAAGTGACTTGGCATGAAAAAATAAAAACAGGGTAAAAAGCCTTTTTTGGGGGTGTTTATAGTGTTTTTGCCCTTACAATAAGCACTATTCAACCTGTTGTATATTTTGATACTTGAATCTGTGAAGGACCTTTTCCATATATCACTTTATGCTCTCAACTGAAGGAACAAACATGGTAGAAAACAGAGGCCAAGGAGTTCACTGTCCGCAGAACACCAGAGGATGGAGTGCTTGTAAACTCTCCAGATGTAACTGGAGTGTTTGGTATTCAGACTGATAGTAACAAAACAAAACAAAAAAAAGAAAGAGAAAAAGAAAAAGAAAGAGAAAAAGAAAAAGAAAGAGAAAGAGAAAGAGAAAAAGAAAGATAAAAAGAAAGAGAAAGAGAAAAAGAAAAATAGAAAGAAAAAAGAAAAATAACAAACCCAACAGCATAAAAGAATAGCTTTGCATATTAATAGGAATTGATACTGAATACGAGTGCCATAAAAGTGATGGTGACTTATTCTAAACACGTTAGCTGAATGTAGAAGGCTTTGCGTTGCCACACATTTTTAACATAGACTTACAGAAACTAAAATTGGAAGTAGAGAAGGTTTCTGCAGTGTGCAATGGTAGAAGCAATTTCACACTGCTGCATGGTAAAAGAATCATCAGAGTGGCAAATAAGACGACTTACATGCATACAATACAGTGATTACTATGTGCAGACATGCAGAAACCTGGAGGGTAACCTGATGTCTAGAGAAGAAGTAACATACAACTCCCATACAAATAAACAGTAAATGTAGGATAATTTCCTGGGTGTTATATTTGTGCCAGATCTTGTGAAAAGTCATTCTGGAAAGCATTAGATGAAAAAGGAAGAAAAAAAAAAAAAAAAAGTAAAAGCCTTGTGTCGACAGACTCCAATCTAGAAAAACAAGCACAGCACAAAGAGAAAAGTCTATAGCAAACAAAACCCCAACAATCTATTCACAGGCATTTCAGAAGACTGATATAGCTTAGACTATATTAGCAAAAGACAATTAAGTTAAAATAGAAGAAAAGGAGGGGAAACAGCAAAAAGTACAGAAAAAAACCACTAGAGGAAAAATCAGGCTCAAACAAGCAGCAAGATTAATAAAGATGAAGAAATTTGATTTATCGTACTATCAATTCTCAGATCAAAAAGGGTTAATCTTTATTGTAATTAAGACTAAACTCCCCACATTGTCAAGGAAAACATGACTTCTAAAATCTTTTCTTACATGATTACAAGTTTGCTTTATGTAAGGAACTAAACTATTCTATGAAAACACTTCACACAGTATGCATTTATAAAACGCGCAGCTTACCAAAATTAAAATAATTCATATAGATGCAATTTTAAAATAGGTTTTTCTGTCCTAAAAGGTGTTTCTCTAGTTCACCAAAATAGAAGAAATATAACTATCAGAAAGAAAACATTAGCAAGCACCTTTCTATGCATAGATTAGAAAAAACTTGACGAAACCTTGAACTTAATTTTATTTTCGCTGGATAATGAATTTTCAATGTTTACAGTAAAGCTAGTTACAGACATTAATACATTTATCTTGCCAAAAGCATAGCACGTTTTGAACAAGTGATCACATGGATTAAAGATAAATATGCCCTGGAGCTCCATTTGGGAGACGTAGAAAATATATAGGGTTTGTGGTTTTTTTCTCTCCACTGGTAATGTAATCAGAACTTTTCTTGACTGAGGGTAGCTGACAAAAACTTATTCCAAGCCAAGATTTACTTGCAGGGCTTATATACAAGCTACACGCTTGAACTGTCCAGGAATATTGAAGGGAAAGACTTCATATATGTCTATTTAAATTTCAAGACTTCATTTTTTTTTAAAAAGTTGAATATCATGACTGGCAATCAGCACTCAGTCACATACACAAATTTAACATAATGGGTAAACCATTCTGTGATTCTAACATTATAAAGTGAATATGGCCGATATTTAAAAGATTAAAAGCTGTTCCAACAGATCTCAAAATATCCATAAATATGATTTTCTGCTTATTCTGTTACTGAAAGGGTTACTGCCCTTTCCGAACATCTCACAGTTATCTCTTCTTGTATCAGTCCTGTTTAATATCTTAATCAGTGATCTGAGTGAAATAGAAAATCATTGCTAGAAAAGTTGGCTGATTGCACAAATATTGCTAGAGAGGTAAATAATCACATGGACAATTCAGCAATACAGTGCAATCAAGAGTGCTTGGTAACTGCATTTTATACTGCTGAATGCAATATGCACCTTCAAAGACGGACTATAAGTGACACCCAAATCATGATGACTGTGCACTAGAATACGAAGACCATGAAAATACTACAGGGAATATGTGTCTTCAACAATCTCCCCTGAGAGCAAATTAGTGCACCACATAGCTGCTTCTGGTATAAGACGGAGCTCATATCATTGCATGATGCCACTGATCTGTTAGCATGATAAGTGAAGAGCACAGGAAGACAACAAAAGGTGACACTATTCCTGCTATCAATCTGCTGATGAAGGAGACTCTGCAACTTTTCTATCAGCAACAAACTGCTGCCCATGCAACAGTCAGTAGATGATAGAAGTTACACTGAAACTGTTGACCCTATAATTGGCTACCTCCAATAATCCCAACAGCAGAAAAAAGCAGCAGCAGCAACAAAACAACAAATCATCTGTATTTATTCATGGCAGATGTTAACTTTCTTTGCTAGAGTAACAAATCTCAAGCATCTTCCCATCTATATCAGACATCAGTCTGGATATTAGACTGATTTCCAGGAAACCAAGCCAATCAAAGGAGGCTCCAGATATAACAGAAAGGCATTCCTGGACTCCTTGTCAGCTATGTCTCAAATTGTACCTCAACTGATGTTGAAGAAGATGCTTGCAATACTGTATTAGAAAACATTGTTTCTTGAATGTTCAGCCTGACAACTAGAGCTGACAATGACAGGATTAGATTTGAGCACACAACTTACTAGAAGACATAGTAAATAATTATTGTGATCTCTTCACCCAGTCACAACAGAACATCTTATCTTCGATAATTAATGCCATTACACAAGAAAGAACTGCCTTAAACATACCATTTTATACCCATCAGCCAATTATGTAGGCTTGGGCCATTACGTAGTTCAGAAACTTCCTACATGTATTAAGGCATCCATGTCTTGCTCCAGAATCAGATCATCAATTTCTATTAAACACCTCACTGTATGTCTATGTTGATTCTCTTCAAAGGAAACCCTTTGCATTCACTCATCAAATTTTCTAATGCACGATAAGTCACAGAAAAAAGCAGGAATCAAATGTAACATATTACTCCGGAAGTCAGTGCTGATTCTTAACAATTTATTAAAATGACTTGTTTTTCCCAGTCGAGTCCTTGTCTTATTATCTCTTATCAATTATACGTGATAAGCATGTGGCCAGCCACATGACCTTACCATCTTGTTTAAAGCAGAATTTCCACAACCCAGGTGCAGAATTCTGCACTTGGCCTTGTTGAACCTCTTGAGGTTCACATAGGCCCATGCCTGGAGCTTGTCTAAATCCCTCTGGATAGCATCCCATCCCTCAGGCACGTCAACTGCACCACTCAGTTTGGTGTCGTCTGCAAACTGTATATTTGTTATGGTTGTTCTTAGAAATAACCATCAATATGATTCATTTTCACTGCTGGGGAGTGCATGTTGCTATACTGTAGTCTCTAAGAACTCCCTAGTGTCAATTGAATAGTATGGATGATTACAACCCAGTGCCCATGGCTTGTACGGCTTAGTTTACTAATACAGAGGCAGAATTCCTTTGTCTAAGGTTATACATCTCTTTCATATCACTTGCTCACCTCCTGGTTGGCCTATTTTTCTGTCAGAAGGCCCCTGGAGCTACAGGTACTGCCTGAGTTCCTCAAATTGTATTACTGATGTACTGAGACTGCATACATTTACTTCAAAAGCACTAAATCAGCCTATTGGGATAAGGTCTCTACTACTCCATAAATAAAACTTGTGTAAAATTAAAGCTTTTACAAAAATATATTAACACTGCAATTTTTATCATATCTAAATGTTGTTTCAAATTGGTAGTCTGAAAAAGTCTTTTGTCAGCTTGACACATGTTGATTAGCATTAACTTCATTAAGTGCATTATCATCTTGCATCAGTTAGGACCTTATTTTGCCCCAGATCAGTATCAGAGGACAAAATCCTAGATCCTCTAGTTTTCTTCTAGATCTCTTGAATTTCATAACAATTTCCAGATATATTGGAAGAACTATTCAATCTGCTCTTTTAAAGCAGAATTTGAATTACCTTAGTCAGATGATTTTAAAATGTTTAATTTTAGCCGAGTTTTTTTCACACATTTCTGAGTTACCTTGGAATAGCATGTCTTTAATCATTATGATCTAAGCAACCATAGATTAGAGATATCATTGAGCATTTCTGCCAATAAAACTGGCAATTTTTCCACCTCTGTCTAGTAACACATAACACTAACTGGAGATAGATAGTAAGTATAGATAATATTTTAATAGAACAGATAATAAAATGGCATGGAATATATAACACTACATGGAGCAATGTGGGTATATTAGGAAGAAATTCTTTGCTGTGAGAGTGGTGAAACACTGGAACAGGTTGCTCCGAGAAGTTGTGAATGCCCCATCCCTGTAAGTGTTCAAGGCCAGGCTGGATGGGGTTTGGAGCAACCTGCTCTAGTGGGAGTTGTCCCTAATCATGGCAGGGGGATTGGAATTTGATGATCTTTACAGTCCCTTCCAACTCAAACCGTTTGCCGTGTTTAGCCTCGGCGGCAACAAAAGCGCCACGTGCCGCCCCCCAGCGGCGGGGAGAGGATGAGAAAGAAAAGGCAGACTCGTGGGTTGAGATAAAAACTTCACCAGAGCAGCAGGTATTGCAGGGAAACAGCAACACAGATGGAGGAGACAAATACCAGCACATACCGACCGCAGCCCGCACCGCCCCGACCGCCACCGACGCCACTGAGATGCACCCTGGCGCCGCCCGTCCATATATACGCCTACGCCGTGACATCACCACGCCCACTTTCGGTTGTGTCCCCTCACCTTCACGGCCAGCTCCCTGCTCCTCTAGGCCTGGCGCAGGTGGGATGGAATATCTGTGCTGGATAGAGACAGGGGAGAATCAACCCCTTCCCTGCTGGAAACCAGGACACCATTCTATGATTCTATGATTCTGTTACACTACACCATGTGCAGTTTATTTATACTTTTTATGTGCAACCAATAATTTATTGTTAGTCTATTTATAAACTTAACTTTCTAATCAAATAATTATTAGTTCAGATATAACCATTATAGAAAAAGGAAGGAAGAACACAAAAGAAAGTTCCACTAAAAAAATTCTCAAAATTATACAGTTACATTTGCCACACGCGTATACAGACACACTCCTACTACCTCTGCTGTTATTTACTGCAGCAGTACTCCTCATGAAGAAGAGGAGGAGAATCAGCTGAGGAGCATATTGATATTTATGGTGGGTTTCTTTTCTCCTCACTTCAGAATCTGTTTGTTACTTTTTTAAGTTAACATTCACTGTCCTTTGCTCTTTTTTTTCACGGTCTGTAATTCAAGATCTTTTCTAAATGTACTGTCTGCTGTGTTTTACATATGTTGGCTATTTGGATTTTGTTCTGTTATCCTTTAAAAATGGTTTTACTGAGCTCCCAAGGTTGCATTACTTTAATGACCAATAACTGACTGCTGGTGATTTGTTTACAGCCTCTGGTATCTTCCTGTTCTTGTACTTTCAAGGCTTCTGCTATCATTCTTCACTTCATTATTATTCTAGGGTCATAGACAGTTCACTGCACATAGAAGAACCACTCGGTGTGGCTACCTGATACTTGCAGAAAGACATCAAAAATGTTATACGACTTAGCAAGTGCATAATGCTAGCTAAAGCTAAACAAGTTACATAACAGTTACCTGGTTGTTAAACTGTTGTTGGTTTAGCTAAACAAGCTAAAATAAAACTCTAGATAGGGCAGGACAGTCTGGGCAAAATAAACTTGGTAACTCCAGAAACCTTCCAGAGTCTATACAAAGCTTGTGTTCTGTTACCAGCAGCGGCACCACTATTCTACTATATAACGGTATATTCAACTATATAACTATATTCAACTATATAACTGACTTTGTTTCACTTCCTGTGTTACCCTGATGTCTCTTCCGTGTCTTCGCAACACTCTCAACTTTTTCTGCCTTCAAGCCCCTAGGTAGAAATATTCCACAGACCACTTCTAGGTGACGTTTAGTAAACAATTGTAAAAAAATCAGCCCATGCAACTTTCAAAGGCCATACTACAGTATGCTGCCAGGCAAGAAGAGGCATCTCAGCTCCATTAACAAGAGGCCAACAGACCTCTGTCACACACACAGTTGAAACTGTACTACTGCTGTTGAGAGAGCATGTCATTGACATGCAGAATCAGTGATGAAGTAACAGTGGTCACTGTAGGTGGAAAGGGAAAGAAAGATGTATAAAGCACTTTGGTAAGGGCTGACTCTGTTGTATATCGGGCCAGCAAAGAGTAAACAAGTATGCCCTATATTGTAAGTTGCTTGCACACACAAGAAGGAGGAGTGGCAGGGAAGGTGTCAGTGGCAAGCAGTAAGCAGTGCAGGCAGCGAGCACTTTGAAAGAGCTGTCACAACACACATCCAGAATTCCCTATCTCTCTGCACACTGCAGAGACAGAACAGTAGCAGGGCACAAGGAGAAAGGACGCTACCAGAAGACCTCTTATCTGCCACCAAGAATGGCAAGAACATCTTCAACTATTGAACCAGGAGTCAACTAGAAGCCTATTGTCTCATTTATCTGCAAGCACCTTGACAACCTAGAATTGATAATTGCAGCCAGAGGTGGCTTGCTGTTTCAGGGAAAGATGCCTGGCAGTGCTGCCTATTGGCCTTATTATCACCTTGGAGAAGCTCTCAGAGAACTTTACTTGCTTCCCAGATGTACACAGGGGCAGAAGCATTAGTGAGAGATTTCTATATCGACACATGCACTTACAGGGCACAAAATGGCCAGGGCAAGCAGCACCTTCCTCCTTCCCCTTGCATTCCTACACGCACACATATGTACGCATCCACCAGGGACTATGAAGTTGGCCATGGAGGAACACAAACAGCCCACCCTGCTGCAAGTGCATACAGAGCTTACTCTGGGCCACCGATGCCTTCACAGACAAGACAGGGAGATAAACCTCTGCCCACATTCAGCCACTCCAAAGAGTTGCAGATGGTCACTGTACAGGCAAGAGGCTATCACTACCAATCCAAAACTGAGGGCAAAGGAATCACTGCCAGCTCCTGTATTCCCTCTGCTCGCTGGCCTTTCCAAAGGGGAGGGACAGCATGGGAACAAAAGGCAACCAGTGGACAGGCTGCCTTGGGAACATCTGTTTTTACAGCCTGTACAAGCACAGCACCATTCAGCCACTCTCTGTTTAAGCCTCACATTACTCCCAAGAGTCCCAGATGTTAGAGAAGGATTCATTGTCATAGCAGCCTTATAGAGATGAGCTACACAACTAAAATAACTAATGCCTCTTCTGGAGCCACTGTAAAGGGAAGGAGGAAATGGGTGCTTTGAAGTGATACTGTCATTTTGTGCATTAAGTCCAGATACCTAACCAAGAGGGTGGCTGGGTATCATGTTCAGTATCTCAGCAACATTATTTCCTTATTTTGTACATGTTGGAGCAGAAATTACAAAAAGATAAGGATATTTTGGTAAAGAGTAGGCTGAGACCACTACTACAACTACACTACTGCAAACTGTAACTAAAAAGCACTATTTGTTGCCAGTGGCAGACATCACTCTGAGTATGCAGCCTCAGGTTACACACAGCATTTTTGGTACTCCCTGCTCTATGGAATGCTGTTCAGATATTCCACCATGAGGCACCACCAGAACAAGTTGCAAGTCATTACACGTCCCAGTGGAAATGGGGGCTTGATATACTCCCTCCTTGCCAAACACCTGAATGCAATCCCCTGTCTGCTGGGCAAATGAGAACTGTCATTCTTCCCATTAACTTTCAAGAGTATGGTGGGAGAGTGGTTGCATCATGTACCATGCAATGCATATGACCCATCCAAGCATAATAATGATACCTGCTGAAGCAGCAGCTCACAGATATCTACAAAAACAAGCAAACAAGTAAAAATTCTCTATGAGATAATTTTAAGGTATAAGAATATTTGTTTTAAGTAGCAAGTTAAAATATTAATAAAATTAACAACAAAGGAGACCAATGTGAAAGAGGGGAAAAGACAGCATAGAACAGTCAGGACTTGTAAAAACATACTCATTGCAATCCCCCAAAAGATAAAGAACTCAACTCCTTCTTCTGCCCATGCTAAACGCTGTTTAGCACAATCTAGTATGTTCCTAAATATCTCCAATAGCACTGAAAGCAAAACATAAATTTCTAGTAAAAGCACTGGATACCACTGATTAGCAACTTTTAGTTGTACACAGCAGAGCAGCCTCCATCTTCATAGGATTCTATGAGATTTCAGTCTAACAGCAGTTCCTCCTTTACACTACACAGTAATGACTGGCATCCCGCTGATTCACAATGCTACTGAGCTGATAATGAAGCATTTGCAGGCTAGAAAGTTACAAAAGCATCAACAATTAATACTAATGAGAGTTACTTCATATCCGTGGCTTGCTAAATTGGGGTGGAGGAAGGAGGTGGGGGAAAGCAGGTAGTGGGAGACTGCTGAGCAAAGTGGCATAACTTCTTGAATGAAGGAAATCTTACTGCAAGCCACATTGCTTTCCAGCCACACCATCCTGCTTGTAAGGATGCTAAATAGCTTCAAAAAACCACATTGTCACAGAATGTGACACCCTCTTTTTTTAATTTTATCATTGTCACACATAGATTTTATCTTTCATAGAGAAAAAATTATGGTTCAGCATTCTATAGTGGGTTGAAATGCATGACTTTTTTCAGTATTTTGTGTCTTGATTGAAGATACAAACATCAGTTTTGATACTTAAAAAAAAAAAAAGAAAATCTTCCAACATGCAGCACAGGACCTCCAAAACCTGTTCTAAATAAACCTTCTCAACTTTGCGTTATATTTGAGGAGTAAAGTAATATCCTTAGGTACGTTTCAAGCCTTAAAGTGAAAAATAGAAGCTGAAAATGAAGAAATTCCACTTGGGAGATCTACTCCTAGATGTTGGCACAGATGCATACATAAAGGACAATACAGAAACTTTACCAGGGATTGGAATATTAGATCACTTTTTTTCTTTTTTCTTTCTCTTTT
>VXBW01004652.1:2212052-2236576 GCA_013400375.1 Thinocorus orbignyianus
TTTTAATTTTATTTTTTCACCCCGGATATCATCTTCATTTCTGAATGTTTGTCTAATCATCTACCCAAGTGCCTGTGCCCTACCTTCACATTAACTCCCCTGCTACCCCTTGTGTAATACCTCCTTGACCCCAGAAGGAGCTTCTATTCATATGAGTTTTTCAGCTGAAAGGAGTTGTTGAAAGGACAGCGTCATATCAGGTTTACAGCTTTTCTTTACACCTTCAGTTTAACCAGTCTTCTTTGATACACATGAAGGTGCCTCTCACACGAGAGAAACTGACAGTACTATTATCAGCCAGATTTTTGGCATGGATTCTTTCTTTGTCTCAGTCGAGAAAGGGTTTAGGAACCATGAGTCCAGCTCCCAACCCATTGGGTATCACAACAGATTCCAACAGTGAAGAGGTGTGTTCTGAACACTGTTAACTCAGGATTAATCTATGTAAGGTACTACTCTGTGACACTGATTATCTCTCTTCCTGTCCTTTTTAAGGGACTTCCTCCCCTTTTTCAGGGTTATTATTCTTGAAAGTGGTTAATGTACCATGTGAGTGGAGCTGCTTACCTCCCACTTCTGGAAATGAACATTCTGAAAGAGCAATGTCCTAAAAGAAAACAAGGTGCAGAGTGGGGGAACCCTTAAAGCACATTTTGAAACTAGACAAATCAAATTATTTTATTCCTGATATGCAAGTCCAAGATCACGGTTTTGCAAGTGGCACTACAACAATCCACCAGGAAAAATGTCTCACCTGTACCATTTCTACATTCCATATTCATAGCTTGGTCTTCTAATACAGTTTCTTCAACTTGCACTAACTTAGCTTGGAATTCCTCAAGCCAGTCTACACACTCTTTTAAATAAACCCACTCCAGTCATAGTGCAGAAGGAGCTCTTAAGAAAATTTAACATTGGCCATAATGTACGCAAAATTATGGCTAATTATTTTCAGCTGCATGGACAAACTCTACATGACACACAAGGTACTTCCTCACACCCAGTGCATGCAGGCATGGCCCTGGACAACATTCCCTCCAGTGTCATCTCCTCTTTAAGGCCAGTTTCAAACCCCAGAATTTCCCTTAGGTTTGTGATGGAGTTTCTTTATATCATGAGATCAGCCTATATACTCTTATAAACCACACAGTTCAATGACCAAACCACTCAAAGCACTCAACAAAAAGTTTGTGCCACTAACTGGAGTTCTTTGTATGTTGTCATGTCATTCTTTATTTTCCTACTCTTCTCTGTCAGAATTAAAGAAATTCCCAGGGGCTCTGAAACTGGAAGAAGAAGCAATACAGGTCATCCACGCACAGAGGATATGGGGTAGCGAACACTTTTACAGTTACTGCTAAGGCTGAGTCTTCTCCAGTATTCTGAGTTACGTAGATTCTCAATGTGAAAGTATGTAAAAACACTCCATCTAAGTAAAATACAAGATGTTTCTTCATCTGTGTTCTATAATAACATTTTCATATGTGGTCTCAAGGGGTATCCCATAAGTTTTCAACGATAAGATCCCATAAGATTTCAAAACTGGGGGCTCTCTCCTGTACAGGAGATAGCAAGTCCTCATGTAAATATGAACACAAGCTTCAGGAAGCATCAAGAATATTCATCCTTCTAAGTGATAAGAAGTCTCTTGGATCTCGCCTGATAAAGCAATTTCTTGTTCCTACTCTTATACACTTGCAAAGTGACAGATTTCTCAATAGGTGGTTCAAACCCTCAGGGCAACTTAGAAAGTTACAAATGTCTGACTTCTTTTGTACTTATACATGAAAAAAGATCTTGCACTTGAAACATGTTTTTTACCAGTTAATGCTCTCAGGCTACTGGCCAAGATTATCAAATCCATTAACATCGCTATCTGCAATGTGAATTCATCCCTTGCATGACTGTCTTCACTCAGCTCCACGCCAGGGTCACAGTGAGCACATATATCTGCATTAGAGCAAACAGATATCATGAAAATAAATATGTTTCCGTGTTAACTGCAGACCTAGTACTTGTCATCGATTCATCTGATACTTGTCACCAGAAATGAGAGAAGGAGCAACACTTGAAGGTAGGAGCAGACACAACTGTCATGCCTGGGAGGCTGATCTTTCCTTCTATTGCTCATGATGCCTCCTCTCTCCTCCTGCCTGTGACAGAAAATTGAACCCTGCAGACAAGACAAAAAGATCCCTTTGGAAGTAGCTATTATGACTTGATTATGCTAGGTCTTCAGGGTCATTAATACTTGCTGCCTGTGCTTGCCATTAGCTCCCATCAAGTTTTAATAATACTTTCTGAAACAAAACTAGAAACATTTCTCGTATTCAAATTAACATCTGATTATTTTCAACCTGGTGAGGGTGGAATGAATACAAAAAGTTTTTTTTTCACTTTCAATTTTAGAACAAATAAATGTGGTTTTATAAATAATCACTGCGAGATTTTTATTTCTCAAGTTTTTGATACCTCCTAAAATTGTGCATGTCTTTATTTTGCAGGGATAACGGCAAATGGCTCACCTTAAATGCCTTTCAACCTAATCCTAACTGTGAGTTTAACCAGAGTTTGCCAGTGAATTAAGTTCTTAACTTGAAGTTAGGGAAGCTACCATGCAGTGGATTCAGGGACAGTATATTAGCTATTCCAAACTAGCCCACTGCAGGCCTCCCACAATGAATATTAAAAGTGCTTTTGTGCCAAACACCTGCCACAGACCATCAGTAAAGATTTTTTTTGGGGATTCAAGCTAGCTGAAGCTCCATTTCATCCTAAGGTAGGTCTATAAAAGCAGGTGAGATAAAACATCTTTTGGAGATGACTATTTTTTGCTCTTGAATACATAAAGAGACTAAGGCTACTCACTAGGCTCAGACAAAAAACTTTTACACTTCCAGAGTTCAAATAAATGAATGCAGCTCAGAACAGTGTAGCTACTATACAGTATATTTGCTGTCTGGCTTATCAACCTGAAATATTCATGTGAAGATAACACCCCAGGAGGCTGAGAAAAAACAGTTGTTTTGCTCCCATTAAGAGCACAAGAAAGAAGATTAGTCATTCCAGTTGCCTGGGCTGTATTAGATTCTCTGAAATTCTCTCTTGATTAAAAAAAAAAAGAAAAGTAAAAATACTGTATGCTATTTTATTCCTTCTTTGAAAAGTTATTAATTTAATATCAGAACATATCTGTACCTCAAAAACCATCAGGATTGCAATCGATCAAAAGCAAGGTGGCTGAAACAATTTTTTAAATAACGCAGTCATTTAACAGCCCTTTATGTCATTAGTTTCAGGCGTCTTTTCCAATTCCGTGCTGCATGACCTTACACTAATTTGAAATGGTCTATAACATCTAATGCATGTTGGGGAGGTTGATGAAACACTGGAGAAGTATTGATTTTTAAAGTGTTTGATCTACACAGCATATATTTTTACTAAGTATAGTCAGTAAACATGACTAATTAAGACAAGGATAGTAACAAGTTCCTCAGATCACTGAAAGCACATTTAAAACTCATGTTTCTGCACCGACACTATGACAGAAAGTGGTTTGGGTTTTCTTCCACTTAAATTACCAAGCATGAGGAGAGATCGATGCATATCAAATTGGAGCAACACAGTTGACTATCAATCAGTGACTAACATAGAGCTAGAACAGCTGCAACTTTTAAACTCGAAGATGTGAGAGCTGCAATTAATTTCACAGAGAAAGATATTTCATATATTTTTAAGGAAGGAATCCTTCACTTGGCCCATTGTTATCACAGTGCCTAAGAAAACTCCTGCCTTCAGTTGGTCCAAAAGAAATACATTGCCACATTCTTCTGGATGGAAAATTGAAGAGAATGATCTAAGCTACAATTTCAATATCTGGAAGTCTGCTGCACATGCTAGGATTCGGCAAGGACTGGCCTATGTGTCAGCAGGAATGAAAGTAGTGCTGAACTTGTAACTTAGAGTGAAAAAAAAAAAGAAAACATTTACAAGTGTGGAAAAGCAACCCAAAAATCTCCTGTTACCAATTAACAATTAGCCTGGTTGTACCTCTATAATAACTTCCATTATAGATGGTTTCTCATGTATTATTAGTTCAAGTATGGTCAAGGAAGTGACAGCTTGTACCCATTCTCCTTTAATGTATAGAAAGTCTAGCTCCTGACAAGTCCTGCCCCTTAACCAGTACTGGCCACATGGGCAGGCAGTCAACACTGTCCTTGGATAACATCAGCAGCCTACGCAGGATGCCACCCATGTTATTTATATAAGGTAGGATTCTCTCACTTCCCACCACCACTGGTGGAGCTAAGGGGCAGTGTGACTTACCTGCATTCACAACACATTTGCACTATTGGCTGTTGTGGCCAGATGTCCCTGACACCAAGTCGGCCACTTGGCAATCCACCAGAGCTATGGCACCGCTTATGATCCTGGGTTTGCTGCTGGGGACTGGGTGAGTCACTGTGTGGGCCCGGTGTTGCTCATCTCTCCCCTGTCTCGCAACAAAACCTTATCTCACAGTATGTTGCCAGACTCATTTACTGTTCAGAGCACAAATGTATAGAAATCCTAGCTCCTGACAAGATGTACAAATTCACACAGTTTATTATATATGTAAAACAGACAGTCATAATTACATCTTCCACAAAAGAAAATACTCATTTATAAAACATTTCAATTCACCAGAAATATTGACAACATAATATCAGCACCCTAAGAATAACATGAAATTCTTTACTGTGAGGGTAGTGAGGCACTGGAACAGGTTGCCCAGAGAAGCTGTGGATGCCTCATCCCTGGAAGTGTTCAAGGCCAGGCTGGATGGGGCTTTGAGCAACCTGTTCTAGCGGGAGGTGTCCCTGCCCATGGCAGGGGGGTTTGGAACTTGATGATCTTAAGGTCCCTTCCAACTCTAACCAGTCTATGAGTCTATGATTTTATGATTATCAGTTCTGGTAATTTAAAGTAGAATTTTAAAAAAAATTTTAAATTTTCTATTTAATTGATACATGCTGCAGCTCTTTGAAGAAAGGGTCTTTCAAAACAGTGAATTTGTGGTCAAAGAAACTGCCTTTTTTCTTTAAGCACTGGAAAATAAAAAAAGCAATAGCTTTTCACAGCATGCTACACTCAGAGACCACTGCCCATCTCAGCCTTCAATCTTACCAGAAGCAATGGTCGCATCCTATTCAATTTCCCAAATTAGGCACAAGCACTTATACAGGCACTGTGCAAGGAAGGAACTTTGCAAAACAAAGTTCTCAGAGCATCTGTACTTTCAATTTATCTTCAACCTATTCTCCAGTTCATTAGCGGTACTATATATTGCTTAGTTGCAGTTTCTTACTCTTGTAAAGGACGGATATAGTACCACATTTCTACTTTGAACTATGGCATGCGTCACATTTACAGAGCAGCACAGGAATAGTGCATATCTAGCTTTTTCTACCGGGGCAGATTATGCACAAGATGTCCATGAATGAAACAGGAAAGCATTTATGCATGTTTTCATAAAACTGCAGCAACAAGGAAAAGCTGTGCTCTCCTTCTGTAGGGATTAAAAAGAGCTAGAGGAAACAAAGAACAGTGTGTGAGGACTCAGAAACAACTTGTCATATCACCCTCTTTTCTAGTCTCGTTGCACTTAATGTCACTATACAGCAGTGCCCCCGTGCTTTCGGCAGCTGATTCTCTTTTTTCCAATAGTATTCTCAGCCTTTCTTTTATCTTCTGGTCAGTTGAAGTAGGCAGCACAAAAATAGTTGGGCACCTTTTTCAAGCTCCAACTTAAAACAAAAACCTCAAGCCTAGACCATGAAGATTTTCTCTGACAAAATAGTCAAGTATACCGTTCTATGAGCTCTTTTCGTAGCCACCAGCTGCCAAGTTTGGAAATGCTGAGCATCTCCCTGATCCTTCTTCATCTCATCTCCTTTCTCTACCCTTCTCAGAAACAACAAAGAGTTCCTGTGGCTGATAACGCTAAAAACACAAAGACATCCTTCCTGCCTGCCAGGACAATGCGAAAGGACACAGTAACAGTAGAAAGTCTTTTCCAGAAAAAGGATTTCTTTTCTTCTCACAAAGATATCTCCAACAGTATTACAGAAATAACACTTTCCTAAAATTCTAGCCATAAAGCTCTCAGGGAGTAGAAAGAAATTGAACATTGTGCAGTTAAAACAAGGTGTTAAGTGCCATCTGAAGCACTTGAAGGGTGTCTACATTAGCAGTTTAATGAGCAACATAGACTCTTTTTAGGTGTGACTTCTATGTATGTCCACAGCTGGAGTTAGGCTCATTGCAGTAACTGGCTATATTGGTACACATCAGAAAAGCTGCTTTTCCTTGAGGAACCAAGCAGGAAGCTGCACAATGGAGCCCATGCATAGCACCCCTTCTGTAGTGAGGACACAAGACACCACAGCTGAGGTGGTAAGGCACCAGCCTTGCATTATCCTAGCAATGAGAAATACAATATTGGAAACATCTACAGATCATGCCTCTCCCTCTGATGTCAAGAAAGCTTAAAAAGGTGAGGAAAATTATTGAAATTCAGGCCCCATTTCCCAAGCTTTGTATAGGGACAGCTGATTTGTAAGCTTTTACATCAATTACTCTGGCCAATTTAAATCATTATTGAACAAGTACTTTCATCTGACCACCATCAACACTAAAACACCACAGGCCAAGCAGGCAATAGGTTGGGGTGGTATTCCCTGGAGATTTTGCAGACAATTGGTTTAAAACTTTTTCAGCTGTCATATTATTCAGCAGAAAGAGAGAGATAACTGGTGCAATGGACTGCTTCTTGTTACCCACAAACTGGCTGGCTATTGACTATAAGCACTTGAAACACTGGCCAGAACAAGGAGACTTGACTACATCTGCTCAGTACAAGGTCATCACATTAATACCTGCTTTCTCTGAAACGCACCAGTACAGAGCCTGAAGGGTGACATAAAACACAGTAAGTTGCAACCACTAATTGGCATCAGTGATGGAGGAATTTCAAGAGGCTGGTCCAGGGCTACAAGATTAGCAAAGCCATTTGAAAGCAATAAATAATTAGGGCAATTTCACTGCTTGAAAGACAGTTGCCATACACAGGTGTCTAACATCTACAGAAGCAAAAGCACAAGGAGAGTAACTACCACATGTACAGCTGAGCTGTCCACCACAGATGCAGCACATAACCAGTCAGAGCAAGCCCCTTGCTTCCCCATTAGTACTTATCTGGTCTAAACTGGACTGGTGGGGCTGAAGTTCTGATTTCTGTGTGTATGTCAGGGAGAGAGAGGTAGGTGTGTTCATAGAGTAGGATTTGTTACCCATTTGCTATATCTGTCCTACCAACTAAATTAAGATGTGTCACTGAATGGTATGGTTCTCTGCTAGAAGCCACTCCACCCTGACTCTGGTGACATATGCAGTCAATATCAAACTTAAAAGCAATGTCTTTAATTTCAAGGCTCTTTTTAACAGTATGTCCAAAAGAGATATTAAAGGTAGTTGCAGCTGCTCTACTCAAGACAAATCTTGTATTTAATCTTTAGTAGGCTTTAGTTTACCTCAATCATTCATGTTCTAAAGCTAAGAGTTTATCTTGATTAGAAACTGAGCACTGTCCTGGGAGGTTCCTGTTCTCAAGGAGGTAATTGCTCTCCACTGCTAGGGAAATAAGGAGTTAACAGGAGAGATTTTTACATACTGAACTGCCATTGCCATTTCCAGCATTTACACTTTATGTCTGGCAAACCAAGGGACGAGAATATGCAGGTCAGGGAGGCTTCTCTTCTAAGAAAACATAAATGCACACATCACTGATATGAAAAGCCAAGGACAGGTGAGAATACTCGAAGTGTTGTCACACATCTTTCCTGAAATAAAGAGGTTGAGAAAATCTCCTTTAGCAACCATTTGGTCATTCAAGCAGCTGTGATTAGTTCCAGTGAGAATTACATTTTACTCTTGTTTCATTCAAGAAACTTCTCTTTTTCCCTGCTGGTAAAATCTGGGCTGCTGGAAGAAAAAAGCGAGAAAGGCTGAGGCAGACATGTACACTTCATCTCAGTAGCTGCATGTAAGCTCTCCTCCTGTGAACAGCTTCCTCAATGCAGAGCACTGCTAGGCCTTCACCTCACCCTCCACTGTCCAAGCTTGCTGAGCATCCCTGAAAACAGCCAGTTACTGCTCAAAGAAATCCTTTCACCTTCCCCGCTCTCTTCCCTTACAAATTTTACAATACTACTCATCTGAATTGGAAGCAGCTTCCTTCAGCAGCACATAGCCCTCTTCATTACAGTTTCCTATGTTTGCAAGGACAAGTTCCAGTCACTTCTGCAGCAATGCTTTGGGGGTCTTTTTTTTTCTGCCAGTATGGTTTTTCAAAAACGCTCCCCTGAACTGTATTTATTTTCCCAACTGTATGTACTTCCCAACACAGTTCATTTTTGGCTGGCAATCATCTAAAGTGCTGCATGGCTTTTCCTCCCTCTCTGGACTGGTGTGTTCTACCACTGCGCTTTCTATCAACCACTGCGTTATGTTGGCCCAGTTTTCCTACCCTCCCCGTTTCTCCTGTTGCTGGTTGCGTACCAGGCTTCTCCTTTTTGCCTGTTTATCCCACATTCATCTTCTTTCTCCTCTTTTTACCCTGAAAACACAACGTCTTTGTGATCAATGTAACTTCTGCTTTTAAAAGGAGACCTGTCTCTTCCTGCTACCCACCACATTCTGACATAGAGCAACTTTTTCCTGTGTGTTTTCCTCCTTGCCACCCATTCGCCGCTCTGAAGCTCTTGTTCAAAAGACACATAGATTCCCTCCATGATGTATTCTCACTTCTGGACAAGTTCCCCATACTTACCCACTGCTCCTGATAGACATATGGGTTCTCTAGTGGTATGTATGTCCTTGCAATCTGCCAAGCCACACATTGAAGAAAAAGTATGCCGTGAGTTGACATGCACACACCTGAAGTGTGAGTCTCTGTCTTGCCTCCCATACTGTCACTCCAGTAGCTGGATGCTCATGGCACCTGACCAAGCTATTCTTCTGTCAGCCTCACTCCAAGGTCTCTCCCCACAAACACAAATTTTCAAGCTTTTTTTAGCTTTTCAAGCTGACTTTTTTCCTCCAAGGTACCTTGGTAATTTCTTGGTTATTACTTAACTTGGGTGGAGGTCATCCAAAGAAAACTTGGTCATTGTTATTTTGTTCCCAGCACTGCCAGGCTTTGGGCAAACACCCCTCAGAATGGTTGAGGGTATTCCATTCACTCATTCATATTCCTGTTGTATCAGCTGTTACCCAGGCCATATTATCAAGATGGTGCCGCACAGATTCCACCCCTCCCTGCCTCCCCCCAATTATATGTAAAAGGCCAGAGCTAGAAATCCTATCCTCTCACTTTTCTGTGGAGGCATGTATTACTCCCAGCAAAAGCTATATGGTTTCACCTGTCACAGATGTAGTTTTCTTATGAGATTACATGCATAAATTATCCATTGGAAGAGACTACAGTAATTATGCAAGAGGTATCTATATTGCCCTAAAATAGGGAATTTCTCATTTTATATATGCTCACCACAACTTCTATCCTTACATAGATTCTGATTCTTCAAAGGCCAGAAGAGAACACAGAAAGCAACTGAACTGGAAAAACTCCATCATAATAATGTCTTTGAAAACCAGCATGGATTTACAAGACAAGCAATTATTTTTTTTTACTAAGCTGACACTTCATAACAATCATTTAAGAGATTTTTTTTAATCACAGGCAGAGTTATCACCACTATCACTAATAAGCCTGCAAATAGCACTTCAGATTCTGAGATCCTCCTGTGCATTATGTGTTTACTGCAGGCTGGAGTACAGCTGTTGCAGAACCTGCAGTCCAGCCACAGTAAAATCTTTCTCTTGTATCTTCACATTGTTAATGAAGGGCAAAATAGCCTCCAATTATTCACGAAGTGTTTGAAACATTGGCACTTATAAATCCCACCGTCATCTCTGCCTGTGGAAAGTCTACCAAAGGAATGCTCCATCACATTTGTGACACTAGAAAAGTGCATGGCTGAATTGGCAACGTGATCCTTTACTGCCTGGGTAAGGTTCTATTACCCAGTGAGAAAGGGGATTTGCCCCATTAACCACATGCAGATAAGCACTATGACTCCATCAATTACTTCTGCCTGCAGTCTTCTTCAGATCGAGGCCACAGGGAAGCCTATAAATACTAGTATTTTTCACATAGGCATGACCCAGCTTGTTATGACAGCATACACACCCTCTCTGTCACCTACATTTATTGAAGACAATGTTTAGAGGTCTCATGATGCTTGTATTGAGTTTATGTGGCAAGGTGTTGGACAGCGGGGGCTGCAAGGGCAGTCTTTGTGAGAAGAGGACTGAGCTATCCTGTGCTGGAGTCAGATGGTTCCAGATGGCTCCAACCAACCCACCCACCACAGGGTACAGCTGAGCACCGCAGCCACAGTGGTGGCACCTCTGGGAGAACATACTGCCTCCTTTCATTGAAATGAGAAGAAAGGGCAATTCTGAATTTTCGTGGTGAGGAGAAAGCCTTAACCAGGTTATCTGTTTCTGCTGGTTTGCCTGCAAAGCAAGCTCAGTGCTGTAAAATTAAAACTAGAAAACTATGTTTCCTTTGATACCAAGATTTCATTTAATATTAGCTACCAAATATTACTTCGTTTTCACGTGTCATACACGCAGCAAATATCTTAACTCCATCTAGTAATTAAACATTTTAATTACTAGAATTTCAGATAGAGTAAGATATATTTAAGAAATAAAATGGTTTCAGCTTTGCATCTCCCATTAATCATTACACTGAGTATTCACTACATACGATATACAAGTTAACAATAAGATTACGTACAGCTAAGGTCAACGTAATGGAGCTGCACTCTATCTTACTGTTTTCCTGAAATTACTGTGGGTTTTTTCTGTATACATCACTGCCAGATTCTTTGTATTTTCCCAAGAAAGTATGAAGAACTGGTAACCCCATTGTTCTTTCATTATGCCCTTAGTCAATGCATAATATTCAGATATGTTCTATCAATTTTTTTGTCTATTTTTTCTACAGAAGTGTTAATTAGAACTCCTACAGAGGTCCAGTTTTTCATATCTATAACCAGGTACTTTCTTTATGTCATTGGTGCTTGTAACTAATAGAGATCTTCACTGTTCATGACAGAGGACTCTTCAAGCAGGGAATCATTAACAGCAGTGTTTTCCAGGAGATGGATATTGGGAAATCAAACACTCTGCAGTTTACAAAACAAACATTTAGCTATCACAGAAAAAAACACACTTTATAAAAGTTTCAGGTGCCTTTTTTTCCCCCTATTTTTTTCCTCCATCTCTCACCATCATACAATAACTTTGCAGTTAAGTTTCAGGATTTTTCTCTTTCTCTAAATGCATATTGCTTACATTTGAGCACATACTCAGACTGAACTCTGCTGCATAGCAATACATTTCCCAAACAGGGAAATGGGCATACAGAAAGGTCACATGGCACTTCAGTGCTAATCCTGCGAAGAATATATGCATAAATTCAACAAAATTGGTTTCATATGGGGTTTTCCATAATCTTCAAAGCTATCTCAGTAAGCTGGAGAGGCACACGTCCCTCCCCACATCAAACCCTATTCCTATTCCACTATGTACAACATGCTAACCCATTCTCTACCAAAACTTGCATTCTCCAAAAGGTGGCAAACACTTTCATTTTTAGGGCAGCTTCTCCCTGTATGATCATGAACAACAAGGAACTTGGACTCTTGTGAATGCAGGCCCAATATCATCTGCCTATAATAATCTGTTTTCACCTAAGAGATGGCCAAAACCTTCTTTAGCCAAACACCTGAGCACTCTATATTAAAAATGAAGAAACTAAGGGAAACTGCTTACCTACTAATACAATCATTCTTGGAAAGAAAATTAGTTCTACCCTTCTTTGTGAACCCAAATTTTATGCCAGGATTTTACTGTTCATCACATGGAGGTTTTCCACTCCCACATACCTAGCTGAGGCTCCAGAGCCAACCTCAGTAAAGACACTAAGAACTGCACCAGGCAGCACAGCAGAATTTCCAAGCAATCAGAACCCTGACATAATTCCTTTGTCCCCATAAATCTTCCACTAGTCTTATATAAGAGTAACAAATGTGTTTAGAAGGCATCAGTGACCAAGTACACCAGAAAGAAATTCTGCTTAGTAAAAACATGTCATGGGGCACTACTAGTTTTGTGTGTATAGCACAGCTGGAAAGCTCAGAATCACTCTTGCGGCTGCCCTCTTGTTCAACAGCTTTCTTGTGGTCCAAAGGCAGGCTTATCTTTCTTATTGTTAGTAGCACCGGCTGTAGGACACAGCATAACTAAACCAAAGCACGTGCTGTTCCTCATGCCCAGCACAGTACACTGTGCATGGGGCAGACATACCTGAAGCTGTGTTGGCTTACAGCAGACACCCAGAAAAAACACTTAACAGTTTTTAGTGTTTCCATAGAGATGCTCGACACGGTTCTTTAAGTCTTATTGGTGAAATTTTCTTGCTTTCCTAATCTTTAAGCAAAAAGATCTCTGCCTGCATCTTTCCCCTAAGAAGCAGGGTCCTACAGAAGTCTGCAGGGTTTTGGTAGCCACAGAATGTATTTAGCAGTAGGGACTATAATTATTAACACCTGTGAGAAGCATAAGTACTGTTCCATAAATGTAAAAGGTATGATGGGTTCTTCATTAGGATGGGGATCTATAAACAAAACTTCCTTCATCTGGGAGTATCTCAAAACCTGTTCTGAGAACACTGCTCCAATTGAGAGCATGTTCCTGAAAAAGAAATATACTGAGAAAAAAACAAAGTACGAGTGCCACCTACTGTTCTTAGTTAACAAAAGACTCTTGAATGCCAGTTTCTTCTCCTCACCTTCCTCTTCACTCTGGAGTATGGTCAGCCTCACAACTAGCTGATTGACACCTGCTTCTGGCGTTCACCAGGAATTGCTTAATGTTTTTGCACTGAGCCTGCAGCAACTTCAGTTCATAGCTGCCACAGAGAATTTCTTCCAGCACTCAACATGCAAAAGCAGAGCTGCAAGATACGGAGAGAATTTACTGGGAGAGTATCCCTATCTGATTGTCCTGCCCTTATATTTTTCCCTAGGAATCTGCTACTGGACACTGAAAAGCACATCCTAATGTTCTATCAGTTCAGTAACAGTCCATAAAATAAATGCTTTCCTGTAACAACCTTAGCCTGATAGCAGCACTAAAACAAAAAATAGAGATAAGCCCTCAAAAAAACCCCCCTTGATATCTGGAAGAAAATCACACCAAAAAGTAGTTAACAGATACTAAATCTGGTATTTTGATTTTTCCTTTATACAGTTTATTTTATTTGATCTGTTTAATATCAAATACACACAGAAGTATTTAATTCCCTCAATTTAAACAGAAAAAAACACCCTAAAAGAAATATCAGTCTGAATGTTTCAGTGGAAGAAAACTCAAGATTTCCTCAGGTACCAAATATTCTGCTTCAGGCCTTCTTCTTGAGGATGCTTTCACTAGTATTTTTTTCTAGTTTATGGTTTCCAGTGAGGACAAACTTTGGACTCCTTTAGGGAAATTTAATTAACTGAGGATAATATATTTAGTTTGAACAGTTCAGGTGCATCTTCACTAGCAGTTTAGTGAGTAGCATCACTTCTCTTAGGTATGAATGCGCTGAGTATCGGTCCTCACAGGACCACACTGTGCACACACTATGGTTTCTCTCCTAAACTAAGCAGAAAGCTTCACCCTAGGATGCAATCCAGAGTACACAGTGTTAGTGGGGACACAAAGTACAGCCTTTAAAGCAAGAATTCAGCAACTCTGCAGTCCTTCTGCTATATGCAAGCAACAGTTCCAGAAATATTTATGTCTCGTTCGTCCTCTGCAGTTGAAGGAAATCCAAAATGATCAGGAATGTAATTGGAGATCAGTCACAAGCTTCTGGGCCTTCCAATCAAAATAAAAGCCAGAGCAGCATCTTGGTGGGATCATCTCTGCAAAGTGCCAGCTGACAGGCACAAACTTATACCTAGTCTTTCTATTTCCAAAGAGCATAACTTTTAACACAGTATTTACCTCATCAATGTGATTGATCTTATACCACCACTACATCTTCAGTTCAGGAGAACCAAACAAAGGGCACCACCTTCACCTTGATTCTGTCCAGAGATTATTACTCTGGTGAACCCAGTCAGGGAAAGGACCAAAAGTTTCATTTGGAGGCTGAATACCTGATGGCAGTCTGTTAAGGTCACAAGGAAACTGATCTCTGCAGAGTCCCATCCTACAGAATGAATGCTGCATCAAGTTAAAAGTAAAAACGAAGGTAACATTCGAAAAAATAGGGACAGAAACTAAGTCTTTGCTAAACCCAGGGAAATCTGCCTCTTACAGGAAGCTGAAGAATTTTGTCTGGGAGAAGGAAAACAAGGCTACTACACTATTCAATCTGTCATCTCTGGGGACTAAACTAGAGGACCCTGTTGAAAGATATTCAAAGGCTTTGGAAAAAGGAGGTTAAGCACCCTCCCCAATGAGAACATCCCTAGGGAATATCCTAAGGTCTGAGTGTTGGAATTACTGAAACAGAAGAGATTTGGTAATGTTAGAGCTCTGACTTTGACTCAATATAGTACGGGTGGGAGATGGGAGATTCCTGTGGTTCGTGAATTCTTGAAGATCGCCTATCTATTGCTCGTGGTGAAAGCCTAGACCTAATCTTTAAGGAAAAGATCTCTGCCTGCATCTTTCCCCTAGCAACAGTTAATGACACAATGAATCCATGTTTCCATGTAGCTGCAGTAGTTTGACTTATGGGATAGAAGGAAAAGAAGGCATAGCAGCTGTTTTCATACAATCATACATTTCATGTGTTTTCACTAGAAAATCAGTGAATTTTCCCCTCCCTGCCCTTATGCGGCTGTGTGTTACCCATACTCACGTACATGTAGAATCTGGTAATGTCTTAGGAGAGTCTGTTCTGAAACTAAAGACAGTGCTGTTAAGCGGGGTAAAAATTAATTCCACTTCAGAGAAAACAGCAGTAAGAAGGAAAAGATGCTACCAGGAAGACTGCAAAATGGTGAACGCTGAAGGTGCTGTTCCACACACTGCTGCGCATAGGGTCAAGCACACAGAGAAGCATCATGCTGAAACTGATAATGCAGGCTCTGGAACAGGTTTGCAGTGGTGCTCCACACGTGACCACATTTTATCACTGTCCCTTCTCTGCTGCATTTTTCTTTCTCGTTTTGTATTTTCCACTATGCCACCAAAACACACTGCAGGGGATAATTTATTTAAAAAAGGAAAAACAAAACAAGTAAACACACACAAACAAACAAAGAATAAAAACCACACCAAAAAAAAAAACAATACCAAAATAAAAAAAACCAACCCCAAAAAAGCCCAAATGGCTACTACCTTACTTCCAGATACACATTTCTTGCTGAATTCCTCTATTTCAACAGAACATGAGCTTTTCCCATCTAAACCCCACAGCTCTCAGTTTGAAATTGTTTACCTTTGCAATGTACAGCACTTCAACGTGCCCTATGTACAACCACTCCCATGACGACTTTACTTTGTCAATGGCAATTTTAAAAACAGACCCATTTTTATGTGTTTCACTGCCCAAATATCACAATCCTGCAGCTGCAAACATTGTCTGCAACTAAGAATTCTGCAGTAAGATCTGCATCTCTTTGGTCTGCAGCTGCAAAAACTCATCTTTGCCCAAAATGCTCTACACAGTCTGCTTCTTGCACTCAGCATTAACTTGGAATTGTCTATGCAATTCGGCCTTTCCTACAAGTTTCCTAGGAATGCTTTGTTTTAACCTCCTCAACTGTTTTTGCTGATTTAACTTGTGTACAGTTCCCCTTCCAGTGCCTCAAAGCTTCCATACACAAATTTTATTTCCTGTATGAGGATGATGGTTCAGGTTTGGGAGGAACTTCAAATCTCTGTCCCTACCTCAGGCATCTACAAAGTTTAAAGTGCAAGTCTCCTTTCCTCTACAGCAGGATCTCTGTGCAGGACACTCAATAAGGATGTGTATCTCAGCACAGCTGGGGAACCCCCATAACTCAAACTCTCTAATGATTTCACTGAATTTGCTGACACAGGAGTGTCCTATAGAATCCATGTAAAGAACAGCATCTAAAACCTCCATCACAATCTTCCCAACAGTGGGCTTGTCAGCACTGGTGTGCTGTTATAGGAGACAACTTTGAATTTCAATACATGTAATATCACAACGCTTGTGAAAGTGGTGTGTGAACAAGTCAAAACACCATCACCACAGTAACCCCCCCAGCCAATCAGGAATAGACCAGCAAAGCCTAGAGAAATATCCGACCAATGATGAGGGAATGACACAGTGGAACAATTCATGAATCTGTAAAACCTCAAACTGCAAAACAAGCTGAAGGAGGATTAACTGACTGCTTCTCAACCCTCCTGATGAAAGATGTCATGGAGCTCCAACACCTGTGCCAGAAAACTGCAACATGTGCATACTCTCAGGTCACATTCTGTTAGCACACAGGTCACATTCTTTTAGCACAGACAGTAAATATAAGCCTACAGGGCTTATCATATGTGTGTCTTGATTTCTATTTCCAGAGATCAAATCTTAGCTAACGTGCTCAGATGGTCTGAGCCATTTGGTCAAACCACACCATCAGAGCTATGGACTGTTAAGGATATGCAATAGCCAAGCACCAGAAAGTGATGGCCACACACAGCTCCAAGATGAATAGGTGGATATACTGTCTTTCCAGGTCTTGGCTGCCTTTGTTCCTGAATTAACACCGTTTTTCCACCTTTCATTCTTGATTCATTAGAGGAAGATAATAGGCAAGAAGCAGCAGGAGCCCCTCTAAGTACGAAATTTATATCAAGTGTTCAGTCTCACAGATGAAAAGGCTGACATCTCTCAGAACAACGGTATGTTAAAAAAAAAAAAGAAAGTCTCTTCCAGTCGCTGCTCCTGCTGCTCCTTGCTCCACGCAGGACATACTTCCCCCGCATGTTAAGAATAAGGGGCTACAATGTCCTGTAAGGATGTGCCCTTAAGCAAAAAATACAATGCTGACATCAAGTTCTGGAATCAGATCAGATACAATCATGAAAGTTGCCCTGCATATCCTAAATGCTTCTATTCCTTCTCACTCTTTTATTACAAAACCTCTGTTGCAACTTAAATGCGGTGTATTGTGTGCCAGGTGCAATGCAGTCACACATGGAAGACATTTAAAGGTATTTAATTTCCTTACGATCCCGTGGAATGACACGAAGTGGTACTTCTGAGCTGAAAAGCTATCAATGCAGCAATTCTGAGAGAAGAAAAACTTCAGAGGGAGTCAAAGAGAATGTAAAGTGAATAATTAAGAGCAAGAGCTGAGACTGTCAGGACTGCTTCTGCTTTTTGCTTGCAACGATGTTTAGCCTCTTCCACCCTGACTGGACAAAGATCCTAACAGAAGTAAAATCTGGTTGTTTTGCTAGAACACAGCAGGGCTTTGAAAGAATTCTGAGGAGACCTTTGGTGAGATTAGTAAAATAATTTAATAGGCAGTCATGTTGGTAGGTAGAGAACAAAAAGACATTTGCATTTCAGACTGCCTGTACGGTTTGGGAATAGCGGAAGAAGAAAAGTAAGCCTAAAGAAGCCTGCAGCTATTCTGCACTGAGGAAAAAACCCTGACAGAAAGCAGGAGAGTTGAAGTTATGGGAATAAGATTCTGGAAAAAACCTACAAAAACATCTTTTCACTTCCAGGCTAATGCAATATTGTTTAGTGAACGCAAATAAGCTGATTTCTCATTCAAATCATGGAGTCATGGAATCAGAATAATTCAGGTTGGAAGGGAGGTGATTCCAACCTCTTGCTCAAACCAAAGTCTTCTGCAAGGCCAGACCAGGTTGCTCAGGGCTTTATCCAAACAGGTCCTGAAAACCTCCAAGAATGGACATCCCACGACATCTTTGGATACCTTTTCCACTGATTGTCCTCAGGGGGAAAACTTTCCCCTAACATCCAGCCTAAACTTCTAGTTTCAATTTATGCCCATTGCACCTCATTCTTCCACAACACAACCAGAAGAGCCTGTCTCCATGTTTTTGATAAGTTCCTCGTAAGTACTGGCAGGTTGCTATTAGGTTTTGCTTGGAGCCATCTCTTCTCCAGGCCAGAAAAGCCCAGTTTCCTCACTTCTCCCCAAGACAAATGCTTCAACCCCTTGAGCATTTTGATGGCTCTCTGTTGAACTTTTTCCAGTTTGTCCTAGTCATCCTTGTATTTGAGGTATCCAAATCTAGATGCAGATGTGGTCTAATGAATGCTGAATCCCTTATCTCCTGGGTATGCTGTTAATACAGCCCAGGAGGCCACTGGCACTGTTTGCTGCCAGGATACATTGCTGGTTTATGTTCAGCTTTTTCCCCCAGGTTGCGCTCAGCAGTGCTGCTCCCCAGCCAGTCAGTCCCAGTCTGCATCACTGGGAAATCAAAATTACAGAGCAATGTAGGTCAGACCTATGGAGGTCATCCAGTTCAACTCTCTTTCTCAAAAGCAGGGCTAACCTCAAGGTTAGATGAAATGGTATCCACCATCTAAACCCGAAACCCAGAAATGACATACAGAAAACAATCCATGGGAAGTTTTAAATTCTATTTCTAAAGAAATCTTTAAAACACTCTTCTTCTTATTATTATTCTCCAAGTACATCATAACCAATAAAAACTGGAACTATAAAAAGGTAAAAGAGACAACAGCAGCTGCAAAAATAATAGAAGCACTCAAAAATAATTATTCGATAATGGTGAGGACAGGGAAAGTGAAGGATTTTAGTTAAACATTTATTAGAATGAATACCAGATCCAGGCTTATATCAGTTGCATCGGGAAGCAAATGCAAATTTAAGACAGCTTTCAAGCACAACCATGAAATTAAGAAAAATCTTCAGGGCAAATAAAAATGATGGCCTGGAAGTGAACACAGCAACAATGATCATGCAGACTCCTCTCACAGCCTCAGTCCATTTTCATACTGAAACTGCTCATGCCTCTCAAGGCTCTGAAAAGACCATCCAAGGCAGTCAGACTGTCAACAGACTACTCCAACAGAAGCAGGCTGGGCGAGAGACAGAAGATGCAAAGCTGAGCAGCCCCTGTCCCCAGAGCAGAACTTGGCAGTAGGATATTTGCAAAGCACAGAAATTGGGTATGAGCATCACTATCCCCTACATGTGCTCAGCCCCTATCTCTGCCTTGACTGAGGCTCTGGTGAAGGGCTGCCCCATTCACTAGCTTGCTCACTTTCTTACAGCTTTTTCTCTCCCTAATGCAGACACAGAAAATACCCATTAATCTTTCCTTTTGTCCCCAACCTACCTGCTATGTGTTCCCCGGACAATTTCAGCTCTGCTCACATCCTTGGGGTGGCAGACAGCAGGGTCCATGGCACTGCCAGACTCATGTTCATGAATATATCAGCAAAGGAAGAGATGGGAAGTGGGGAACGCGGACAGCTTGGAAGAAGCAAGAGAAAAATCAAAGGGCAGCGCCAGTACAATCCCTCTGGTACCTTTGTTCCCTCTCAGAGAGAAAAACAGATTGTACTCAGTTGGGGTCTGCACATCTCATGCTGCTGACTCAGATCATGCCCTTAGGACGAAGGGTACCATGGCTGTTGGAGAAATAGCAGGAAGCAGTAGTTCACCCACCCTGCCTGGTAAAGACAGCCACTCACCACTGACTGAAGTGTCAAACAGAAAAATCAGAAAAAAAACAGTGAAAGCCCTCCACCTCCGGCACTGAGTATATCTTTATAAAAACACTCCCTCCAAAGATCTTCACTACATCTGCCCAGAGCTGACGAGCTGAATCCCACATGAAGTAGTGAATAAAAGTTATGTAAACTTTGCTACATTTCTGTCACTTGAGTTAACTGTTTGGAACTGTAATGGGACAGGGATACCCAGGTACTTTGCTTGTTTGTCAAGGTTTTAGCTGCTGAGGTTGATGAACTTCTGTACCTAGTGACTTGATCTGGTCACAACTCCTTGAAAGCTGTCATCTGGCAAGGCTGTGGTCATGCACTGTCACTGTAACATTCCATGAGCACTTTGTCTTCTTAAACAGAAACTAAAAATGCATTATCACAAAAGCAAACCGCTACCTTAGGATCTTAATGAAACAAGATCATTAAAAATTACCAAACTATCTGCCAATTCAAAGATTCATAATACAGAAGAAATGAAGCATTTCCCATGCTTGTAGGGAACTTCAAAAACAAAAGTTATTTTCCGTTCCCACGGAGAATCGGAGCTGCATTTCCCTCAGCACTATATAAACGGCACTTCCTGTTGGTGCACATCTAGGGCTACTACTAGAAACAGAACTTAGCGTTTAAGTTTGGGATTCCCTATTATAACTATGCTTTTTTACCACCCAGCTTGTTTTTTCAGCACCCTAAAGTTAAAATAAATATCTGATTTTAAATCCTTTCCTATGTAAAGCAAATTAAGTTTTTAGTTGCTAAAAGGGAAAAAAGTTCCTTTTACCAATCTACTTTTTCTTATTTTATCTTTCATCCAGTCTCCATGGATAACACTGTAGTATAGAAAGAAATTACATAGGAATATGAGTTTCTGAGAATTACACAGAAAAGTGAGACTGAGTTTTAGAAACTACGCAAGTTACTTGTACTAACAAGTATTATATTCTCATTGTTACTGTACATTTCTGGTTACTGGAGTATTTTTAAAATTTGGATTTAAATGGAACACACTAGCTCTGTGAAGAAGCTGTAAAAGGACAAATACACAGTTTTTTTGCCTATAAAAGAGCAATGTATCTGTTTGTTACCTATTATATATCATCTGATTCACGTTTCATTCTCCACTAAAAATAAATGAAGGATGATCTATACCATGCAACAGATCTGGTAATACTTATGTATCTGCTACCACCTGCTGACAAACAACATTATTGATTTTATCCTAATGAATCTTAAAGAAGTAACTGCCATTTCCCTGTAAGAAAGTTTCCATGGCTGCTACAGCAGCTTACAGTAAAAGCTACGTGATTTTTTTAATACAGTATGTATTTTAATACAGTGTGTAATTTCCTATCCACCCAGCTTGTCTGCATCACAGATTGACCACTGACCAGCATATTCCACTCAGAAAGCAGCTACTATTTCCTTCATTCACTGAAGCCCATCAGCTACTCCAGATGGTTACTGTAGTCAATTGCTGAGCAGTTACAAGAAACTGATTCCTCATTTACAAAAATCCAAACCCATTCATCTATTATATTAGATGCTAAAATGCTACTTCCAAATGACAAGTCAGTTTCTTCCAGTATGTTTACCAATCTACACTGTGGAACTAAACCAGCTCTTTTCTCTCAGTCTTAAAATTAACAGCAGAATGGTAGTAGAAATGACCACTTTTGCATCACCCTACTAAAACCTACAATGATTTAAGTAAAGCTGTTGATTGGTTTCCATATATTATTGTTACTGAGAAAAGGATTATCAAAACCCTAAAGCAAAACAGAGAAACACGTCTCAGTCTCAGGTATCTCACACTACATTGCAGAAGTGTGACATTAAAAAAAGAGTAATTCCCAGTAATGGCTTGTATTTGACCACATGGTAGACTAAATGAAAAAGTATCTGTAATATTTACCTACACATGCACTTCCAAACATTTTGAAAAAAAAGCCGAAGAGCTCAGAAAAAATAATATCATGAAAGCAGAATGTGGAGCTATGGTATGACAGCATGGTTTGCTCGACAAAGCTAATCCTATTAAGCTTCATTATGCCTCCTGGCTTAGTTGACAAATCTGAGCTTGAAATCGGCGTTGAAGCATGATAAGGCTTTAAGAGCGGTCAGTTCTTCCAGACATGTATGTATTTAGCAAAAGGAGTTATAAATGAGAGGTTTAACCTTCTAAATGTCTTTCCATTCACTTTCCATTGTACAGTACTTTTTTTTTTTTTTTTCTGTTTGGCAAAAGAATTTTTCAGTTGATTTAAGTTCATGCATGGAGTGGTCAAGTGGGCATTTTTGTCAGAAAATTCTGACAAGGGCTTAAAATTCCCTTTTTCCTGCACTCCCATCCCTAAAGCAGAGTGAGTATTGCAGAGAGAAGCCCAAAAAGCCAACACCAATCCAAGGTGCCCAGCCTGCCTCCACTGATCAAATTGTGACAAACACTCTCCCACCAGCTTCCTAACCTCAGGGTCAAATACTAAAAACATAGCTAGAGCCTCTTGATCCTTTTCTGAAAAGTCAGGGCTAGTTTTGAGGAATGCAATTTCAGTCACAGAAGCAGAAGAGGTGGTTCTGACCTCGGCCACCCTCAGGACAGTCAGCCAGAGGGCTGTGGAGAGACAGCTTTGCTTGTCCTCCTCAGTGATGGAATTTCCAGAGTTGGAAGGGACCTCTAGAGATCATCTAGTTCAACTCCCCTGCTAAAGCAGAGCACATCACTCGGGACTGCATCCAGGTGGGTCTTGAAAATCTCCAGAGAAGGGGACTCCACTCTCTTGAACTGGGGAGCCCAGAACTGGATGCAGTGTTCCAGTTGTGGCCGTATCAGTGCAGAGTAGAAGGGGGGAAGGACCTCTCTCAACCTACTGGCCACACTCTTCTCTATGCAGCCCAGGATTCCCTTGGCCCTCTTGACAATAAGGGCCCATTGCTGGCTCATGTTTACTACCAGGAGCCCCAGATCCTTCTCCTCAGAAGTGTTTTCCAGCAGATCCACCCCTAACCTATACTGGTGTCTTACATTCTTCCTCTCCAGGTGCGGGACCCTACATTTCCCCTTACTGAACCTCATTAGGTTCCCCTCCGCCCAGCCTTCCAGCCTTTCCAGGTCACACTGGATGGCAGCACAGCCCTCTGAAGTGTCAGCCAGCCCTCTCAGTTTGGTATCATCAGCAAACTTGCTGAGGATACACTCTGTCCCCTTGTCCATGTCACTGATAAGTATGTTGAACAAGACTGGACCGAGTATTCACCCCCAGGGGACACCACAGGTTACAGGCCTCCAGCTGGACCCTGCTCCATTAAGCACAACCCTCTGAGTCCTGTCACACAGCCAGCTCTCAAACCACCTCACTGCCCCTCATCTAGCCCACACTGCCTCAGCTTCCCAATGAGGAGGTTGTGAGAAACACCAGCTCACATGTAGAATGTAAGAGAGGACAAAGTCATTGAAGCAAAGGCTAAAAACAAAGTATGGAAGGGGTTTATTAATAATTTATGAAACAGTACTGAATCAGGTGCACCTCCAGGCTAGATGCACAAATTCTTTTTTCATTTTTAGGTTTATATACATTTTATCCCGACCACTTATGTTTCTATCTCCCCTCTCATTGGTTGAGAAGTTAGAGCTCACATCCTTCCTGACCACTTAACCTATTATTTAATTTACCCTTTTTTCCGTTGTAAGGTCTTAACACACCTGCTCCAAGAAGTCATTACCCTAAACACGCCTTTGATTAGTGGATTAGATGAGATGTCTCCCAGTCTTTTACCCCCTTCTGCTGTCCACTATTAGTAACTACAAGCACTCTGGTGGTCATTTACTTCATCAGGTGGTCCTATCTTCCGCTTCATCAGTTGTCCTCTAGATGAACCTAGCCCACATAGTAGTCTTCACAACCCGCCCCCGATGATGTTATGTCCAACCCTGTTTGTCTTCGGCCTTGGTGATACTCCCCTATTCTTTATGTTGTTGTTTTGAAAGTTTCTTTTTCCCCCTTTGTTTCCTTTGCCCAGATAACATCCTGCTGACAAAACACGGTATTCAATAGCAAAAGGATACTGGGGATATATCAGGAAAGGCCAGTTTGAGCAACCTGCTCTAGTGAGAGGTGTCCCTGCCCAGGGCAGGGGGGTTGGAACTTGATGATCTTTAAGGTCCCTTCCAACTCTAACCATTCTATGATTCTGTGATTCTATGATTCCATGAGGCTCTTACCTCTGGGCGCCTTTCAGGATGTATATCATGACCAAAGGATACAGAGTAGCTGAATTAAAACTTTAAACCCGTTTCTCACAATGTTATGTGAGACAGAATCAAAAGCCTTGCTGAAGCCAAGGCAGATGACATCTACCACACTCCTCTCAGCCATCCATCCAGTTATAACCACACAGGAGGCTACCAGAGCAGTCAAGCATAATTTATCCTTAAATCCAGGATCAACTCCCCTTTCAAGCAGATGAGGAAATGCCACCCAAGTCAGATAAACACCCTCTCTCCCCCTTCTCCATCGCCCTTCAGTAACGACCGAGACCCGGCTCAGGCTCCCTCCACGGGGCAGGGAACGGTCCGCGGCCCAAATCTCGCGAGAAGACGCCCAAGGGCTGCCGGGGGGGTGCGAAGTGTCGCGAGAAGACA
>VXBW01004652.1:2236731-2324654 GCA_013400375.1 Thinocorus orbignyianus
GAAACCCCTCCTGGCGCCACTCCGCCAGCCGGCATGGAGCAGCCGTTAAGCGGCCCGCCGGGGCTGTCCGCCATCCTGGCGGTAAGATGGGGACCTGGGGACCGGGCTGGCTGCTCGCCCGGGTAGAGGAGGAGGAGGAGGCACCAGCCACCGTGTGTGTGGGTGCGTTGGGGTGCCCGCTCCTTCGCCAACTTGGCATGGAACGGGCCGTTGAGCGCCGTTCCTGAGTGAAATCCACTGTCGTTTCCGGGGCGGGAGGAGGAGCTGCTCGGTGGGGCTCTCCACAGCTTAATGGCCTTTCGTTTTGTCTGTAGAGGACGGACTGGTCCGAGCCGTGGCTGCTGGGGCTGGCGGTTTTCCACCTCTTCTGCTTCCTCCTGACATGCGTCTCTTTCCAGCACTACCGGGTGCAAATAGGGCACTTCCTCTGCATGGGTGAGTCCCAGATTCCTGCTTCACTCGTCTGCTGTTGTGGCGAGAAAGGGCGTGTGCATTGCTTAAGCCGCTTATGCTTTCAAAAATAGCTTATTTCTGTCTCTTAATGCTAACCGTTTTCTTCCTGTACTTGCACAGCGCATGGTTTTATGCTTTGGAGCAGATAAAGTGCGTGCAAGTCAATATTTCGCTTGCAATAATTATAGAATCATGGAATGGTTATGGTTGGAAGGGACCTTAAAGATCATCGAGTTCCACCTCTCCTGCCATGGGCAGGGACACTTTCCACTAAACCAGGTTGCTCAAAGCCCTGTCCAACCTGGCCCTGAACACTTCCAGGGATTTGGGGCATCCACAGTTTCTCAGGGTAACCTGTGCCAGTGCCTCACCATGCTCATAGTAAAGAATGTCATCCTAATATCTAATCTAAATCTCCCCTCTTCCAATTTAAAACTGTTTCCCCTCATCCTGTCACTACACTTCCTGACAGAAAGTCCCTCTCCAGCATTCCTGTAGGCTCCCTTCGGATACTGGAAGGCTGCTATAAGGTCTCCCTGTAGCCTTCTCCAGGCTGAACAACCCCCACTCTCTCAGCCTGTCTTCCCAGGAGAGGGCTCCAGCCCTCTAATCATCTCTGTGGCCCTTCGCTGGACCTGTTCCAGCAGATCCATGTTGTTTCTGTATTGAGGACTCCAAAGCTGGGGTCTCAGGAGTAGAAGTGGAGAATCGCCTCCCGCAGCCTGCTTGTCATGCTTCTTTTGATGCATAATGCATGTGTCTGCCCGCATTAAACTTACAGAAGCTTCTGTGACTTACAAATACGTGTTTATTTAGTTCTCAAGACTGTATGAAGTAGGGACTTAAAACTCTGGCCTTAGCAAGCATCTTGTATAAATAAGGTTTCTGCATGGTAAGTGCTGTGTGTATTAAATTGTGGCTGTGCTGGAGAAGCAGAAGAGTAATCAGCTGAGAGCCAGCAGGTGCTTTCTCTTCTGCCTTGTTCTAATGCTGCAGTTCAGTGAACATGGTCAGCTTTCAGCTGGATTCATTCCTGGAGCATGTTCAGCATATGCCCTGCTGAGAGCTGTGTTAAAGGCATGAGGAATAGCAGGACTGGTTAAGTACATTGCAGTATCAGCTTGTGTTAACTTAGGGTTTATGATCTCTGGCTGAGAATCCAGAGTGGTGTTACCTACACAAAGCTGTGTCTTTATGGCTGACAGTGTTTGGTTTAATTTGGATGGCATGGATTTAGGTTAGGTCCATGTATTATGAGCAGTGCCTTTCTTCTAGCCGTGGATGGATTCTCTGGTGATTTGGGGTTTTTTTACACGGTACTTGAGTTCTGTTGTGATTGCAGAAAGTATGAACAGTTGGAAGATATTTGTAGGCAAAAAGCCACTTGAAGACTATGTTGACTTTTTAAAATATCATTTAGTGAAGTAGTCAAGTCTGGAGAAGAATCATAGCTTCCTCAAAACTGCAAATACTTAAGTCAGTCAAAGCCAAGGTTTCAGTACGTTAAGTACCCCCAAGAAGGAATCTAGAAATCTTAGTAGTTCCTATGTGTTCACTTGTAGCTGCAGAGTTTATAATGATCGGCATTGGGCAAAATAGCAATGACCTGTTTCTGGCACATGAGACCCTATATTAGTTCCCTATAAGAATATAGACTTTTCTGTCTTTAAACATGCAGAATTTCTAATGACATGCTGTTTGCTTTGGATGCTCTATACGAAGTATTTCCCACGTTTCTAACACTAGTTTGAATGTCCAAGGTCTAACTGTATTAGAAAATGCAGTGAAATTGATCATTGTTGACTTTCAAACCCAGATATGATGTGAACTTGCTGTTAACAAGAAGGATGCATAAAAATAGCCATATATAGTCCAAGCCTTGTTTGTACTTGGAAGGCTTAACCACTTTTGCTATGTCTGCAGTGTAAATAACTTTCTGCTGTAGTTAGTCAGAAATGACTGGAACTAATGAAATTTTCACATTGGTTTACTTTGGCAGGTGTGCAGCTATAGGTATGTTTATACTGTGCAGTGCCAAGCAGAGATAATCCAGGTGGTGGCAAAACAGTATAGCATGTTGAATTGTCATGGCACTTCTTTGTATCATCACACTAGTTATATAATTGGCTTGTGCAGGTCGTCTTTAGTCACTGAATCTGGTTTTTTGCTTTGTTTGTAGTGAAAAAAATAAACAAGGACAAACTTAAACTCTTCAAACTTTGTATTTTACAAAAATGCTTATGTATTTTTAGTACCTTAGCTTCAGATAGTAATATTGCATATAACCATGTGACACCACAACTTCTAAAATGATAACTTAATTCATACCAGTTTTGGGGAGCACTGGCACTTCTTTTTGCAGACATAATTTAGAAGCAGTCACCAAGAAGATTGCTGGAAAAAACACTGTTGTTTTTTTTTTATTTATTTATATGTTGAGCTCTTTCTATAAGCTCAGATGAGCAGGAGTTTGTAATATAGTGGTTATATGTTTTGATTACTTAATACTTCTTAGTAACTGTGGGACATTTCATTCCAAATTGGTTTTATGTGATTAAAAATTAAATATGTAGTTTGATCTTCTGAGGATCAAGAAATTCTACTGTCTGGTATGTATACATGTGAAGAAGTACTGAATCTAATATTTTTGTTTTGTTGTACAGTGGGCTTAGTGTACTGCGCTGAATATATAAATGAATTAGCAGCTATGAATTGGAGGTAAATGTTTTCACTTTCTCTTTTTCTTTTTTTCTTTCATTTAAATTAATATTCTTCTAACAATGTTCTTTTTTCATATAATTCCCAGAAAATGTTAGAGAATCCCTCATGCCTCATCAGAATGTGATGGCAGATGGTCTGTTGCATTGGTTAATATAAAACTTTTGAACAAAAGAAAGCGAATTTTTAATAGCTAGCGTGTGTTTATTGTACTGCTTAAAATCTGTGT
The DNA here is from genome assembly GCA_013400375.1 of Thinocorus orbignyianus. NCBI lineage: Eukaryota > Metazoa > Chordata > Aves > Ciconiiformes > Thinocoridae > Thinocorus > Thinocorus orbignyianus. Next base: position 2,240,132 of record VXBW01004652.1, read on the forward strand.
TTATGTGGGTAGTTGAAGATTAACTAGTCAGAGAACTAAGAGAAAAGCAGAGTGGGCTAATTAAAGGGAAGCGCATGTGAGCTTTCATGGGTTGCAGTTTTTTGTGTTGGGTTTCCTTTGGTATTTATTCATGTTCAATCAGCTTAGTGTTTAACACTACTTTATGCATGCATCTAATTGTAAGTCTTTACGTTCCACTTAAGGCATACAAGACCTAAATTACAGCTTTGCTACATTTTATTATTTCTGTTATCCTTTCTAATATGAGTAACCAGAATACCTGAGAAAATAATTTGAGACATTTGAGGATAAACATGATTTCTGAGGCACATATATGTACTGTTGTAGTCAAATTTAGTTACTTTATCTATGGTTATTTTATTTAGATTTTGAGTGGTAAAACCTTAAAGAGAGAAAGAGTGGTATTGTAGTAAATATTCACAACTGATGAGAGATTGACTGTCTCTTTGTTCCAGCTTAATACAGTAGAATGCTGGCTGTGCTTGGGCATCCCAAGAAGTGGGATAATCCGTATAATGTCTATGTTGAATAGTTACTGTGAAAATCTAATGTTATGTGAACTACAGTTAAGAAAGCTTTCTCTCTTAATTTCCTTTATTTTGTTTCTTTTAGGCTGTTTTCTAAATACCAGTACTTTGATTCAAGAGGAATGTTTATTTCACTAGTATTTTCAGCACCGCTGCTGGTGAATACTATTATAATTGTGGTATGTATGCATTCATTTATATGGATGCTTTCATGAAATTGGTAAGTAAATTATGTGGATTGCTTAAATTTCATAATTTACTTTTCAGGTCACCTGGGTTTACAAAACTTTGAATGTAATGACTGAACTGAAGACATTACAGCAGAGAATCAAAGCAGAAAAAGAGAAAAAGAAGTGAAAGCGCCTAAGACTTTTTCTTTCTTTTTTTTTTTTTTAAACTATAACAATGCTTATCCAGGTAATCAGTCCTTCTGTATGTTTATCCAGAAACAGTGATGTTTTTGTACCTGACATCAAGAGGACTTTGCAACTTGTGGTCGTGGACAGTGAGATGAAAGCAGGTTATCTAGAATACATCTGAGTTGGCTGTGAAATTAAGAAACCCAGTCTTAAGAGGTCTTTGTGCCCTTCATTGTAAGATTTTGTCCATGACCAAAGCTATTACTGTTGGTGCAACACAGTCTTCCAGTCTGTTTCCATTTGCTTATGTATTTTTTGCCTGTCTTAACTGTGTGTTTATCAAGTATCCTCTTCTGCTGCATAAGCCAGTTGGAGTTGTGTTGTGAAGCCCAGTAAATGAGGGATTGTATTCGGAATACCTCAGGAATACATGCTTCTGTGAAGCATTTCACTTCTTTATAAATGAGGTTTCATACTTCTGATGTGTATTGTGTGCCAGTAGCATTTTATAAATAAAATTGTCCACTGTATCTGAAATACAGTTATTTCGTATTAATTTTTAATTGGATTTTTTCATTCATTTTTTCTCATAAATTTCCATTTTGTTAAATTCTTGTGCTTAATTTGTGTAATTCAAAACAATTTCTGCATTTTTTTCAATTTACATTTCGTTATATATTTATCTAGCAGCATTAAAATTTTCTTAAAACTGGATGAGGAACTGATAACTTTTGTTTATTTGCGGGGCAGAAAGGAAGGGGAGAAACTTTATAATGTTCTATGCAATTTTGTTCCTTTTTTAAATATACTTTTATTTCTTAATAACTGAAAATGAAAAATTGACTCTAGTAGAAGTGAAGACGACTTCAGTTTTGCTCAGAGTAACCTGGATTTATTTGGTAAAGGAAATCTGGGGAGTGGGAATAAATCTAGTGGAAGACTGTCCATACGTATTCAGTAAAAGCTGTACGTGGAACCAGTTAAACTTTTGTGTGGAGACCTAAATTTCTGTCTAAAATAGATGCCATTTGGGACATAGGAAGGATGATCTATAGAATTGAATTTGGACTGACATGAAGAACAGTTCAGTGCAAAACCACAGAACAGTAGTAAGTTTTTAAGCTTGCATATATTTGTGAAATTAATTTTAAATACTTGAATCGTTGCCACAGCAATGGGAATATGGAGCTAGGGGAGATAAGCAGGTGACTATGCACACACAGTTTGCAAGTCTCCCAGTTAGAGAGGAGCGAGACTGTTCCTGGAAGGATTCACAGCAATGTGGAAGGGCGCTGCAGTATTCGTCTGGGATCCACCTCTTTGCCTTTCCCATGGATTAATTTATAGCATGGCTCTCCTCACTCATCAAGAATTACAGTCAGCTGTCACTTCTCTATGAAAACATCTTGTGGCCTGGTAGAAAGCATTTGCCTTTTGGGAACAGTCCCTGTTTTGAAGGAGTGACTTTCCAAATGGCTGCAGGATAGGCTGTGGCACCTGTCTTCAGGACCATGGAACTTGTCTCTTTCATTTTATATAGGTAGATGTGGTTTTCCCAGGCTGGTTTAGAGTTCTGCTTTGCTCTTAACCATTTGATGGGGAGAGATACGCAGTTTTTCATATGTGGCCCTGAGCATGACCACACAAACTATGCTCCTGACTTTCGTTTTGTGAACTGTTCTACAACAACATCTATCGCAATTGTTTTAATAGCGCACACTTAAAGCTGTCATACCTCTGCATACTGAGATACCACCCTTAGTCAATAGCCTTTGGCTTCACAGCATATGGGTTTCATTCACAGTAAGTGAGGTGCTTCAGAGCAGATAAGCAGCAGGTCACTTGCAATGGAAAGCAGTTTGCTTCCTTGAGTACATTCAAGGCAAGCTTTCCCCAAACTGATCAGTGTTTTCTTTCCTTTCCTGTGGGTGAAGTTGGAAAAAATAAAAAATCCCTCTTCTGTAAGTGTGTGAAACTGGTGAGATACAGCAATTAGAATTGTCCTTACCAGGATAAGCTAGACAATATAATAGAAATTACTTTTTTTTGTAATTCTTGCTTGGCACAAAGTTTATTAGAACAATTCTCTCTACCTCTGGGGATCCTAAGTGAAATAAATAAAAAAATAATAATCTTGTGCCTGCTTAAATTCTTTTTCCTCTTCCACTCAGTGTTGACCTTTCAGGCAGTGTTTAATTTGGTTTTGCATTACCAGAGTAATTTTCCCCTTTACTATAACGTCCCAGAGTATTATAGCCCTTTAATGAAGTTGAAGAATAAAGAACAGTACAGTGTGAGTGGCAGACACAATTTGTAATTAGCAAGTAAAAATCCACTTGAGGTCTATATTATCTGTTGATTTCTGATTCCACTAATGTGATAGCTAGGATGCACATAATACTTGTTTTAGAAAGTATCGATGTGATGTGGTTTGGAGGATTTTTTTATTCCAAAAGTGTTGCTGACTGATAGTATAAACAGCTCCAAATTCTAAAATCATATCAATATTTTTTTGAAGGTCGAATATCTCATAATGTACCCTTTGAAATTGTAAATTCGGTGGTTTTAAACCTCTGACTACTGAAACTATAATAATTGTAAGTTACAAAAGGTGAATTTTCACAAACACAAGAATGTGGTTTCTATGTATGTTTGTCAAAAAAATATTTCCATTTTCTACATTTCAGGAAGACTTTTATCTGAATTGTCCTCTAGCTAACTCTCTTGAAGAAACACTAAGTTTAAGAGCTAATCTTAAAAAAAAAAAAAGTCTTTGACCATAAGAGAAACCCTCAGAATTAAGTGAAGTGTGGCTTTTCTTCTTTTCCTCGTTACGTGTCTGGATTTATGAAGTGATAGTGCAATAACATAATGTAAAGGCCTACTTGCTGACAAACCAAAAAAATTGCATCATGAATTTAGAGACTGTTTTGGCTACTTAGGTTTTTTTATATATATATATGAAGGAGAGCCAAATGATTAAGGCTGGTGGAGTACCTTTGCTTTTAGTTGTGAGACCTGAATTGAGGTTGCTTGCAAAAGAGCCTGTTTGTTATGGTTTGGATCATGTGTAGGGACAAGCTGGGAGCTGCTCAGCTGGATCCCTTGGGAGCGTGAGAGGAGATGGGTGATCTGTTACTGGTTCTGTGTATCATGCAGGCAGCGACTCAAACCTTCAGCATTTCTTAACATGTTGTTCCACGATAGCACATGGTGTCAGCCAGCGTGGAAAAACATTGGAAGGGAGAAAGTGATATTAACCTGGCGGCCTTACCATAGTAGAAAGTAGTTTTGTTGCATATAAATCTGTGAAAACATAGATTAGCAGAATTTAGTTGGCAAACTTCCTAGAGTTTGAAGTTGGCCTTGTTCCTTATGGAAAAGTAATAACTGAGCTGCGATGGGTTATCATTCTCCAAGAATGAGAACTTAGTATTCTCTTTTTCCACAGACACTAAAATGCCGTTTCCTTAGCTTGAGGTGCATCTGCACCTCCTTTTGGTCCAATTTATCTAATGATTCTAGACAAATCCAGACAGATCCAGTAAGGGAATTTGACTGACTGTTCCTCAGGAGTATTTGCTAGCTTAGCAGGTAGGAGTTTTGGATATTCCTGTCTCCCATAAAAAGGACCTATTTCCCAAAGGCACAGAAGGACAATAAATTGAGGTGTACACACGCCTCTGTGTGTATTCCAAATAAAGAACTTTGGAAGACAGTCTTACTACTTTTCATCAACTGGATCTTAAAACAAGGGGTCTGCTCTAGAAAAGCTCTGTTAGATGGTGATCTACTGTGGCTGTGAGTCCTAAGGAAGAAAATTACAGAGAATTGCTTTGTGGATTTTGAGAAACTTAAGTGCAGATCTTGAATTGCTTTTTAGGAAGTGGGAAAGTCAGGAAAAAAGAGAAGTATGATTCTTAGTGTGAACAAAATAGAAAAGAATACAGTTGTAGTTTAGGGAATATGCTATTTCTTTAAATACAGCTAAATGTTTTTATTGTAAGCTTGATTAAAAATTAGAAGCAAAATGTAATTTTTCACTGTAGATGAACACACCACTTTTATACTTAATATATCGAAATGTGTCTCTCTTTAGGAAACTCACATTTTTCTCTTCGTTTTTCTATTTAGATTTTCATAATATTTTTAGAGATGCTTTAAATATTTCTGTGTGTTTCAACAAAATACCGGTATTGATGTTTTTCTGTGCATCAGGGGAAGGGATCATTGCAGTTAACCGAAGTGGCCACAGGATGTCAGTGTCTCACACGCAAAAGCTGTCTCACAGCTCTCCTTTTGAGACCCTTCTGGGAGCTTGTCACCATCGCTTCCTTAATGCTTTCTGCAGCATTTTGGAATGGGTGAGAAGGCTTGGACTGTGGCCTCTGAAAGCACACATTGTTATGTGAGCTCCAGCATACATCTCCAGTCACTTCCAAATGTTTATTGACACTCTTGGTTTTTGCATTAAAAAGAACTTCTTGTAGCAGTGGTGATGTGCATATATGCTTCCACAGTCAGGACTAGGGGGAGGGTATTTCGTGTTTTCAAGCTTCCTCATGTGGCAAGGAACTAAATACACCTTTAGCTCATAGCTGCATTTCATATGGAGGATTCTGTCTTCAATCAATTAAAAAGAAGCGTAGCAGCAAAAAGTAAAACAATTACTTTATTGGGTGAATGATACGCAGGAAGGCTTACTGAAGCAGTCTAGTGCATGTCTTTTATTTCTTTAGATTTTACCCTTGCATAATGCGTCACTACCAAGCCTGGCCTTAGTATGTTACATAGCTCACAGTTATGGTTGTGATTGAGGTTCTCAGAGTATCAGAAGTCACTTCAGACATTCTCCACAATCTAGCAAACGGTGCTTGGCCGTGTTCAGAGGCTTTCTGACATCATTTGAGAGGTTTTAGATGCAGATTTCTCTGCTTGATGAGAACCCCTTGTGTATCAGGTTTTGAGCCTGTTTTTTTTATTTATCCGGAGAATTGATCTGAGCTGTTTCCAGCCATTGCCTCTTTGAGAATACGGACTTCCAGTTTGAATTGACTTCAGTCCCCTTCCTGTAATTTGCATGCATGCACATACACATAATGACTGAAAAGATCAGGCAATTATAACCTGGCTTACTTGGGAAATGCCAGCCTCATTACTCAAAACTGATGTGCTTTACGGACCTCTCTTCTGTAATCTATCTTCTTTTTGACCCCCTTCTTCCAAATTGTGGCTTTACTTAAATCACTGTTTGCTGCAAAACTAGAAAGAGTGTTGCACTGAACGGGAAATATCTCAAAGGATTCAAAAGAAAGGTCTTACTTTTCCTATATTTTTGTTTATTGTTTCATATAAGTATGAACTGTAGGAACCTTTCTCATGTAGTTGCATCAGCTTAATGAAGCCAGGAAAAGAGTCGTAACCAGTAATATGCTACACTGCTACAAGCGCTGACTTTAAGTGGTCCCACTGAAATCATGGACTTGTTTTCTTTGGCACTGATCAGAGTTAGAACCAGTCGAAACCAACATCGGGATCGAATGTGTTGCATCTTTGATCTGAAAATGTTACTGTAATTAGCAAGGCGTTCAGCAGAACTGATTGAAACAAGGCACATTTCTTAAAATGGGTGAGTTCCAAGTGTCGTTTATAACACAGTTGTTGATCCAGCCCTGAATCAAAGAAATACAATCTTGTATACCTTTCCTCCCTGGTGATCCAGGAAAAAGGGCTTATGCTGACCCAAGCGGAGGCAGAATGAAGTTCAGCTGGACAATGTGTCTAGACTAGGACCCTTCACTGGGATCATTCTGAGGCAGTTTCAGCTAGTGGGGCAGAGTGTGAGGTTTTTCTCATAATTAGGGCTTGTACACCTTGATCTAAAGAAATACAGGGCTTGGAAGGGTTATAGCATGTTAGAAACAAAGCTTTTAGAAATTCTTAAGTCATATAGTACCTGACAGCTTATTAGTAATATTTCTTGAAGTAATATGTAGTAGAATCTGTAAGTGTATGCGTCATACCTCTGAAACCATACTCTTCACCTGATTTTGGGATTAGCGAGAGTGATCAGCTTCCTATAGCCACCCTGGAGAGAGTGTAATTCGTAAGGTTTGTACTGAAGCAAATGCATCACAAAAATCAGGAAGCTGATGTACCAAACCAGTAATAATCCAGGGATCTGTGAGCTTTGGGGTGGTTTTAATACATTTGAGCCCCAGCAGTGTTGTAGAATGGGATTAGAAGTAGATTTAAGGGCTTTACTTAAAGGTGTTGGTTCTGTAGGTTAATTGATGATGAGACCTTTTGTCAGTAATCACGGGCTGTTTTTTTCTTTGAAATCACAGAGTAAACACAAATAAAGAGTCTGATTTTATCTATTTTCTTGTTTCAATGGCCCAAAATCCTAAATTAGAGTCATCATTCTACAGTAATTATCAAAAAGCAGGACACAACATCCTTCTGATTAACAAGAGCTAATTTATTAAAAAAGCTCATGAGACTGATTTCTTTCTAGCAAATTGGTTTATTGATTTTTACTATCAAAGTTTCAAATTAATTAGTAAATAATGTGTTATCCAAGTTTTTTGCTTCCCTCGTGTTGCAGGAAGAACAAATTTAACATGCAAAATTAACTGACTGGATTTATACACAAGCAAACAATGACAATTGTAAGGGCATATCATTTCCACATAATTCTCTTTGAAATAGAAGTAAAAATATTCCAAAATATTATTAAATAGAGCTTCTTCAGAAACTCATTTGTCAGTAGTTGTTTGATACTTTAAAAAAGAATTTAAAAAATTACAGAACACATAACTTATAGGTAAGCTATGGTTCCCTAAAGTGTTAACTTCTATAAAGCCTATAAAAAGTTTCACAAATTTTATGTTTTAATGAAATACTGGGGAGGTTGATTTATACATTATGTCAGAAGAAGGAAAGGAAGCTGTTCTCCAAGCTCTGAAGAAACTCATGGAATTTGTGACTTTCAAGGTTTCTACATTAAGAGAAGTCATCCAAAGAGACTCTGAAATCGCATTTTTGATACTTTAAGTGGAGTGAAACACATGGAAGTTTTTCAGATTTTTTGTAGAATGAACTACAAGTCATATCAATATATTTGTAAAGTGAACAGTAAGATTAATACATTTAAAGACAACTTGTGGTTGTATCACGATCAAGAAATAAATGCCAAGTAAGCTAAAATTATAGGAAAGAGAAATCACGTTTTTTTCAACGGACTACTTAATTGATTCTTACACGTTCTGCAATAACTCAAGAATGTCACCAAAAATCCTCCCTATTGAAAGATGGAGAGCTTGTCCTCTCAAATAAAACCTGTCCTCTTTTAAAAGTCTAGCTGAGGCTTCACACAAAATGTTGAATAAAAATGCTAGAAGTATCCAAATTGCATTAAAGTTAATATTCATTGAATTTCTTTTTTTTATTATTTTTTCTATTTTTTATTTATTTTACTTAACACATTATGGGTCAGAATATTGTAGTCAGTTAAACACCACCAAAGCTGCCTGGTTTTGTTGTATGTATGCCTGTTAGGTAGACAAAAATTATATCAATTCTAATTGAGGAGAGCCATTATCATTCCATGTCATTAACTTAGATAGTTACTGTAGAAGATAACTAGAGTGGTCATCTCATTTAACTTTAACCCAGTTAAGTGTGATACACCATAGTTATATTAACTCATTAAGAAAAAAACAAAAAAACAAAGTGGAGAATATACCTATTTGTTTCAATTCAATACATTATCGTATTATGTCTTAGTTAGAAAGCAATTAGGTTTTTTTGTAACCCTTAGAGGGCTCCATTGCTATGTAGTACTGGGAAACAGGCTAATTTGACATCTTAAAGTATTCTGACATCTACTATAATTTAATTTAGTCCTGATATTAACTCTGTTTACATGGTTTTAACTGTGTGCAGAACCTTCCAAGCTGGTTAGAAGGTCTGATGAAGTAGGTGTAGGATTGTGAGATGGAGTGTCTACAAAGCTGTTACATATAGATATACCGGAATTGGTATCATAAGTGTAACAGGATTCTCAGTTCTCAGACTTTGAAAGCATGAGGGGCTGGTCCAGAGGCAGAATTAATAAATCATGACTTAAAAATGTCTCCTTAATTTCTGAAAGCTTCTGTGTGTAAACTACAGCATTGCGGTACAGCTTTCTCTCTTTAGCAAGCAGATACACTTCAAGAGGTTGGGGCAGGCTGTTGTCTCCAAACAACAAATCTTTTACAGGGGAAGAGGAGTAAGAGTTCCCCCTTTTCTTCCTTCCAGGGGATTCAGGTGTGACTCAGCTCCTGTCGAGAGGCACGAAAACAGCCAAGAGTATCAATAGCTCTAGAAAAGGCTAAAATCACAAAGAAGAGGTGTTTGTTACAAAAGAGAAGAAAAGCAGTGATGTAGTAACAGTGAACTTGCATCCACATATTGACTGTCTGTGTCTAGAAGAAGGTGCTGTTTTAAAGGACCTCTCACCGAGAGGTGGGAGACCATGAAGGACGGTTGCAGCTTCACAGACGGTTCCTTTAGGATGCCCCATACGCAGCAAAAAGAAAGGGGGCTGGAACGGGACTGGGTGTGAGGCGTGCACAGAAAAATTTGGGTGAAACGAGGCATTAAAGTCAGATGTGCTTTTGTTTGTTTAAAGAAATATTTTTAAAAGCTAGTCTTTTGAGACAAAAGGTAAGAAGAAAATAAAAGCAAATAATAAACACGGGAAAAACTGCATGAAAAATTCACATGATGAAATGGAAGTTTTGCAGCAAGTGGAGGAAACAGGAGAGTGGCTGCACACTTCTGCATCTGGGACAAGGAAAGGAGAAGACAATCATTTGAGATAAAAGAGAAATGAACAACAAAGTAAAAAAAAAACCCAAAAAACCCAAACCAAACCAAAACAAAACCACAAAACAAATCAAAACATCTCTTAGAAACTGCCAGCTTCCTCTGGGAAGTAACTGGCACATTCCTGTGCATAAATGTCCTCCAGAAGAACTCCTGTGAGAGGGACCAAAATTACATTGCTCATGTAAACTGGAAACTCTTCTAAAGCCATCAAAACATGAGAATGAAAACTCTGTTTCAGAAATAGCAAAAAAAAAAAACGTAATGCATAGGTCGGTGCTGACAGTTAAAAGCCATTTAACTTCAGGCACTGCCTCTGGCACTTTACCAAAGAGGGAGACTGACCACAAGATACTACTCCCTATTTCTTTACTCTGTGGATTTAGAGTGTGCTTGATGAGTCAAAATGTTTCCCTCAGCTCTATCTAGAGCATGAAGGGATGCTTCACCATTGAAGAAAAGCCATCACTGTTTCAGCTGACAGATCAGGCAACAGGAAAGTGTCTTTGCCAGGATCAGTACTTTGGATTTTTGGACTCACCCAATTTGAACTTCCTGAAGTGAAACCACTGCCAGTCTGATCTCTTCCTTGATTGCCTTTCCCTGGCAGTGAAAATGGGAATTCTTGTGTTGGTCCACCTAGGAGTTCCTGATGGGGGTACTCTGGTCACCACAGGATTCAGTGTCAGGAGATTCATTCAGAAGGTGGCTGGTTGACTGTCATGCATGCTCAATGACCTTCCCTGATGAAAAAGGGGAAACTACCCACATTGCTAATATTCTTTCATAGCTTTGGTGAAAATGGACTCTGTACACGAAGAGGTATTGTTGTAAATATTAGCCTTTATTCTTGAAGGAGTTTGTTTTCCAAGAGAAGATAAAAAGCAAATAGGTATCCTGCAAGAATGGGATGTTAAGAGTAAGAAACCAAATTTCTGTGCCATCTTCCTTGTTAGCATTTTTCTAACACTAGTAAGCTTCCTATCTAAAATAAGAAAATATGTGAAAGTGAAATTAATGACTGGTAGAATAGTTTAAGGTGAAAAATATGTATGGGATATATTAAAGTTCCAGCAAATTTAAAAAAAAATAGGCAGGAAGGAAGGAAGGAAAATTATTGCATGAATCATACTCCCTTGGGTAACAGTGTCAGCAGACTTGAAATCATCATGTTGCATAGGACAAACAGATGAGCAAATTGATGAGTAACTGACAAAAACTTTTTTTTTCTTTTTTTTTTTTTTTTTCAGAACACTGAACTAGCAAACAGCTCTTTTTATATAATAAAGAAGTGAGGTAATCACTACCATCTCTCTGGAAGTCAGAGCTATAAAGAAGAATATAAAAGAGCAGATGGTATGTTGTGATGATGCCCAAATAAATGCAAGCAGCCTTACTCCTGCAAGAATTTTTCTTTATGGACCAATTTAGTCACGGCAAATGGATTTTACCCTTACTTCTTATAGCAGGTATTTCTGGCATGATTTAGCCCATTAGTTCTTTACACCATGTGGCTTAGATTTCTTAAGTAGAGGGGTTTGAATTTAAGCTGATCTATTGCTGGGCCTAAATTTGTTCCTCTGTTAGACAGGTGGAGTGAGAGAGACAGCACATAAACGGTTTGGGTAATCCAGGAGTATTGATTTGGGCCCTGAGCTGACAGGATAGACCAGCATTTTTTAAAATTCTTTGAAGCTTTATTTAGTTTATATCTATCTTGGTGCAATCTCCCAATTTCGATTTTTTTAGTTCTTTCTTTGTTAGGCAGGTGGGTAATGGATCAGATGTGCTTCACCCTGCAAGGTTTTATGATTCCTCTCCTACCTGGAGGTGATGCCAGCAATTCCCTTCCTCAAACAGCCCTTCAGTCAACCCTGGAAAGTGTTTGCACAGTACTATCAGTAAGTTATTAGACTATTAAAATTCTAATGTGAAAAACTAACTATATCCGGGGGGGAAAAAAAATAAAAAAAAAAAAGTGGAAAAAAAAAGGAAAAAAAAGGTATTGCCAAAGCATTGGCATACAAGATACCTACAAGAAACAAAATGGACAATGGGTAAAAACAGAGGACAACAGAAGCCAGCTGGGAGCCAGCAGGGATACTCCTGTTTTTTTCTCTGACTTCTGACATACTATGTGCTGATACAATCCTTCATATTGCTCATCTTATTCAACATATGAACTTTAGTTATGTTTTCCCAAATAGCGGTGTGGAAACAAAAGATAGAAGGTTCCCAGGTTTGGTGTGATGGCAGTTGCAGTCTAGCTACAATGTGATAGTACACTGTCAGTAGTAGAGATGGAAGTGCAAATGTTATAGTGAGAGGAAGATGCAAGACAAATCTGTGTGGCAAACGCTCCAAAGAAAAAAGACCAGTTGGTAGTTATGTCTGATCTGCTTTACTTCGCAAAACCTTCCAAGTCATGTCAATACACAGAAAAGGCTATAATCCTCATTCTCAAAGAATATGACTGTTAAATTAGCATCTGCCTCAACACTTAAATGCAAAGATGAAGTATCCAGTGTTCTTTTTGAAGACTGCACTCTCAAAGGTACCTCATTGGCAATAGTACCTGGCTTTTATATAGGTTGTAGAATGTCTGAAATCCATTTGCCTTCAATAAGATGTACTGTAAACTATTTATTTATTAAAATTTATTAAAAGCACAAAATACTGAAAAAATGCCAATTAATAAGTTTATGGATGTAACTTTCTGGGTTTTATCGAAAAGGGTATTAGAAAAATGCAAATGAGACAAATACAGCCTTTCCTTTTATGATATTAAAGGCAGAATACGTGTAGTATAAAGCTCTTAGAGAAACAGAAGTTTTAAGAGGGACATTATAAATCTCCTTTCACATTTTAAATCTTTGTACTGTATTTTGTAAAACATAAATTCTTAGCTTAATGTTCTTGAGTGAAACAGCTGCAGAGATTCTGTTTTTCAAGTACATCTACATGATCCATTGCAGCTCACGTGGACATTCTCAGCTGGGTTTAAAATGAGCTGCCCCTTTGCTGATGGCGGGGGAACCACACGAGCACGTCAGATTAGCACTGAGTGGCTGGCAAGCACTCAGCTCTGGCCTCTCACAGAACAAATCATGGCAGAAGAATTTATTCAGTGTCTACTAGCTGGAACATCCTTACTGGCTGCTTTCTCCACTTAAATGATTTTTTAATTCGTTACTGGAAGACACAAATACATGACAAGTCCCTCCAGATCAAAATACTTCAGACCTGTCTCAACTTTCAGCCTTCCATGTGTTTAAGATTTTTTCTGTTTTCAAATAAGGAATCAACCCACACCCTTTGGGACACTTACAGTTTCAATTTAAAGAGGTTCTATTTTCTCTGTTGAAAGCTAGGAAATGAAATCTACTCCATGAAGTTTACCAAATTCTGCATTTAGGATGTCCAAACATACTCAGTGCCATTTTCTTTCTTCTAGCAGACATTTCCGTCACACTTTAGCCTCTGGGATAAATTTATAAAAAATTATCTTATTTTGGATTCCTATTTTGACATCAGTTTGAAAAGTTCCTTATAATCCATCCCAGTCTAAGTAAGAATAGGAAACCGTATCAGGGATTCCGACCATACTTCCCTTTCTTACCCTTCCTCCAGGCAGTGGAATCATCCAGATGAATGAAAACTAACATCCACGAACTGACACCTGACAGAACACATCCAGTTTTGAAGAAAGAGGCGGCGGCGTGCTTTTCCTCACACTCTGTTTGTCACTGTTTGGAGTTTAGGAAAATGGTTGTGGCTTAGCCTTTCTGTAGGCATGACACTTTTGCCAGCGGCTGACACTTCTGCTTCTGCCCATAGGCTCTGAGCAAACTGAAGATGCAGAGATTAACTTTTACCCTTATTAGAGTTTATTATATTTCATTTATAAATAAATTAGAAACCTGTTCCACAGTGTGGGTTGGACACCACTTGGGCTGCACAATACTGTCATTATTAGACATTATAATACTCCTTGTCTTTTAGTTGTGTAGGTTGTTTCGTAAGTTTTCAAAAGGATAAAAATAACTGATTTATAAAGACAGACCATATTATTCCTGTTCTAAGAATTAATAGGAAAAATGAATAAAATAAGGGCTCTGCTGGATCAGACCAGATCTATTCCAGTGCCGTGTCTCTGACAGTGGCCAATAGCAGTTACTTTGCAAAGAGTGTAAGAACAAAAAAAAAATCATACGTCCCCAGGATCCTGCCACAGTTTTGCTGTGGACATCCTGATAAGAACACTGGTACTTACTGATAAGTAGCCTTTGATGCACACACTTTCCCCAGGATTTATTTCTTTTTAACTCACAAGAATTTTTAGTAACAAACGATCAAAGACTGATGTTTTGGAGTTTTCTGGGTTGGGTTGAATTGCAGGGTTTTTTAGGAATGAGCTCTTTTCAGTAGCGTTTTTGTTGATACAGGTTTCTCAAGTCTAAGCTGAAACTGCTCATGATGGTCAGACAGAAACAGGTGGAGGGGATCTCATGGTAACTCACAGCTCAAAGAGTGGGACCCTTATTTAGAAAGTAGTATATGATTGAGTTCACGCTCCTGGTCTGGATTAGACATGAGCTTGAAACACCCCAGGGGAGTGCACTTACCAGCAGTCTCTTAGATCTTCCTGGACATTCTGTTCCTATTGTCTCCTGTCAAGGGCCACCTTAGCCCCATGGAGAGAGACCCATTATTAGACAATGAGAAACTCTGGTTCAAAGTCTAACTTTTGAACACCTTGACAAGATGCACTTGCAGTCATGCCTCTTGGTTCTCTCCAGCCTTGGTGAATGATCTAGCTATCAAAATACACTGGAAAGAAGCTCCCTGTTGGTGGTTGTTGTTGTTGTTTCGTCTTGATTGTGAATGTAATTTAAGAATATAATTTTTGGAAATTATTTTAGGAACACTTGAATAAATCTGAAGTTATTCTTTAGGTATCATACTGGAAATAGGTAGACTGTTTTTTTTTTTTTATATAGGATCAGTAAAGAAATGGAAAGAGGTATCACTACAAGGTATGCTTATAATTAGTAGCATTAATTTCAATGTTCATAATACTTAGGCAATTTGAAACATGGAGTCAAGAGATACAGTAGGAACAATTTAATGCTTGAGCTCTGTGAATTTTTATGAAGATTGCTGTACAACTTTCAAGGAAAAAGGTATGGTACTGCAAAAGCTTATGTACCTGTATAATTTTCTTAAATAATCTTCTTTTGTGCCTGATTATAATTATTCACATACATAGGATTTTGTAAGATGATGAATATCAACATGTACAGTAACTTTTAACCACATGCATATGTCAAGAAAGGACTGTTGCTAATCTTTTTGTAACAGCTTAAACGATAATTATTTTTGGTGGTGTTGACAGCTTTTTCCTGCTTAACTGTTGAAAACATTTTAATATTATATGGTTGCTTTTTCTCCAGGTTTACAGTATATTGTTTTCTTGCTGTAAGAGGGAAAATTTACATTAACCTTCATATATAGTACTTGACATTCATAGTACAACTGGGATTGATTACTTTAACATATGAGAAAACTGCAGCCTTAAAATATACAGAATATGAGACAATGTCATCAGGTCCCAATACATTATTTACTTTGTAATATTAAATGCTCCATTGCTGGTCAGTTTCAATATGCTTGATATCTGAAATTTGTACCATGAAAACATAAATTAGGTCTTAATGTGCAGGCATTTCTGAATGCATTTGCTGTGTTATTGTTTCAGCTGTGTCAGTCCCACTATGCGATTTTGCCTGAAACTCAGGGAGAGACATTGGCAGTAAAGGTGTTATGAAAAATGGGTACAGTTTTTTGTTTGGGATTTTGTGTAATACTTTATGTGATATTTTTGTGTGATATTTTGCACAAACTTTGATGTTATTTCCAAAAGCATGAAAGAACAAAGCTGTATAGTATACATCAAAAATGTTTTTCTTTAAATTGTAAAATCAACATCAGAATCCATTTTTTTAATGTGAGAACCTATGTACGCATTACCTCAAAAGTTCTCTTTTCCTTTAATTATAAAAAAATATGGCACTTCAACCAATAGTTTTTAGGTCAAATCTATGCCTAAAATTCTCTTACAGCTTGAGGGCAAATCCTGACAAAGTCTTCAGCCATGATTCTCAGGAGGCCCATTCCTCAGGTAGCAAAGTGAGCACCAGCCTCAATGAAGCGTAAGATTTCCCCCATCTGTTCTCATACTATTTTTGCATTTCTGATGTCCCACCATACCCCACCTCCTTCCACCCCCAAATTCTGGCAATAAGATTCAGGTAACTTTCATCTTCACAATCACCTCTAATCACCTCTAGCAGTTTTGGTTGTTCTTTGAAAATTGAAAGGAATCAAATGCCCATGGCAAGGGGCTTGGAACTCAGTGATCTTTAAGGTCCCTTCCAACTTTAACCATTCTATCATTCTATGAAATAAGAATATTGTAAGAAGTTAGTTAACTGAAGTTTCATGTTGTCTTGTTAGAACTACAAGTGTTTTGGCTTTAAAAAGTCAGAGAACGAAATATCTTGAAATGAGATGAAGGGAGAAAGGCACAGCAACAATGAAATACAGCACCATCAAAGGCAGGGTAAGAAAGCCACTTGCTCCAAGGTGGGTGGATCATGAAAGGTGAGGTCTTCAGGCCCTACCAGATACTGCTCTTGCCCTTCCTGCTGGCCAGCAGGAGGAGCTGCACACCCATGGCATGCGGATGCCTGATGGGCCACAACACCTTGAGGACTCCAAGTAGAAAAGAGGTCCTAAAATACCTCACTACTGCCAATGTACCATTCATTCTTGCTTAAGAAAGCTGTGAAAATGACTGCTGAACTGCCTGGACAATATTACTGTACAATTGATTGTGCTTTATTTCGCAAAAGCTTTGTTAAATCCTGATGCATTGCACCCAGACGTAACTTTCCTTTCACTAACCTGGGAAGCATCACACAACAAATAGTACACAATATTACCTTTTATACATAAAGACAATGCGTACCAAGTTTAAAGACATACAAGTTCTGTTTAGGGAGAGAGAAAGAAAGGCGAGGAAGCTGCTTTGGTCAGTTACCAGAAAGCTGTTGCTCCCCATCTGCAGATGACCATTAATGTGGGAAGCAAAGGGTCACTTACCTTTTCCTAAGCATATTGGTTAACATTCAACTTATTTTGGAGTAAAGAAACACACTACACTATATAATTAAATTAATTTTAAGTCACTGAAAAAATGCATTACAAAGATGTTAACCGTGACTGCAAAAAAGTCCCTAATGAATTGTTTTCCTGGTTAATAATTGCTGGTAGGTTACTTAAAACTGTAATTTTAAACATGCACAAAGACTTAAATATATATATAGCACATTTGACATTTTCATACTTAGCATGGAATTGTTAATAAGTGATTAAAGGACGCAATATAGATCTTGACTTCTAACTGTTTATTCTTCGAGAATTGAAAGAATAACAGTGTTTAATAGGTTTCATTTAATTTATTTTTATTTGCATTGTTATTGGAGAACACTTTGCCATACTTGATTTCATTGCATGGAGAAATCCTGATTTACCGTGATGTCATAAATATTTGTCCATATTCAGTGTGTCCAATTTTGCCTTTTGTTCCAAAATCAACTTTAATTGTAAAATAAAGCCAGACTCCTTGTACATGACACCCCAAGCTTACCAATGTTAGACAGTCTAAGCACTGTTTTCCAGTCAACACCTTTAAAGCTTTTACAAAATATTGTTTCCTTGTCATGCAACCTTTTGTCCACAAGGTCTCGAGATTTTCTGGGCAATTCTAAAATTAATCACCTAATAATTATTAATAACAGACCTCAGCTACTGCAACTATCTAGGAGCAACTATTATGTAGAAATACAACAAAAAAAAAAAGGTACAAGTTTTGTATTTTCTGCTCACTCTTTTTTTTTTTTTTTTAAAGCCATGTTCTTTCTGGGTCTCTACGAGGTATATCTTCTAGTTCTATTTTTGTATGATCTTCAAAGACCTGTCATCTCTAGTACAGATCACTGTCGGTTTTGTATAAACACATCCATTTTGATGACTTCAACATGTCATAATCTTTTAGAGACAGATGCAGAAAAAGTATAATGAAGAGTATTGTATGATATTAGTTACATGTAACTGATGTGCATTTAACCTTTTTATTCCAGGGCATTATTCAAATAAGTCTCTGCCAGTTTTAAGAAACCTTTGCCTTCTAAGACATTTTGCTTTAATTATTCATGACAGTATTATAATACTAGCAGTATAATGTTTCATTTCCTTTTTTAGTAGAAGTACATTCTACCTAAAAGGTGGCAGCCTGGGTAAATGGGTAATATTCTGATTGATCAAATGTGTATTGGATTTCCTGAACTTGCAATTACATATTTCTAAAATTCCTGGAACTGAAGAGGAAATAAAAATTTGGGCAATTGCTCAAAAATAGCAAATGAGCCCTTCTGGAATGCCGCACTGGGTGAATACTAAAATTACATGTCTGTGGACTATTCGTAAATCAATATTTGTAATAGGATAAAATTAGTTTATTGTAGATTCTAATTTGAGATTATTAGTAGGGATCCAGTGTCTGGATTTCTTTATACTGAACACATATACCTAACTTATGTGTATTCAGTCAATTAGGTGCTAGAGATTCTATGCTTATATTTAAGTTCTCTGTTTTCTGTTGTTTTAAAGAAGACTTTATATTCTCTTAATTTACTTAAAATCTTACACATCTTGTCACTTAAGTCAGGAATGTTTCCTAACAATCAGTTGAAAACAACAAAAATGAAAAGGGAAAAACAGTATCCTGCTTAAGATGTCTCTTTTTCAGTGCTCAAATTCTTCTCCCAATGACTTCATGAATCTGCCCATTTCTCTCAGTCCTACTTCAAATCACTGATCTGGCCTGGCTTGCTTGCAGGATCACACAGAAGAGCTATGTGGACAACAACTGCTTTCTTACCAGCACAGGTGAAAAATGAAGTAAACATCTAAAATATAAATGTTGGAAAACTAAAGTAAGATTTTCTACCCTTTTCTATTCCTTTTTAATGAAGTCTCATTTTTACAACTCATTGGTAATGCCTCATCCTAATTATAATGTGGTGGGTTTTTTTTGTTTTCAGTTACAGAAGCCTATCCCTTTTGTAATTTTCCTATCTGTGTAATTTGACCAGATAGCCCCTGATAGAATGAAATAAAAAGTTATGATTTTCTTGCTATTTCCTTGTGACACTTTGTCTGCTCTTCTAGAAATCTTACAGACCTGACCTTTATAAAAAGCTATTACTTGGCTACTATTGCACTGAGCACATTATTTCTTCTTGTGGTCTTATTGGGAGGAATACAAAGATGCTAGAAGCTGAAAGTGTTAAGGATCCTGTAAGAAAGCAAAAATTCCCTGCTAACCTCACGAAAGAGAATGGGAATAAAAATCTTGTGGGTTTGCCTCTGTTTGTTCTGGTTTTTTTACTTAATGCATCTGTGTCTCTTCATAATAAGTGCTATTTCATTTTCTTTTTGAAAAAAATAATGAAATGCCATGTTATAACTTGCTGATTTAAGCAACATTTCTCAATGTAATTGCAATCACAATTTTCTTCCATCACAATTATGTATTTTATTGAAGCAGGAATCAAAAACTTTGGGAATGATTTTTGGATAACAGTAGTAAAATTGTGCGAACGGCTGAGATAATCACAAGCTTTCATTCAAACATCCTTGTTGGAAAATTACCTGTCCCCTTCTTAGCCAGATAGTAAGCAATAGCTGCTTCTATAGCATCTTAGATACACCGTGCTAGGGAGCGAGCCTTTCCCCTGAACTGATCGGTTCAGACTTGCTGGTGTTCACGTGGGCTCTAGCACATGGACACAGGAACAAACTGTCCTTTCAACAGCATCTAGGTTTTCTTGCAAAGGTGAAGTTCAGATCGAGGCCTGGATGCCATCTTTCATCTATGAGGAGCACACAGTCAGGGACCAACCCCTAGAATAAATCACAGCAGCCTGACACATCTGCTGAGCTGTTTCAGAATTCTGTTCTTGCTATTGGGCAACCATCTTCCCAAAACAACTGTTGCAGAGATAATGATCTGAGAATGCATGAAAGAAGGCAAGAAATGGTTTCATTGAGTGTAATCTGGTCTTACTCACCTGGACTTTGTGGCATCATTTCTGCTGGCTTCAATGCATCCATACTTCTACTTACTGCATTTACTAGAGCTCCAAAATGTGATGTGAGGTTTCAACAGCTCCCCCAGTATAGAGGGGATCAGCTGAAAGTTTATAATTATGCAAATTGCCTGAATGAAAGCAAACCATGCCAAGTAGGAAGAATATGATCCATACAGGCAAACTAGGCTAATTTAAGCTAATTTAATTCACAGCGTTATCAGGAGTGCCACAGGATCTAATACAGGCAGCCTCTCTTCAAGTAGAGAATTAGAGCAGTTTACGAACACAGTCTGCTTGTCACCTTGGACTATGCTGAGAGAGGTGGTGTTTTGGAAGCATGAATGTTTTAAAGAAAACTGTATTTAGACATGACCAATACAATAAAAGAATGAAGCATTAATGCTGTTACAAGATTCTGAATGTTTTAAGTATCTGTACCAAGCATAATAATTTCCACTAGAAAATAGCATCACTAGGGGGCAATCAAATCAGTCTTGCAGGTGATAAATCTGTGGAAGTATCACCTTTAGTGAGGTCCAGGGGACAATGCACCATTGTCACTTCTGGTCAACAAGTCTGGAAAAGCAGAGACGCTACGATGTACACTGAGAGACAGCCCTGATCAGGAGACACTGACACACTTATTTTGGAAAAAAGATGTGAAAAGCTGCTCTACTGCACCTATTCAGTACCTATATAGCTGTAACCTGTAGATTAGAATTTATGTGTTGCCCTCTGCTTTTTCTTCACAGATTTTAACTCTAACATTTTTTTTTTTACTTCAGAAAAGATGTCTGATCACATTATCTGTGGCACTGTCCCTGAGCAAAAGAAAAGCTGTTGCAGCAATTACTTTAAACTCATATACACCATGAAGTGCATTTCAAAGGCACTGTGATAATTGAGTGCACATTGTTCTACAGACACTCCTGGACAGAATATTTGTTAAAAGTTAATTTACTGAGATTTTTTTCTCAGGTTGGTGTTCACATTGATGCTCATCTGTCAAACAGGATGGTTAGTTGCAGAAGGAAGTTGATTTAAACCATTTTCCATTGGAAAAGTTTTATCTGAAAATTTTCAACTGATTCTAGTAAACGCCAGGTATACTGATCTGGGTGGGACAATCAATGTAAGATTCAACACATTGTTCCAAGAACTTGGTGTCAGTCCCCTGCTGGGCAGAGCCAAAAGAGTGAAGAAGTCATTAAAAAGGGGAAGAGTTTGGAATAATTTATAAGGAAAAAAAAATCCAGGTGAATTCAGTAGAGTTGTACACTTCATTAGCGTAGATTCTCACACCACAGCACACAGGAACTTATTAGGATGAGCAGTTGAAGGATCAAGTCTTCGTGAAGAACAAAACCTTAGTGGCAACATCTATCAAACTGTGCAAGCCAAGAATAGCAATGTCCAAAACCATTAAAAAATAACTGCATGCCAGGACTCTCCAGCAGAAGAAACGCTGTGACAAGACTGCCAACCCTCATTGCAAGCAGGAGAGCATGGATGCAAGCAGATCCCCTCTGACAGCCCACCAAGTGGCACCTATAACATCCTACCTCAGGTGATACTGCTGAATATCTCTCTGCCATCCCTTCTTCACACTGTGTATAGAGAGATATTAGCCTGTTACTATCTCCAATTCAAGGTTCAACAAAAAGTGCATTCGTACTGTGTGCATCCTTGCTATCTCCCACCCTCGCATCCACAGTCATGTTCATAAAATGAGGCCATGAGGCAAACCAAACACAGCTGTCTCATCCTGCTTTGTCCTTGAATTGGAACTTGAACGCTCCAGAGAAAAGTATTAATGGAGCTCAAGAGCTAACTAGAGAGTCAGTGATGTTCAGAAATGCACTGCTGAAACTTCACAGCAAGAACAAGAATCATCTCCTCAGCTTTCAAGATGTTCAAGTAATCTGCCCTGATCATCCTGCTGTCAGTTAATAAACATCTATTTGTGTGCTAACAAGTGCTTTGGACACAAAAATACTAGCTTAGGAGTTTTAGAAGTAACAACGGATACTGACATTTACCAAGCTGGCAAATTATTGCTGTTTTGCAGCATGGCATTTATTTATTATTATAAATACGGTATTTATTTAGTTTGCATAGAATGATAGGAAAACATGCATTGGAAAGCAGCTCTGGATGTCATATAGTTCAACCTCCTACTCAAAGCAATGTCAGAACAAAATTAAATCCATCTGTTCTAGCCTTGTTTAGTTGAGTTTTGAAAATCTCTAAGGTTGGAGATTTCACAGTATCTTTAGGGAACTTATTTCAGTGATTAACCCCCTCGTTTGAAGTGCTGCAGCAGGTCTTTCACAGTTTCTAAAGGTAATGAAAATGAAAACTTTAGAAACCCAGGAAAAATCAAAGTATTAATTAAAATTAGTATTTCAAGTACACATTTACTTCCTGTTCATTTTTGAATTATAAGAAAACTAAACTCCAAAAATAAATAATAAACAAACAAATTAAGTGTTCTGAATCATTTCTAGCAGTCATTTTATTTGACTGAAAAAAAAAAAAAAAAGTTTTGTGTGTTGTTTCCTGTAAGAGAACAACTATGTTTTTTAATTAACCAATACTGAAAATGTAGTTATTCATGCAATCATCTGCACTATTTTGATAGTACTGATATTACCCACAGAACAGTTGTGTTGCCTTCTGTGCCCAGGACTGTATTCTGGGTTTAAGTAATCCTATTAATAATATATAAGTTTTTTATGAGTGTTTTTTTTGTGAATACTTCAACTTTGTAGTTCAGACTTACTGATCTGCTTGGGGATCAGCAGAAGTGGGATTATTTTTCCATATTCATTTTGCAATTGTAAGAAACAGAATTAGTAAATCAAAGAATTGGAACAGTTGCAATTTATAAGAAAACATCAGACAATGATGTTCAATAAGGGTGGGACTGAACATATCATGAAAGATGGTATTAGAATTCAAAATTATCTTGACAAACTGGAAAAATAGTTTTAAAATATGGTGATATTTAACTAAATAAAATTGAAACTCCACTTTGATGATCTTTTTCAGCAATACAGAATAGAGAACTGGCAAGCTAGCAGTTTTATATAGGAAATATTTAGAGATTATAGTGGCCAATACAACGAATGTAAACCCAGCAATATATTCCTCTAGAGGTACAGGTGAACAGCCTGTAGCATATGAAGACAGTTGTAGCCAAGTGACACGTAAAATAGACTTTCTTCCCACTTCAAAACTATTTCCACAGTTGGAGTGTTGTGTGAGTTTGGAGCTCTGCTCTTCATGAAATATATGGAGGAGTTACTGAGTGGAAGAATGAGAAGTCTGAGGCAAGACATGGGAACACTCTTCAGATCTATGAAATGCCGCTGGTGAGAAGAAATGAATGAGCTGTTTTCCCTTTGGAACTAGAACTGGCTTAAATTGCAATGAAGTTTAAATTAGGCTTGTCTAAAATCTTACCTTTCTAGAATATGATGCTATCTGGCAAGTTCTACCAGACGGCGTATTAAAACCTGTTAAGTTTTTCCATCATTATAACAGACATTGCAGTATTTTAATTTCTGAAATAAAATCCTTTTGTTTCCATGGTCTGATGATTTGGGTCCATATGTCATTTCACATTAAGGAGGCTGCGAGTACTCTGATTATTCTGGTTTTATTAGCAATGTGTAATGTGAGACTGTGTAAGTAAACGTACACTGTCTACTCTGCATAAAGTAATATAATTTTTCAAAGTTCAGAATAAAAAGAGATTAAAATATCTTTTAGACATTCCTTGTTTAAAATTGTATTACTTTTCAGCTTTGACATTCAGATTTATCATGCTTCCAGTCTTTTCTAAATCAGAAATATATTGTAATATATTTACATTTTATTACATACTTGCATACTATAGCAACCTGGTCTAGTGGGAGGTGGCTCTCTCCATGGCAGAGGGATTGGAACTCAATGATCTTTGAGGTCCCTTCCAACTCTAACCATTCTATGATTCCATCATACATGTGGATTTAAGGTTCAGAGCAGAGCCTAAACTATAAGCAACTTCTGAAAATCATAACTCTCCCTAATGCTAACTGCAACTAGGACTGGATTAAATTTGTGTGCCAAAAAATTATATTAACACATCTACCTATTGCACACATACTGTGGAAGATCTAGCAAATATTGATGCAGTGGAAAATGAGGTGGAAATTACACTTGGAACTGCAAGGAAGGATCAGCTAAATTCTAGAGATTTCTGAAGGTCTGAGATAAGAAGAGCTTTGCAATCTCTCCTTGAAGGCTGCCTCTCTCTGTTCACTGGAGCTGTGGTATGCCGTATCTAATCAAGCAGTGAGTCAGTGGCATGAGGTTAGTGGAATGCACCACTTGGATATTATTACTAAAATCACTCAGCTTCCTTGTTGGCGCATGAGTCATCATAGTCACAGATTTGGGTGTCTTACAATTTTCTCATTGCTTATTCTTCAAGCCCATCAGTTAAATTTGTGGTATGACTGATTTTTTTGTTAGAGGGCCATATTACACTAAAAGGACTCCAAACCAAAAAAAAAAAAAGCTAAAAAAAAAAAAAAAAAAAAAAAAAAAAAAAAGGAGAAGAAAGCATAATGTAATCTCACCATATAAATTAGCAAAAAAGTTTCTGAAGTGCATCTGCCTCCTAAAACAAAAGCATAATCTTCACTGCCAATATGACATCAGCAGCGTTGGAAACACATGCTTCCAAACAATAGAAAAGGGAAAAAGAAAACAATTCTCTCCATCCCTACCCAACCTTATAGGGAGACTAAAAATCAACACTCTGTCACTGAGACTATGCAGGGTTGCAGAGAAGTCTGCCAAAACCTACTCAGTCAAATCAGTCAATGCTTCCCTCTCACAGTGACATTTACAGCAAATCCATGAATTCAGAGGAAAACAGTTATATGAAAATCGTTTTCCATAGCATCTCAAAAAACATCAGTCCATGGAAGGCTGGAAGCCAGGCTGCAGTGGCTAGACCTCTTAACTGCTAAGTGATCAATTTAAAATAATCCCGCTTAAGGGAAAACATTAATAAATTGTTCCAATAAAAACACCTGCTATATGGCACATAATAAATTAATTGGGTAAAAATCACCCAGAGCATGCAAAACAGACTTATTCTCTACAGAAACTTAGTGTTATGAAAGAAATTGATGTTACACTTGCAACTTCCGATTTTAAACTTTGAGCAACCTGCTCTAGTGAGAGGTGTCCCTGCCCATGGCAGAGGGGTTGGAACTTGATGATCTTTAAGGTCCCTTCCAACTCTGACCATTCTATGATTCTATGAAACTTACGTACACTGGATAAATCCAAAATAAGTTGCAATAGTTGCCATGGAAATGATAAAAAAGTAGATTAAGTAAATAAAAGAAAATATAATAGGATACATATCTTGTACTCCCTAGACAAAAGACAATAGATAGAGCTCTTCCTCCCTGTTCTCAACTGTAATGTGTTAGTGGAGATGACATGAGTGTGAAATATGGCCAGTTAAAAGAAATGAAATGAAAGTAACCAAAGCTGATAGACAAACTTCTTTTCCCTGAGAAAAGAGGAAACTTACTAATTTAGAGAAGAAAGTGAAAATGACAATACCAAAAGTGCTATCAAATGCACAAAGCAGATGAACTGAAAATAGATGAGAGATTGGGTTTTCCTTAATCTTCTTCCAGTTATAGTAAATTCACAGTTTTGGGGGTTTTTTTAATTTATTTTTTGAAAAGCTGGAGATAATGTCACTGGCACTCAGCTGTTCACCCACGAACAGAAGCATGTTGTTTTTGGTAAATGTATTACATATTGCACCTGGAAGAACCCACTGCATGAATGAGGTCACCATCCCCTTCTTTTTCCACTGTTGTTTCTACCAGATGGATACCGATTGCTTCCTGGATAGCCCTGGCTGAAGGATTGGCATTTAACATCAGTGGTCTAAACTCACTTGTGAACAGTGAATCATTGCTCTTAGTACAGGAATAGACTTATTTTAATGGGATCATGACAATCTCCAGTTTAATAATTACTCATTCACATCAAAATGTAATGGTTATGTATAATTTGTTTTAGGTAAAAAAGAAAAATCCTGAAGGAAATGCAATAATGTAAAATCAACCTCAAGTCTAATTTCCCTCTGAGCTACATCAGTGCAATCAGATGAAATTATTTCATCAGGGAGCTACTTTCAATAAAAGTATCAATAAAGAATGTTTATAGACAGTTTACATGCCCATAAAATATTGCAAAGTATGCAAAAATGCCTATGTGCAGTAATTTTGTTGAATCTTATACGTACCTCGAGACTCCACAATAACTTCCAGGACAAAAGCATCAGAGCTATAAAAGAACCTGAAAAAAAATGAAGTATATATATATTGGCTAAGCTACTCCATGAACATATTCACACCTTGCTTCTTTTCTTTAAGTGCCTGGTGAGGAGCGTATCCTGACACAGAGGTGCTGCATACTTGGTTTAACTGAGCATTAAACAGTTCTAAGTAAGGGTAGAGCAGCGACACCAGCCAGCCACCTGCCAGCATTGCCCTGGCTGCCTCCTGGACATCCAGCCCAGTGACCGAGTCCTTTGGGACTGCAAACCCCTGTGGATCTACCCTGCCTCCTGCTTTCACAGCTGTGTCACACCCCCCTGTCTAGAACATGTGCAAATATCTGCTTTGCCTCTAAGAAATCCATTAATAAAGTCTGACCCTGATGAAATTATGGAGATATTTTACCTTTAACACCACTGAACTCTTGGTTTTTCACTGAGATTTAAGCCCATACTTAAGCACAAGCCCTTACCGAGCTTTTCAGATCGACTTTACTGTGATATACTTCCTTTATAGAGATCTGAGCAAGTTATCAGCTATATATGATGTTGTTTCTGTACACTTTTTTATAAATCGTAATGATGTTATACGGGATTTTCTGCTGCTATCTGTCATTCAGGTCAAAACATTTATCTTTTTTTCACTTGCAGGGCTCTGCAGTGTCTATTTTGTTTATGCTAATAACCACAGCACCCTTAGAGACGGGCAACGAAACAAAGAATACTTGTAACCATAGATTTCTTTCCACTTTAGAGTTCTTTTTATCCCTTACCTAGTCTGTTCTCCATATTATGTTCCACTCAATCAACTTCACCAACTTAGTGTTGTGAGCAAGTGCTAAGTTTTACATTTGGTAAATGCAAGGACTTTGGAAGAAGAGCACAGCTGGAGTGGATATAATGAAACAGCATTTTTCCATACCGAAGTGATCTTGATGCTGATGAGAGAAAAAAATAAAATTAAAAAAAAAAAAAAAACCACAAAACAATACGGTGTATATTTATACCAGTTTAATGAGGCTCTATTCAAAAATCCAGCTGTGAAAAAGTGATTAATCTATGTACATAATCTTCCAGTACTAGAAAGTAAGTTCTCCAAAGACTGATTTCCACACATTACGGATTATATCTTATCACTTAATCATTTCCTGTAGACCATTCACAAGCACGTAAGTGCACTTTGGAGTCTGAATACGTCGCATGGAAACCATAGCAGCTACTAAATAAACAGCACTTCACTGGTAGGGGGCTGAGCATCCATACAGTTTTAGTTCCTGAAGTTCATTCTTTCCTTATTTATTTATTATTCCTCTTCATCTTTCTGGTTTTGTTTTGTTGGGGTTTTTTTGAACAGAAAACCTGACTAATACTGAAATACTTCTATAGGTGGTGCCAGAGATGTTTTGATGGTTTTCCTTGGTTAGATTTAACTGTGGCTTTATGTGTATGCAAAGTTTGGCATGATGTCATATATTCTGTTTACCATAATATCTCCTTGGATTCTCTGTGGGTTTCTATCAGAAGATAAAAACAACTGTTATCCAATCTGGAAAGAAGTGGATTGTCATTCATGTCCTCTGCATTGTGATTTGTATAGTGTATTTACAGAACAAACCTTCTAAATCTTTAAACAACAGCATGCAATCTTTTAAATAAGCTTCTAACTCTCTAGGCCATCAAAATGTTAGATTTGTGTCAAAGTTATACAGAGATTTCATTATGAATATACTAATTTCTTTTGTTCCATAGATTTTTTTGTTAAAGGAAAAATATGCTTTTCTTTGAATTCTCTCAGTAAGAAACTGAAGGGTCTGGGGACATTAGCTTGAGGACCAGAACAGATATAGCTAGCAGATTCTATTATTATTTATTTGTATTCTAACAGAATTGCTTGGAACTCCAGACATTGAGTTAGAAGATGGACAAAAGCAAGCTGGTGTCACCACATTATTGGTAGGTGGCAGGAGCCAGAGGAGACCAAAAGGAGATGGCAGAAGAGAACCACAGGATTCTGCAAAAGTAGGGAAACCAGGGTCCCATGGATTAAAAATGCCACGTCTGCTGGAGCAGTCCTATCTTGTAAGAAGAACCTACACTGAAGTTAGAAGTCTGAGCTCTCTATGCAAAAAGCTTTCAGTATTGCATGCCTAAGCACAAAGGATTCAATTGTGCTTTTCCCAACTCAGCGACATTATCTTCTAAACAGTTTCACAGCTTCCATAGGAGGTGTAGGCTGTACCTCTTCTTTCATTCACATCCCTGCAGAATAAACTGTTGACCAAGGTCTTCTCTGGAATGATGGATGTTGATATCCCCTTATTGACTTATACATCCAGCTCCCACTTCAGGAATTTTTGTTATTTTGTGGGATCTGTGTCCACATTTCCTATTAATGAAAAGGAATTATAGTTATTTCTCACTTCACAGAATCACGGTGAGACTAACATGTTAAAGATTAAGCCATGAAAAAAAAATTAACCTTATTAAAGAAAGTTCCTGTAAGTCACCTAGATAAACAAGAACCAAGTTAGGAAATAGATAATAGACCCAGAAAAGTGAAATATGCAATGAATGAGAGAGAAGAAAAGAAGGCAGGAGTTATTTTCATCAAAGGAGCAGAAAAAAAAAGGCGGGGGGGTGGGGAGGGAGGAGTAGGTGAGGAATAATTCAGTAGATGAGGAAGCATATATATATTTCACTTTCTGCCCATGGGAAAGCAGGCTCATAGTTTGAGTTTTCTGGTTTTCCTTTCGAGGTAGAAAAATGAAATGTTTAGGTTATGGTTTCCTCTGCACATTTGAATTAAAACATCCTCATTCCCCGAAAACTTGTGACAAAGCTAGATATGAAGAAGCTTTTTCAAAAGAGAATGTCTTCTAACTCTGAATATAGGAATGAAGGCTGATGTATTGCTTCTATGGACGCTTGTTGCATATTTATTTAAATATTTCATCACTCAACTGCATATCTATTTGACTGGGTTTTCTTTGGGGAAAGTCAAGGAATGCATCAGCCTCTGCAATTTTATACATTCATTGCCTGTAATAGGGTGATGAGATAGGAATAAATAACAAATAACCACAGAAATGCGAGACAGACTAGCAAACAGACTGTTTCACAATGGAGCTTTGTCACCCAGAGCATGTAAGTACACTAACAATTTGTTCTAAGACACATCAGTGAAATAAGATATAATTAAAATGGAAAAATTACAACAACAATCAAACAAGAATAAGGAAATAGTAATCTGTATGTTTTACCACCATGCCAGTGACATCAAAGTGTCTGAATCCAATTGTTTCAAAATAAGTATGTTGGACCCTTCAGAGAAGAGAGAGAAGATAGTTGTGGTATATTTTGCCCCTTTCAAACCATAGTTTAGGAGAAAATGGAGGCAATTATATTCATGAAACAGAGCTCTAAGATTCTAGGTCAGATTCAATGCTTCAAACCTGAAATCATTCTAGAATCAGGTAATTTAGATTCAAAAGTAAAACTTGCATTGCAGGAGTTCAGCTGACAACAGCTTTGCTTGTACTTCTATCCTCCAGCAAAAAGCTATCACCTAAGTTTCCCGTTACTCCCTTATCTGACCCAGTGGAAGAGACATGTACAAGATCAGATTATTTTCATCTATCACTGGTGACAAAGTTTAGATCACACTGCCTCTGTGTGATCCCAAAGATGATAGAGTCACTGAACAATTTAGGTTGTAACAGAACTCACAGGATCATCCAGACTGATGTCCTTAGGGCAAGGCCAACATTATATTAGAGTTACTTACGTGTTTTTCCAGCTAGGTATTGATAATTTCTAAGGATGGAGACTACATAACCTCTTTAAGCACCTTGTTCCAATACCTTATTAGGTCCTCAATGGTACTAGGTAAAGACTTAGAATATTTTTTTTTAAAAGAGGATTTTATGGCCTTCATCTAGTTAAAGCGCAGTTCTAAAAGTCACCATTTCTTCCCACTTCCTATTCACACTGCACGGGTTTTAACATGTAACAACCTGAGATTGTGTGAAAACTGTTGATAAGGA
Organism: Thinocorus orbignyianus; assembly: GCA_013400375.1. Lineage (NCBI taxonomy): Eukaryota > Metazoa > Chordata > Aves > Ciconiiformes > Thinocoridae > Thinocorus > Thinocorus orbignyianus. Next base: position 2,270,531 of record VXBW01004652.1, read on the forward strand.
CATATCTGTGGCATGAATTCTACATGTTAATGCCCAGTGCTGACAGCTGTGACTGGAAGCAGACAATCCTTAGGTGTGTTTGTAACCATCAAAAGAAGTTCCACTTGCTGTGAGTCCAGAGATAAGGGGCACAGCTGCCACTGTGTGCCCTGGTAAATGTTATTGGTTGGTTTCCTATGCCATGACACACATGTAAGTGTTCTGTCATATCATTACATGCTAGAAGGTCACAGATTGATCCTTGACTCCCTATTGCCTTCTCCTGCACATCAGTGCCTGTTCAAGGGTGCAGATGATGGCCACTTCTCATTACATGCAGCATCGGAGTGGTTAGAACAGTTCTAGAAAATGTGCCTGGACATTCCTTGACTTTGGAGGGACTATTAGCCTCCATAATACAAGGAAGATTAGTTCTATTGCTATTAAGTCATGTGCACCATATTTCACTTCAAATATTTATTTCTGTTCTGTTAGTGCTGCACAGGTGTCTTTTAGTCATATGTGTAAAAACTCCATTAAAGAACGGTGCCTGACCAGTTCTGCCTGCATGTAATCTCAGTGGTGTCACTAGGATTGCACATCCTGAAGTTGTAACATCTGTCTCATGTCACACTTATAACCCATAAAGCAATTATTTTTGCATAAATTTATACTCAGTATTAAAACATCTAGGAGCGTTAGCAGTAGCATTCCAGTGGCTGGCCTATTAAAAGATAGCGGGTAAGAATGAAATGTCACAGTCATAGTTAATCCTCAGAAGAATATAAGTGATAATCAGTCTAGTAGGTTAGCTTTATTTACGCCAGTAAACAGAGTTTCAGATAGTATAGAAACCACAGCAGCATGTTGCTGCTTTATGTCTTTGCTTTCCCATTTGGACTGCTGTAATGAGACAAGCCATTGTAGTAAGAGTGATTTGCAGAAAGTAGGGAAATAACTATTTATGATTTGTCTTGTATAATGTACAATTTATATTCTAGGTGGCTGCAAGACTTGTGAAGCAATACTGTTCACACAGTTCCCTAAATAATTCTCTGTTGTGATGAGTTGACAGACTTAGAAGAGTGCATTACTTGAAAGAGTAAACATCAAGAAGCCTCCAGGGGTTCTTTCACTTCATTCATTTTGCATTATCCCATTTAGCAATTGTAGTTACATCTCTGCAGCCCTAATAACTGTTCAAGTAAAGTAATGTTATAGTTCTAAAAGACATAAACCTACTGGGCCAAACATAATCACATTTGAGTTCTAGGAATGGACATGCAGACTAAAATGTATGTAATAGCAAGGGGATATGCGCTTGCCAAATAATCAAAGCAGAGCAAAACTGACTCACTTCCTGAAATAAGCAGCTAAGACTTGTGTTTTTAAAAAACTGCATTTTGTATGAAGTTATAAATATCGGCAATTCACATTAACATACTCAAAAAAGGAAGCTCTTCTGGCACTACTTGGGAAAGTTTTCTTTTAAGATAACATATCTGCAACTTCTTAGCTTCTTTATTGTCCGGTCACAGACTGTCGTTTTTTTATTTGCTGCTAGGATCAGAAGAGTTACGCTGCACTCGCCTTTGGCACCTGTATTGAGGCAGAAGTTCTAGAGAGGTTTGTTAAGGATGGTGAGCCTGTGTGGCTCGTGAGCACTGGAACCAGTGTTTCTTCACTGTGGTTTTGGAGTTGACATTGTGCTACAACAGAAATCAGAACTTCTGCAGCTCAAAACAGGGCCAACACAGGGCTAACTAATAAATAGAAAGCATTGGATATGTCAAAAGGAAGTTTACATGTGTATAACTTGTTTTTATTTCATTCTTTTTGTTATTTTGGCTAAATAACCTTTCCCTGTAGATTAAAAATAAATATTAACATTTCAGTAGTGGAATCTTTCATTTTCTTTGTTGGTTTTCAAGGATAGCAGCCAGGTGAGGAAGAAAAGAGCAATCAGAGGAGTATGAAAAAGGAAATCAGTAATCTTGGTGGAAAAACCCGGCTAGGAGAACTCCCTACAGTGGATAAAGCATATAAATGCCATCTGAGGCAAGGCAGGAAAAAGAATCTCTGGTTCTCCAGTGCTGGATAAATAACCCTCTATAAATGTTAGGTTCATCTATCTGGACCAGTAGTCTTGAACTCTTTATCTGCCAGAAACATCACAGTAAGTATTTAAGCGTAGTTTGAAAAAATTAGCTTGCTCCAGTCACTCCTCATCTCATGTTTTAAAATCTGCAAGATCCTGAAGCTCTACCAGGCTGCATTAACCAAAGGATTTAGTCCCACTTACCTTCCTAATTAGTACAATTAGTACACATAGTCACTCTCATGAGCTGTATGGTTATTGCAACTCTTGGCTGAAGCACCGTGAGATGAATTTTGCACTTTTTTATTTGTACCTTGCCTTCCTCCGGGAAAAAAGAGATCATGATTGAAATCAATGGAGTGAAACTGCCCGAATCATGACAGTAATTTTAATGAATTGAAACTAGCATGATCATTTAAATTAAATTTCTTATGGCAGGGTTTAGTGGGACCAGATTTCTGTTGATGTACTAGTAGTACATTATAGCTGAAAAAAACATTTTTCTCCTTTTGAGGCTTTGCTGGTAACCTTAAAGAAAATTGTGTATAAAGAAGTAAGTTATAATAAGAATAAAAACAAGGTAGATTCTGGAAACTTTCATTCAGAATAAAAATTAAAATGCTTCTGTGCGTCATCCAGCACAGCTATCACAACTTATGGTTAATCAGTGAGCACAAAACCAAAGTATTGTAACACAGGAGAAGAACGCTTTGCAGTGTTAGATAAAAGCTAGGATACATACATGTACAGACTGCAGCTAAATGATCAAAGCCCAGAAATGTCAGCTTTGTTTCAAAGTAGTAAAGTATGTACGCATGCAGATAAACTCACACTTTTTGACAAAGCCTCTAGGCACACTGCTTCAGTATGAATGCATAAAAGTAAGCCAAATGCATATTTAGAAGCTATGGAGGTGGTATCTTGGAAAAAAAAATACTTAAACGAAAGAGAAATGTCCTAAATATTTTAGTTCAATCTATAAAACTATTTTTACTCACTGACATAATCATTGCAATTCCTGTTTGTACGGAACTAGCTAATTGCAGATTTTCTCTCCTTTTAACTGATGTATGTACCCTGAGAGCATGTAATATTTGATTAGTAACTACACATTTATCTAATTTCGTATGCTATAGCTCAAAGGAAAATTAGTAAACATGGATGTAAATGAAAATACCTTCTTATTCTTTCTACTCTGTTACAGCTGTTTGTACTTTAATGATATAGGAAAGTGGGGCTACAGAACATGCTTTCCTGGCACCTTCTCTCCTTTTGAGGCTACTATAATAGAGGAAGATAAAATACCCTCAGGTAAACCTAAACAATGGGTGTTTCTTCTGAAGTCAGTTTTTTGGCAGAGACAGTTCAGAGACAGTCTTCAACCTGTACAAGGTTTATGACCATAATAATCAATACTCCAAACTCAGAACGCTATAGAAATGTTTATTAAGTGTTTAAGAGATGTTAAGCTCTCATGATTAATTCCTTTGTAAATATTATGATGAAATACAATGAGAAATTGATTGCACAGTATTATAAATCAGGCATCACTTCTAGTTCTGTAGAAGATTGGTGAATTATTACATTATTCACAGTACTTCTAGGCAGGATGACCACAAGGCAAGGTACTAAATGGCGGATGATCAGGGAAATACTTTATCCTTATCTAAACTGATGAAATAATATGATGATTAGAAGGAGAAGACTGCAAACTGCTGAGTTACTATGGTGATAAAGGTGATATAAGGACTTCTATAGAATGGAAGAGGATATAAAAGCTCAGGAAATGTTTCTTATTAAATATGCACCAGTCGAGCTCTCTGCCTTGTGTTAGTATGCTCACATGCAGTCTCATATATTCCATTTTTTAATGTCCTTTGGGTAATTATTTATTTATCTCATACAAATCATCTAAGTAAACACAGGTTTAATATAACTAGTTACTGAAGTTTATATATCTCTTGGGCTTTTAGTGTTGTCTGATTAGATTAAGGAGAAGAAAAACATACCAAAAAATCCTAGTTTTCTCAAGTTTCCACTTAACTCCTATAATTAAGTCAGTAGAATACATATTTGATAACACTTTGCTTTTCTGCGGACTTATATAGGGTTGAGCCATATTTACTAAATGTATATTTTTATTAGATTACAAACAGGGAAAGTGTAGATTTACACTGTGGGTACTGACTCATTCTGTAAAGACCGACATAAGAACAACTCTGACTCCACAAGGGGTAAACATATCTGGCTTTTAATACTGGCTCGGGTTTAAACACTTATCCTGTATACATAGTTGAATTGAACTGCTTCTTATAGCCAGCACATCCCAAATTATATCTGAGGCTATTCTCTGAGGTTGCGCGTGCCAGTAGTGCAGTCATAGTATGTATAGAATAAACAGTTGTCAGAAAACTGAATCATGAAAAATATACATAATCCATTATCTTCACTCACAGTCTACTGAGGCTTGCAGTCTTAGTCAGCAGGCTAATGTATCTGACCTGATTTCTCACCATTCTTGCTCCCTCCTGTAAACAAATCAAATGGAGCAATTATTAATTTACCATGAAATAATTCACGTTATACTCTTAGGCACTGATTCTCGTTTCTCTTTTCTGTCAATACTTTTCAATCCCTGTTCTTCAGCTTCCTCTTCAGTTCGGTTTAGCATTAAATTTATTTTATCTAGTTCTGAGAAATCATTACCATGCATTTAAAAGTGCTGTAATTAAAAAATTGTCAAACTTTTAATTATAGCCCTAACAGGATATCTCAATGCCTGCAACTGTCTTGAAAAATTCTGAACTAGTTTTACAACAAACTTCTTGATTCCCCATGTATACCTAAATAACAGTCTCTCTTTCTTTGTTTCAAAAATGAGAACACGGGCAGTTTCTGAACTATCAATCAAATGGATGCTTAGAAAGTTAACAAACTTTCATTTTACTAGTAATATAGAAATATTAAATACAAAAATAATATGGAAAGATTTATTATATCAATTTTGGACATGCTTCAATACGAAAACTATCATCAAAACTAATAAATAAGTACAGGTATTTCTATATTAAACTGTTATTTGTGGTATATTTAGCAGTGGTTCCATCATGGTGAAGGAAAGCCAGCAGATATACAGGCTTCTCCTTAACATGGTCGGAGACACTGAAGACAAGCACTGAAGACAAAATATTTTTATGTCTATTGCTTTTTGATAAATTAGCATTATTGTAACTTTTGGGTTCTTCATTTTAATCTTCACTTTTTAGCATTTAAACATTACAAAGAAAAATAACACGATAGGTAACTGGAAACTAAATCCTTTTATTTCCATTAAAATGTCGAACAGCCTAATTTCTAGTTAGAGAAAAAACTTTCATCAAATCCTGCTTCATTAAATACTCAGCTAACACCTAGAGCTCCTAACACCTAATCTATGAAGCTGTGGGTGGGCGCATGATTCACAGGATCAAGTGCTAATACATCAAACTTTCTTTCCACTCAGTTTGGGAACTAGTGTGTTGTATCTCCTCTTCTTACCTTGCACGTAGTTCAAGACATCAGGCTTTCTGAAGAGGTACCACAAATGCTTGAAACCCAAAAGCATTTCCCTTCAAGGTTAAATCACTGCACTAAAGACCTCAAAACAGTTTTCAAAACTGATTAAATCTGTGATAAATCAGAACGATTTAATGGGGTTTCTTATGCTAAATTTTATAACACCACCTTAACAGTTTATGGTAATGGTGTTATTGAAATACAATCGAAACAATGTTGAAGGAAAATAAATGGATGGGTTAAATGTCTAACTGGAAGAAATACATAATTTTTTTTGCATATGGTGCTAATCTTTTAACAATTAGTTACAAACATTGAGCATTTTGTTCTGATAAACAGTCTTGTTAGTCAGCCTAGCTTCAGGCTTCTAGACACTTATTACCTCTTTGTTTGATTGGATTTTATTTTGTTTACTAGGTTAAACTTTCTAATATGGATTAGCAGTGAAAGTGAACAAAAGTAAACAAATCATTATGCTCATGAGATTGTGAGGAACAAACACATTCATCATTTAAAGGACACACAACAGGTAATGTAGCACAGTGTGTGTTGCAGATACAATAGGAAACAATTACTGTTAAGTTTCACAAGCATACAGGCTCCCAAATAGCAGCCCAACTTCTTCTTAGGATTTTGAAATCGTACCATATTAATTTGCTGTTATGTATTTATTAAAGCATGCTTTGCTGTCATCTTGCTGTCAGTTAGAATTATCTTTCCAATATTCACTTTTACAGTGTTCCTTGGGGACTCGCTCTGGTGTTTATACAGACATTCAGTCCTACAATTCTTTTATTTGCTTATCTTGATAATGTACCTCCATCTAATTCTGGTAGTAGAACTGATGGAAAGAGTCAAATGAATAACCTTATGAAATCACAGATTCATAGAAAGCATAGGCTGCTGTCAACTCTGTTTGAAGTTGTTCCATTTGTGCACCCCAAAAAATTTTCCCATGGAGGTCTGGCTCTCCATATAGGAAATGTGGGCTTGCTTTTCTCTAGATTTTTTGCAGAGGCTTCACAAGCCATTCACAGCTCCAGAGAACCTCAGCTATGTGTTGCAAACCAATGAGATTAAACCATTCCTGATGGATATTTTCCCAAACTGTTCTAACCTTGTAATTCCAGTCTGTCAATTTTTTCATATACCTGATTGCCTTTTCATTTAGGAAGATTTCCCTTATACCTGAAGGTTCTCAGCTTCATAACAAACCAATAAAGGCAATCACGGCATAGTAAGTCACCACTGTTTCAGAGAAAAGATTTTGAAAAGCAAGGAAGCATTTAGCTTTAAAGACTACTAAATCCATGACCTCCTATGGAAGTCATGGATTTAGTAGCACATATATGGAGAAGAGCTGTGTAATTCTGCTGGTTTTCAGATATGAGCACACATCTGCCAAAATACAACAGAGGCCATCCATTCATTACAGAACATCCATGAAAGAATAGCGCTTTTTATTAATCACTGACCTCATCTGTATTCCAATCAATAATCTAAATAGGATGGGTCCTACAATTCATTCCTAATAATGGTAAAGGTCCCAGTTCCTTAAATATTTGATCATCTACAGTAAAAAAATATAATAATCTTACAGAAACACATGTATAGGTTATCCCATTAATATTTTTATTAATAATAGATTCCTTTTAAAAGACAAGAGATAGATGTTTGTTAAATAATTATTGCTTCTTCTTGAAAGTAGAAGTAAGTCCTGTATTTCCTGTATTTTGATAGTATCTATTTTTACATTACTTACAATAAGATCTAGATATGGTCAGCTGTTTTTCTTGTCCTGACATCTGGAAGAGGGAAAATTAATTTGAAGTACAACACAAGTTAACAACTCTGACTTGGGGTAATTTTGCTAATTGAGGATTCACTATAACTAGCCCAGAAATTCTTTGGCTTACAGCTTTGACGTTGCACTTGTCTCTCTCATGGCCACAGCACACTTTTTGATTCTTAAATTTGAAGCTCAAAAAGTTCCCAGGTAGAGACTGTGGGGTGTTCAGAGGTTGCAGTGAAGGAAATAACACTTCCTATTTGCTGTGTTACTAGCCTTCTTCCTTCTTCCTTAAGCGTCCTTTACCATCCACTCCACTGTCAGAGACAGGGCACTGCATTTTGGTCTTACTCAAAGCAGGTGTTTACACGTTGCTGTGGCCAGCAAGCTTGAAGGTCAGGATGTTATTTGGGTACAAAATACAAATGGAGGAGCATTGGTTAAGGCTTTAAATCTTTTGAATACCTGCCCCTGGTCTTTATTTTGACTGACCCCCATTTTACAGGTTAGTTTCCCCCTTGCACTAGGAATATTATCACAGTGGATATTGTCTTTTAATCAGTCCCCCAAATCATTCTTCTTTATTACCTACTTCTATGGGATTATTGTTTAGAGACCTTTGACTCTCTATGCCTTGAGCAACTGGATAGAGCTGAATAAGAGGACTCACTTACCTTTGAAATATATTGGTGGTGTCTTCCATTAACCAACTGAGAAAACAGAAGTGGTTTTACACCAGTTTTCCTGCTCTCTTCAGGGAAGGAGTTATTCAAAATCTTCTTTGTATCAACTCAGTTTTCCAAACACAAATATATGAAGTCTTTCTTCAAAAATGTTGTTTTTAAAAAGAATCACAAAACCAAAAAGCAGTTTGGACTAGAAGGAACCTCTGGAGCTAGCCTAACCCAGACCCCCTGCTCAAAGCAGGATCATCCAAAGCAGGTTGCCCAGGGCTGTGTGCAGTGGGTTTTGAATATCTCCAAAGATGAAGGCAACCCCTCTGGGTAACCTGTCTCAGTCTCTGACCACCTTCCATGTAATAAACCTTTTCAGTGGCAACAAAGCTAATCCCCAAGTCTAATTATGGCAAAATTTCTCTTGAATTCAACAGTGTTTTTCCTGGATTAGTTTTGTAGATTTTATCGTTATGCCCTCAAAGCTTTGCACTAAAAATGAATGAAAAAAGATTCCTTTCAGAAGAGATGAAAATCTGAGAGGGTTTCTTTGTAGAAAACTTGCTCTTTTAGGTAACTAAACTACTGAAGTGAACAGTTGCTTTGAGCCGTTCTTTCCTGCCCCTGAAAAACATCTAATATAGATGATAGGCCTGGAGTAGTAGTAGCAGGTAGGACTCTCATTCCTAAAGCAAGATTACAAAGGTCTGGAGTAGTAGTAGCAGGTAGGACTCTCATTCCTAAAGCAAGATTACAAAGATTCATCTTTGTTGCCTGAAAAACTAAGATTTTTTTCACAGAAAACTCAAAGGTTCTGACACTATTTTTCATTATATGCTGGTATGAAGTAAGTTCTTCAAAAGGAAAAGGATGTAAGCTTTATAGAAATGGATTTGTATTTGCAAAGCATGAATAAGCATGGAATGAGCGTTTTCCAATTTAAAAATCCCACAGTAATTTTCCTCAAGTCCTTACCAGCTTGAATTAATATGTCTATGACATAAAGGCTGATACCAGATGCTTACAGATAGGAGGCTTAGGTAGCTGTGTCTGCTCCTACCCAGTGAATTTAATATTTAATAAGGTTCTTTCCCAAATATTACATTTGCAAACAAGCATAGAAACAAAACATTTTTTCACAAGAAGTCTTACAGTTTCAGCTTCGTTACCTAATTTTAAGCTTTCCAGCCAACACATTTTTCATCGGACTGATTAAACTGCTTCCCAGTAAAACTATTCATCCCTTTTAGAAAGCATACTTCCCACTATTATGACACCGAGCTCTGACCATATGTACAGGAAAGGCACAAGCTGCCCAGGCTGGATGCAGCCATAGTGGTGATAGCAGATCTGTGTGTGACACTGAGCAGATTCCCTGCCTGCAGGGTATATGCTATGGCTGTTGTCCCTCCCCCGCCCTGGTAAATCCATCATTACATTCAAGTCCTTGTACTTTCAAAGGGGTGATCCACATGCCCCTTCCCCCCTCCCCATATTCACACCAAGCACAGTGGTTTCCTGCAGGAAAAGCAAGTGGATGTTCAGTCATTTGTAAGGATGCACCATTCCCTGAGCTTTAAACTTTAAATTTTCAATAGCAACAGAGCTAATACACAAAACTTATTCTGGTAAAATTTCTCTTTCCTTCAACAGGAGGTTTACCTGAAATATTTTTGCCTTATACTTTACAGTGGTTCTTAAAGCAAGCTTTGAGCTGCACCATGACATCCATTAGCAGAGATCCATGGAGCTGCCCTCAGGTTGATGGCATGCCACAGGACATAGCCATCCTCACAAATGGAACTGGCTCTGAATCTGCAGCTCTTAAAGTAGGTACAAGGGTATGTCTACATCTGTGCTAATAAATCAGACTCCATTATCTGACCCTGAGGACAAGGGACGTGCTATGGCTTGCATCCATGTGACTAAAAGCTCTTCCCCAAAGGAGGGTAAAACTGCCTGTATAGCCCACTGGAACAGCCCCAGGCTATCCACAGCCTGAACCTCGGTGAAAATGATGCCTGCCATGGGCCAAAATGATATCAAATGGTGCACTGGCATTAAATTCTGTAGATGATACCCATAGCACCACAGAGTGAGCTTAAGCCCTAGCCATGTTTAGTTCACTACCACCAAGAAAGCCCAGGAAGGCCCAAATGGTAGAAAACTCTACCTGTGAAATGAAGTCTGGAGGAGCTGCCAATATCAGTTTACTTGTACCCACCCATGCAGGTTTGTTAGTAAGCTCCCGACTCATTCAATTGAAGCTAAAAGCTAATTATGCCTGTGTTTATATAAAAGTTATATGTGACATTGAAGAAATTAAATATTCATAATGACAGCACGAAAGAACTTTATTTATGCCTAACTGAAATGTTTAAAAATAAATGAGCAATGTATTCTAAAAATTAAATACCTGTTTTCTCCAACCATGTCACATAGCTTAGTTAAACAATTGGGAATGCTTCATTTTAATTTTGTGCATTGATTTCAGATGGCATTAATAAAATATTTCCTTTTACTGTAAATTATTAATAGAATTTGTTAACACTAACATGCATCTGAAACCTCAAAACCGTTCAGTGTACCACCTCACCAAAAAATCAACAAGAATATTTCCCAAGTGGGCTAGTGACACGTACTTTTACTAAAAATCTGCATTGTTAGTTATACAAGAAATTCAAAATTCTTCCAGAACACTCCCCTCTGCCTAGAACTAGCCCAGTCACATGTATTTCTTTGACAGATGAGGTTTCTGTTCTCCATTGGATTAAATAGTGCTTGAGGGAAAGAACACCAGCTGAAGACAATAGCTGTGGCTGTTCTTTTATTTCACTTAGCCTGCAATACTTTCATTCATAAGCGTTAAATTGGAATTGCCAATATTAACTTACCAAAGAGCTGGCGGAAAAGGTTTATGTGCTATTTATCCTCAAGGGTCCAATTCAATCACAGCCCTGTAAAATGTCACTGACCCACTTCATCAATTACTGCAGGCAGGCGTGGGAGCTTTACATTCCTCTTGATTGTACCAGCCAAATATATCTTTTTTATTTATGTGATAACTAGACTGCTCAAAAAAAAAAAAAAGCAACCAAAAACCAAACAAACAAACAAAAAACAAAAACCCAAAACAACCCACAACTGCTGTAGTTTTCTTTGCATTATAACAATTAAAAGTCCACTTCTATCGGGCTTAACTTCAGACTTATGAAAAAGCTGTCTGTGAAATGATTGCGCTCTGTTAGACCTGTTAATAGAAAACTATATGAATTGTTGGGAGAGTTTCAGCCACAATTATGAAATACAGCTGAGAAATTTTAGAAGAACCAAAAATGGTTTAATTTTAGACACTGAAAGCTTTTGTAACTTGAAAGTAACAAAAATATTTTCTGATTAGGTAGGCAGGTATTTTATGAAGCACACAAACCTCTAAGGGGAAATTCTGTTGACTATTCAGTTTCCAGAGGGTAATATCGTTATACAGAGATTCTTCATATATTATTTCTTAACATTTTTTTCATGTTTTGATTTTTTTTGCTTCCAATTTTCAAAACGCATTTAAAATTCAAAAGGAATTAATTATTTTCAAATTCTGAGTACACTAAGTGAAAAGTTACAAAATTTGAGATACACTTCAGATAACTGAAATTATTTGGTCTCCCTAAGGAGTACATTTCTTGAGGAAGTTGCAGCAAATAATTTAAATTAAAAAATAGTTATCTTGCTGTTAAATAATTTGCTCCTGCCAGCTGGACAGTAAGAGACATTTTCTTATGGTGTATCTCAATGCTTTTTGTTCACCATATACTACTGTAAAGATCACACATTTATATTGAAATAATTTTCTGTTATTTTAACATCTAGAAGTAAGATGTGTAGTTCAAGTTAATTATTGATGCTTAATAGAAAGACAAAAAGCATCTCTAGGGGGCAATTAATTCTATCCTATGCTGGTGTTCAGTGGTTATTCTCTCATTTTGGTTATCTGCTGCTGCATAAAACTAATCTCAGATACGGGATGGATATCATCTTTTTCCATGCCCAAAATTTCAATTCACATGTGAGTTTCCCTGGTTGCTCAGGACTCTGAACCTGCAGCCACTTCCTGCACCACAACAGGTGACAGCAATCAGCAATCAAACCGGCCTGACCTCCTTTAAGGGACGGTTGCCCATGAGGATCAGAAAAGACATTTCCTTGATGTAGCTCTTAGTCACTTACGTGACCCCAAGGAGGCAAGGAGTTACATTGCTGACAGAGCAGCTTTGAACAGGGGCAGAATGGTGTGTTCGTTTCATGTATCTGAGACACAAAGTTGTTGTAGCCCAATGATGATGCAAGACAACACTCAGAGGGAAAAGTTTCTTCGGTTAAAATATCAGCTTCTGAAAGAAAGTAAACACGAGGCGGGTGGGAAATAAATAAAAAAAAAAGTATATATAATTAGCAGGGATTTATTAACAACTAATATTGATAAAACATTAGAGGATTTTTTCCCCATCAGCAGTTAGGCAGAATGTTCAACAGCAACTGTTAGAATAAAACTACTGTTCATTGACTGGATGAAAAGGCTTTCTCTGCGGTATATTTAAGTAATGGTGGGTCATGTTAAAGAAAAATATTGCACATTAAGTGCTCTGGCTGTAAGTCAAAGAAAGATTATGAATTTCATGCATATATTGTGAAAAGTAGGGGTACATGTTCTACATCAAGTTGGACTGACTGATCATAATGGTCTCTTCTAGCCTTACAGTATGTCTGACTATAATACCACCTATAACATCTCCAAAATGTTTTCCATATTTTGCTGAGATAAATATTTTAATGTCTACTTGAATTCCAGTCATTATTACATTCTTAACAAGAATGTTTAGAATATGGTACTTAAATTACTTTATTAAAAGTTTGTATGAACTCTTCAAGAACAGGTGACAGTAGAAAAGCAAGGTTTTTTCTCGAGAACTGAGGTTTAACGTTTCTAATTGCATTGTAGATACTAACACATTTATGTGAAGCAAAGTAACTGATGCAGCTTGGCTGTTTCAAATCTTGGTATATAAGATAATTAAAAGGAATCATTTCTAAAGGTCAGTGAAAGCAAAGATTCTCTTACTGTAAAAATATCTGCCTTTAGAAACTATGGAAAGAAGCCCTACCCTGGAAATTAGACGGACATTAACAATATGGAAAGAAACAGCATGCTATTGAACTGTAGGATACACTTCTAAATGATTTTGAGTGAAGGGGTAAAGTAACTATAAGAGTGGAATAGACTATCAGCAGCTGAGAGACAGACAGACACGGAAGGCAAAATACAGGTCTTATTTGTCTTACTTCCTTCTAGAAAGGAAAATCCATGATAAACAGGGATAACAATTTTGGGAAGTTCACATTTGCCATTTTAGTGGGCAGAAGGGAGGTTAATGAAAATCCATCTCTGGTTACCCTACTTTGATCTCTCTTTCATCCCTCATTGTCAATAGGCACTGTTCTCAAAGCTGTCACTATTTCTGCTTGTGAAGATCTTTTAGTGCAAAGGGATCGTTGTTGCAAAACATCCATGCCATGATAGAGACAGCCTTATACCTCTCCATTATGAATGCAATGACTTCATGGCTGTTCTCACCTGCTCGAGACCACTGAGACACCGTGTCTCATGAGTTCCTGTGCCTGGAACCAAGCCCTGGGCAGGGATTCCCAGCCAGTTCCCTCTAGCTGTGGGCTGCAGGCAGCTGCTTAAGTTGTCGGAAGGGGTGAGCTGCTCACAGAGGAACCTGCAAGTAGAAGCAGTAAGTTATAGCTGCTCAGCTGACGGGTATTAACTTGTTAAATAAAAAGTGTAATACACCAAAGATGTATTACATCACCCAAATTCACCGTTCCATTCAGTGGGCTTGTTAAAGATGCACAGAAAATCTAAAATTTGGTTAAAAATTTTTGTGCTGAATATTGGCTTGTACAGAAATAAAAAATCAGTACCAGGGAGCAATTATATTTAAATATCTTTAAATATCTATTTTTTTTCACTGTTAAGATCCAAGAGGAAAAAAAAAATTGTTTATAAATTCAGCCTTTCTTTCACCAATATACCACACAGGGAGATAAAAAAAGCCAATACAGAAAACCAAAGAGGGGCCCTGTCTCCAAGGAGAAAATGTAACTGATCAAACTACTTTTAAACTGCTTTTAACTGGTCATTTATTTAATATCTGCTAAACTGGAATAGTAAAAGGGCAAGTAGTCTAATAAAAAGTTTGTGGTTAGAGTGAGGTAAAAGATTTGGGCATAGAATATAAGATGGCAAAAGCAAATATGAGAGGCAGCTCTTTAGGGTCTTCTAATGCCCCAGGAAATGGAGGTATCTGAGCCAAGCCTCTCTTTCTACCTAGTTACTGTGCAGTAGCTCAGAAAGTGGTGCAGGTGTGTTACTGCATGTCTGCTTTGAGATTATTTAGACCTGCCTTTGCGCTACTGTGTTTACAGTGGTCATTGTCTTGATACACTTCCACAACTTTTAGTGTGGCTTATTTAGAGCTAAGAGAAGGATACCTGCTTGATATAACACCTGACTTAAGTCTTCCAGCATTAACTCATTTATAATGCTACTGTCGCCACTAGGTGACGAGACCCATCTTGAACATCAGGGCAATATGGTATGGCAAACTCCCTGCAACAATGAACAACTTGAAATTCCTGTTTCTTTTGTATTTTTTATGCTGGGAACATGCACTCACGAAATCTGAAGGACTGATTTTCTGACTTAATACTTTTATACGCCCTAGTTTATGCTGTAACATACAGAAATGTGAGTAAAATGTATCAGTGAGTAATGTAAGTGTGACTGCATGTTGTATTAAGGGCTGACAAGACCTGCTTTAACTGATGACAGTCCCTTTAGTGCATCCAAGTTCCTCATTGAAGTTTTCCATCAACCAGAATATGAAACAAATTATTGTCATTTTTCTTATGTGCTTAGGTCTGACTAAGCATTTACTTTTATTGATCCCAAAGATACAGCAGCAGGAAATCACCAAACAAATAAAAAGAAGAATCACTTCTGAGTGTGTTTCCAGGCACTTGATGAATCAACATTATTATTTGTACAGTGTCTTAGGAGTACATAGTACAGTGTTAAGAGCAAAGGCTTTGAGTTTGCCCACAGAATCCGGCTGAAAGTGAGAAGCCTGAGAAACCTGACACTGAACTTTATTATCATCAGATAAGCAATGGAAAGAGAAACCACTCTGTGAGTAACAAATGGATATAGTCTTGATAGTTTATGGAGAAAAAAAGTTATAGCTCCTGCTTGAATGATTTCTTTGATTGTTTCAAAGCATTCCATCAAGGATTTGAAATTTCATGGGGTGCAAAGAAATGTAAAAAGTTGAAAGTGAAAAAACAATTTTTATCACTTCATCATGACAGGTGATTGTAGAAGATTGTAAATTTTTGGGTTGTTCGATTAAATGCAAGGAACCAAGCTTTGGAAGATTTCAGTGGGAAGATATTTTATTGAGAAAAGGTGAAGGTCTTTCACGTACAACATGTCGAAATGCTGTTCTTGTCAATGGAAACCAGTGAGTTCCTCTGAGTCCACTGCAGGCCTGCACCTATAACCTATAACTTATCGCTGTGACCCTATCTTTTGACCAGTAGTTCTAGCTAGGGCAAGCTCTGTTTCCCTTCTTTTACTGTCTCTTCTTAGAGTCCAAATCTCATTTCCTTTTTCCATCTGCCTAAAATTTTTCTACCAGTATAGAACACCAACAGTTGAGTAAAACAACTCTTACTGGGGCAAATGTATCAGAAGAGAAGGTCTACTTAACATGCCTAATCTCGTGCTCGTCCACAGCTGAGTCAGAAGATTTCACCTGGACTTCATTAAAGTACAGCAACAGAAAGCCCCATGTCTCCTTGCTTGTCCCATTCTGTTCTCTGCTCTGTTGAAGTAAGCAAAGCAGAGTTACGCTCCAAGGCTGTAAGGCACCCTTGCCACTGCACTGGCTTCTGAGGTGCTCCGTTAAACCCTTTTGACTCCCACAAAAACTACACACTATCTCCCTGGTTTAGAACAATTATTTTCATTCTTGCACACAGAAAAATCTGCAAATGAATTTTTCTGAAAGTGAATATCGACAACATAGATTACTCAGAACATTTTTCTGTCTTCATTTGGATTAACTTCACCTTAGTAAGAACTGTCTGTTGTAAACCATTAAACATATATAGTATTTTTCTCTGCTATTGGTCCAGACTGAAGGCATCAAGCTCAAAACAGTTCATTCCACTTACAAATCTGCAACCAATTTTCATAATACATTTTTTACATTAATTCAACTCTATATCAGACATGAATCATGGATGGATTAGACTAATCTATCACAAGTTCTTAATGGTGACAGAGAAAAGCGGGTGAGGAGGGAGTTTTGGGGGAGGATGAGTTCAGTTGTTGGTTGTACAGAAATATGAGGTTGAGATAGATTAGACTGCCAACATCAGAAGAGTCTAAAATAAATAAAAGAATAATATTGGAAAATAAATGAGAAAGAAACTTAGAAAATAAACTCGAGAAAAACAATGTTAAAAAGATGTGAAAAAATAGAAAGCACCCAGTAACGTACTAAAGGAACAGAACAAGATCACGAAAAGAATGGAAGTTCAAAAAATATGGTCAGAGAAGTAAGGAATATAGTCAAAGGAAGAAAAGAAGGTTAAAAAGGGAAGTTCTGAGTTCTTTGTGGTATAATTTAAAACTATAGTCAAAAAGGTTCATAAAATGTCTTTTCAGCAATGGAAAAATGTTGATTTTTGGCTTGCTTCTTAAAGTCATTGATCGTATTTCTATGAAAAACAATATGATATTATCTCTTCCTTTCCATCTGTGAAGTTACTTGGTTTTGAAACAAACAAAATATGATTAAGAATATGATGTGGTATGATTAACAAAGCTAATTAATTTGTGTCGTATATGGGCCCTTCCTCATGGGTTAACATTGCAAACTAAAGAATTTTAAAATCTATTTGCTACTTTTTAAAAATATACAAATAATAGTAAAAGTTGATAAATGGGACCACTAAGTATTTGATTGCCCATATTCTTAAAAAAGAGGTAATTGTATCATAATGTCTGCAACCCTTTAGTAATATTTTACATAGTTTTTATGCCACCTGGTGGTCAAATATCTAATAGATTTATAATGGGTGAAACACCCTTGTAGCAGCCACAGATTGTTTTGGATGTAAGCCAGATGCTGCAGTTGTGCCATGCAAAGGATGGTTGAGCAGGACAGACTTGCACGGGAAAGAGCTGGCATCCACACAAACTGTCTCCAGTCCAGAGGAAAGAGAGTAGAACTGTAGTTACTAAACTTCCCAAATGACCATGTGAGTGGTTGCAGTTTTATCTAGTGCCTCCAGCTACATTTGCGGTAAGTTCTTCTTCATTCTGCTCTTTGCTCTCATTTGTCACTGGGACTTTACTTTATGTGTCTCGCTCTACCACAGGTAGCTCCCACAAGTCAGCAATTAACCATAGGTCAAATGTCTTCATTTCCTCCTTCAACTGAGAAAACTCTAATAGCAGTTGGCATCTTAGAGTGTAACACACTTTCCTGAAGACACAAAGAATTCCTTTTCTGTAAATGTAAAGTGCCTGTTTGGGACAGAAGAACGTCAACAAGAAAACCAAGTCTACTTTCAGCTCCATAAGAATACAATGATTGCTGTACTGAGTCAGACCAAAGATATGGCTGGTCTAGTACCCTGTTTCTGGTATGGGCTAGCACCATGAATTATGCAGTTGAATGTTATGCAGTACTTACATGCTGGAAGCATACACAAACTGCCTGAATACCTCTGCTGACTATTCCAGATTCCTCGTTTTAAAACCTATGATTTGTTAATTATTTTTAAAAATTACGTTAATTATTTTTTAGTAATTGGGTTATCTCCCAAATTAATTTGTCATATGATTTTAGTACTTCCCCTCCCTATACTCTGGGAGGCCTTTTAGCTTCAGCAAGAGCAGTTTTCAATACAGATCAACATGGGAAATGCTCAAGGAATGAGCAGTGTAAGTATAAGTATAAATGTAAGTATAAATTTATTCTTCCTTGGCATATTTCCCAGCTCTCGAGACTTTCTGAGCAGGGAGGTTGCATCTGGATCACTATGTTAAAAAATAATTTTTTTAAAAAAATGAGACTTTTAATTTACTTTATATAAGTAGACTATTTCTAGCCAATCAGGATTTTTTTTTTTCTGTAATTCTTTGGAGTTCTAGGGGTAGCTTTTTCCATAAATGCTCTTACAAGAGCTCAAACAACTTCCAACCCATGCTCATTGAGCTCCTCCTCACTGGGCAGTAAAGGATTAACGCTTGCCATTAGAATCCTCACAATGTCATGAAGTATTACTTGGCAGGATGTGAGAGAGAGGAGCATACAAAAATATTTCATAACCCAGAAGATTTTCTGTTTGTGGAATGATAGTAATACTTTTTATTTACATTCTGCAATTCAATCGTCTTTAGTAGTATTAGTTTAACCTCCTGTCACTCCTGATAGCATTAGTATAATTTTTCTTATGTCATAAACGAGGAAACAAGCCCAAAGAGAATAAAATAATCTGCCTTTAACTATTTTGGTGAACATAAAATGAATGAAAGTTAATCTAGTGCTTCAGTCCCAGTCCTGTGCCTTACACTCAGGACAGTGTTCCAGCCAAGGATAACACACAATTCTCATTTGCCAGGCTTTTTATCTGACACATACTATATGTGAACTCTATTAAAACCTGTAAATCTTAGTGACTGGAACAGTGGTGTCAACTGCACAGGTCATTGTCTGGTGATGGCAAATTAATGTAACACTTGTCATATGATAATACCTCTTTCTACATTCTGCAATAATACGTACCACATTCTTTGTAATGTTGGTTTCAGCTAATAAATCACAAACACTATCTTCATCTTCTCCTGTTTGCAAAGCTGGTTAGGTCCTCAACATCAACATCTTTTCAATAAATACCCTGTTGTTTGGCCTTAAGAAAAGCTGCAGCAATGCCCAGAAAAGACAGTAACGTGACAGCCTTCTGACCAATCTGGACAAACAGATCTAGCACTGTGTTTGAAGAATCCATCCAAGTTTATGCAACGTGAGGGAGATTATATGCTTTAAAAATAATATTATTTGCTCAGATTTAAAGAATTCTATTCCTCTTTTCCACTGTCTTATTGCTTAAATCCTTGATGTTGGACCCTGTCTCTTTGGAGGCAGCTTTCTGTGAGAGCTGTCTCCATTAAGCATTGCCTTCTCTGATCTTTTGGTCTATGTCACAGGCACATACTTGACATAGTGGTGGATGACTAACAATAGAGCAACGGTTTCTCTGAAGCAGTTCCCTAAATCAAAACAGAGGCTTATTTTAATATAACTTAATTTTAATTCCGAAGTGTCATTACCAGATCCATCTTTGCCACAGCACTAGCTATGTCTGCAGAGAATTCAGATGTCAAAATGTTGGTTTGCTCCACCATTTGTTGGCCTTATTGCTGCAGTAGATCTTTATTTTGTCAACTACCACAGTTGAAAATGGTTTATTTTACCAACTGTTCATAGAATTGCAGGCAGGTGTTTCTTCAAAAACTCATAGAAGTTAAAATATTGTAACAAAGCTTGCATACTACAAAGATTTATGTATTACAGGAATAAATTGTACATTATTTCTTGGACTTGGGAGAGGTCCTGGAACAAGAAGCACAACCAGATGTCTTTGCTCCTTTTGGTAAGCATCTAGTGTTGAGATCCCAGTAGACTACCTACCCTATTGCTACATCTGGGGAAAAAGTGGAGGGTGATTGGGACATGGAAAGAGCTATCTCCATAGCCTTTTTCCTTTTATGTATTGAATAATATTGAAATTATCAATTAATAATAGCATGAAAATAAGTAGAACAGAATTCATTGTTTCTGCTATGGTCTCAACAAGAATACTAGAATTCTACAGAGGCATAGGGTAACAGTGAATCCCGTGTTCACACTTGTTTCATCAGGATGTACGTATCCTCATGTTTGCACTATTTAGTATACATCAGGTAAATTTTCTACTTTATTCCGAACTCTACTAACATACTATGAGTCTGATAATAAAGCCAATATAATGAGAAACCAGGAATGCTATAACAACATTGATCTCTTTATGACATGAAACAAAATGTATATATCTACATAGCAGTTATCTTGAGCAATTCAGTGGATTACTGAGAGGCCTCATTAATGCCTTTGATGCCTCCTGGACAGCATACTTTTTTGTTGATCTTGTAACAAATTGAAATTTCAAATAGTTATGGTAAAGCCAGCTGTTGCCTTTTCATTTATGTGGAAGTTAACTGCATGGACTGTGATTTGCTTCTATGCAGTTATGCGTAATTCAATATCACTGACTTAAGGTAAATCCTGGCAGATCCTCTGGGATGACGAGTAAACTCCTCATTTTGTATTGCATTACGCTGCTTGTACAGTAATGCTTATAAAGTAAAGATCTAAGGCAAAAATTTAGTATTCTTCATGCCACCATGAAGTAGCAGTTTGGTTTTGACCATAATTTTCTGGAAGTCCCAGAATGGTTGTTGTGTAACATTCACGAGGGAAGAGTTTAATGTTACTCAGGGTTGAAGAATCAAAGCTTAATGCACTACTTATTGCTTTGGTAGGAGTGATTATGATGTCCTTCATTTTGGTGTAATTCTTCTCATACCATTTTTTGGGCTAGAAAGATTTCAAATCCCAGGCACCTTTTGAGATTTAGGACCTAGTACCTCTCAAATTCTCAGATTCATTTGGTAGTTTCTCACAATCCCAAATTCAGTTCCTGGAAGACATCAGCTTCCAACCAAATATCAACATAAAGAAAATAGGACAAGAGAAAGCATTTGTCCCAGGCATTGTTCCATTGATCAAGTAGTGTATTAAAAACAACTCAGTACCATCACAGATATAATTTTGCGTGACCCCAATTTCATCTACATCACTCTGATATGTGCCAGTTTAATCTCAAACATTATCCAAGCCCACCTATAACCTAACTCACAGGTTATAGTAAGCACATAGAGAAAACTATTTCAAAGTGGACCAGGAAGTAGAAAAAGGTGAGAAGACGATGTAGTCTTACTTTATTCAAATATGAGATGGAGAAAATACCCCTGCTGAAGACAAAAACCATGAAATTATGAGACAATTTATGAAGTAAAAGAAGAAGAAAATTACTGGGGACCATTTTTCAGCTGAATACTAGTGGTGCAGCTGATGCCTTGCTTCTAAAATGACTGAAGGACTTTTTTGAGGGGGCTCCCAAGGGCTTATATAAAAGGTGTCCCAAATATGCTTGCACCTGATATGTCACATGCAAAGGAAAAGGTGTCAGAGAGATGACAAACCTATATTTGACCTAGGAATATTTGAGTCTTAATAAACATTCTGGTCCCCTTGGCCAAAGATTGCTTCATCCATTTGAAAATAAGTATCTGTCTGCATTTGTGAAGGGTTTGAATGAGCAAATCCATATCCTCATGTGTGTTCAGACTACATTAAAATGATAAATCACCTAAGTGTGAGCCAAGTGATCTGCCATTTATAAAGATAAAACATGCAGGTCGATTGGTCAGATACACAGAAGTATCAAATCAGTTCAGAATCCCTTCATGGAATCATAGAACAGCAGAAGTTGGACAGCAGCTCTGGAGCTCACCTAGTCCAACAGCCTAAAAGTAGGGTCAGCCAGAGCAGGATGCCCAGGACTGCATCCAGCTGGGTTTTGAATAGTTCCGAGGATGGAGACTCCACAATCTCTTGGGGTAAACTGTTCCAGTATTGGACTTCCCTCATAGGAAAAAGGTTTTATATTATTTTTAAAGAATATTTTTTGTGTTTCAGTTTCATAGAATAGCCCAGGTTGGAAGGGACTTTGAAAGGTCACCTAGTACAAGGTTTTGTGGGAAAGGGAGCTTAGGTGAGATCTAAGCACCCTATCCAATCAACTCTTGTAAGCCTTCACTGACAGGGAATCTACCACATCTCTGGGGAGATTGTTCCAATAATTGATTGCTCTGACTGTAAAATATTTCTTTCTTATATCATGATGAAAAACGTTGTATGCCTCTTTTCCTGTCATTGGACACTGCTGAGAAAAGTCTGTCTTTTTTGCTTCCCACTCCCTATCGGGTAATTATATACATTGACAAGATCCCCCCTGAGCCTTCTCTTCTCTAGGCTCAAACTAAGAAGAATCCCAAGTTCTCTAGGAAGAATCTCAGCTCCCTCAGTCTTTCCTCACATGAGAGGTGCCCCAGTCCTTTCATCATTTTCATGGCCAGTTGCTGGATTCTTCAGTGTGTCTATGTCTCCCCTTGTGCTGGGGACCTCAGCACTGGACACAGTACTCCAGTTGCAGCCTCACTAGTGCTAAGCAGAAGGGAAGGATCACATCTCTCAGCCTGCTGTCAGTGGTCTTCCAGGAGGCCGTTGGCACTCTTTGCTGTGAGGGCACATTGCTGGTTCTTGTTCAGCTTGGTGTCCATCAGGACACCTAGACTGTTTCCTGCAAAACTGCTTTCCAGATGATTGGTCCCCAGCCTGTATCGATGTCTGGGGTTATTCCTATGTAAGTGCAGGATTTTGCACTTCCCTTCTCTGAACTTCATGAGGTTCCTATTGACTCATTTTTGAAGCCCACCCAGGTCCTGGTGAATGGCAGCACAACTCCCTGGTCTAACAGACACTCCTTTCAGTTCTGAATTGTCTACAAATGTACTTGGTCTCTGTTCAGTCATCCAAGTCATTAATGAAGATGTTAAACTGGATCAGCTCATTATTCACCCCTGGGTTGTATCAGTGGGCTCCAGCTTGATTTCATGTTGCTGATCACAACCTCTTGAGTGTGACAGTTCAACTAGCTTCTAATTGATCTCACTGTCTGTTTACCTTCTTGATCTTTATCATTGTGTCTGTGATGATGTGACTAGAGAGAAATTTGTTTGAAGGTTGCACTACTATGGCAAATATAAGAAGGAAACTTCTCCTTCAGCCCAACAGCTACAAAATCATAAACACAGTTCTTGATGTAGCTGTACTGTGTAATTCACACTTTGGTCTGTAAGAGGAAAATACCACAGAAATGCAAGTAATGCACAAAGTTACATCAGGTTTAATAACTTTTCCTTCTGTTTTATGGAGTCCAATGTCCAATCAGGTATTAACTCCCTGCCGGGGAAAGTACCCCTTGAGTTTTGACCTAACCACGGAGGCAGATTGAGCTCGGATGGTATGGTCAGAACACCAGGTCTGGTTTATTGCCCTTATTTAGACTTCAGTGATCAATGCAAGACTGCCTGTCAGGTAACTCTGGATGGCAATGACCACAGGATTTACATATCAGTTCTCCTGTTTCATGACCCTCATTTTGCCATCCCACCCTTTCCCCATCCCAGCTTCCTCCCAAATAAACATTTCCCTACTTTCCACCCACTGGTCCCAGTTTAGCCACATTCCTGGTACAAAATGCTTATATAGCATAAGTAATACTGTGTTCCAGGTGGTGTTGACCTTGCAAGAGTCTGCCCCTGTGAAGGTACCCAACATTCCACTTCAACTGCCTGTGAAGAATAGCTATCTTTCACAAAAAGTCTTTAAACATCTGTGAAATCCAGCAACTGGTCATGGCACTCTGAAGCTTTGGTCAGTTTCACACGCTGTTATCTGTCACAGTCATCAGTGTCTCTTTTCACAGGCAGGAGATCTCCAAATCCTCTTCAGTTAGCTTACCCTCAACTGAAGACCTTATCAGAGGTCTCATGATCTGCTGGTAGCTCTGACACGTGGTAGGGAGAAATTTCCACCACATTTAATACAAAATATGAAGTAAGGTCTGTAAGAGAGAGCATTGACCTTTCTATGTCTCCTATAAATGGATATGTCCAATTTATACTCGCCTCCTAAAAACTGTACAAATCCATCTTCCTAATTTCTTTCCTAAATTCTACTTTCCTGTGCTTAGGGCAGAATTAAGAGGAAAAATTAAGAAGTACTTAGTACTTCATTTCAAAAAGCTGGGCTCAAAAGTTTCAGCAAGTTCTGTTCTGCTCCATTCTCCTATTAAAATCAAAATAAAATGACACAGGGCATTAGGGATTTCTTGGCTTGGGAGCTGTTGGGGTGGGGAACATTTGGTGAAATTTGTTGTACTTGTATGCAGTTGCAATGGGCACATCTTGCTCAATCCTGTTCTACCCTTGTGTTCCTGAGGTTATTCTCATTTTGTCTCCTTCTTTTTTTTTTTTTTTNTTTTTTCTTTTTTTTTTTTTTTTTTTTTTTTTTATTAACTATAAGCATTTTTCTTTGCCAGATGAAAAACATTAAAATATTTCCAGTAAAAGGACAGGATGAATAATCTTTTATTTACCACTATTTACTGAACAAGAGGGATGGAAAGAGAACTGAAAGGCACAAGGAATGATCACATACATCTCACTTTCTTAGAAAACTCAACTAAAAATGGCAAACACATTGCCATTGCAGCTGCCTTTCCCCCTTGTTTCTGTATTACTATTTTTTAAATCTTGTCATGTTATCCAAACTATTGCTGACACTGAAATACATGTTATCCATATTTTCCTGTAGCCAGAACTAGGATCGAATGAATCATTCCTATGACTCATCACAACTTTTTTCTTTGCACACCATGTCATAACGTACTGAAGGATTTAACATAAAAAGTGAAGTTGTCTCCCTGTTCTGATAGAATCTTTCTGCTAAAGATTCAAATTAGTCTCTTTCAAATTATTTTAGCTCACTTTCTTCCTTGGATTTGACATAATTTGCAGCGGAAACAACTGCAATTAAAGTGTAAAAACTCATCTTTCAATCTTTGCAGATAGCCCTGATCAAAAAGCCACAGTCCCTATATATAGAGTGATCTTCTGGAAAAAACTGCATTTTTTTCACCCAGTTCTAATGCCTAAATTAATGCCTGAATTAAGCATACTGTTATAGACCCACACCAGAGCAGCATCTCTCAGCACAGTTATCCAAACAGCAGGAACTACTAGAGGCACTGTAATTCCTCCAGTACAGTACACAAAAACCATTTTCTATCTTTTTCTGATGAAAGACTATATGGTGCACCTGGGACCCTTACTAATAGTGGGATTTGTATTCTGGTCTCCTGTAGATATTCAGGAAAGCGAAAGAGAAAATAAATCACCTTCAACCACCTGAATGATTATAGAAGATCTACTCAGATCAGGAATGTCGTATTTTCCCCATGGCTTCATATGTAACATTACCATACTCAGCTTCTTACTCAGAAGGATATTTAACAGGAATTTCCCTCCAGAGGGATTGCTCACGACAGCCCATGAGATAGGAGATATTTGGATGGTAAAGAGGATTAATCTGTGTCGAGTATAGCGTATGACAAAAAGGGAGTGCTTGGGAGGAAATCTGAGGAAATCATGAAATGGTAGGAGGTGGTAGAATATCCTACTTGTTTCCCTCAGTGCATAAATTAATAGGGCCAGTCACAGGAAAAGGGTTAGCTTAGGAAAGCAAGCCCTCAAAGGTATTAAATGACTGTTTGCCGTAGCTTCTTACTACAAAGAAGCCAGAACCGTCCAAGAGCAGTGGGTGGTAATAGGCCATGCAGCACATGCTGGGAAGGAAGTGAATGAAGCATTTGCAGGCAAGCCACAGTGGTTAAAAACTCATTGTCTTCTGAACAGTGTACATACAACTATGGAGACTGCTATTATGACCTTAAACTTTGAAAATGGTGATCCATTTATTTTCATTTTTTTTTATTTTGCTGTCAGCGTGCAGAGCTAACCTGGTGACAGCTGAGTGTTTTGAGAAACAAAAAGTTGTTCAGAGAACGCTATTCCATGAGCACAGTCTTTCTCTGAGATATCTAACTGAAGGCAAAAATCTCCTTAAGTAAGTTCACATAAATCAATCTAAAGAAAGTCAGTTCTAAATAAAGTTCCTATAAATAAATCTAAATAAACACAGCTGTGATATTTCAGAGAGTAATGCACTTTCTGTGCGCGCTTAATGTATGAGGCAAACGCATATCAGTGTCAGAGGTTAACCTTGTCTTGCTGGAAAACGGCAGGTAAACCAAAGGTTTGGCAAAACATCTTAAATTACTTTGCCAGTCCCATAATGCCTCCCCTATTGACAATTCTGCTACGGATCTGCTGTGGAATACAGGCAATTTTGGTCTTTTGGCTGCTGTGTCTAGGAGCATATCTACGGTGCAAGTTCCCCTTGTCAGCGCTCCAAGCCAGACAGTGCCCACACTGCTCCAGTCTAAGCAAGGGGAGAAGATGTTAGATAGGGTTTTCAGCCACAGTAAGAGGGCTGAGAAATGGCTAAGTCTTGGTCACATCTGCATGTGAAGTCATGATGACATCTCCGTTGTGTGATAACATCACACACTATAGCTCTCTCTGTTTGTACTGCGTGATGGAAATCTGAACTTTGTGAAACAGCTAACCATCACTGTCGTGTCAACCATAAATGTTATTCTGAGGTAATTCATTGTATTCTCAGAATGAAATGCTCCAAATGATAATACGTTTGCTGGTTTTAAATGTCACCAAAATGTCCAGAGCATCTTGAACAAGCATTTATATATCATTTTCATTCATTATAAAATAAAGGAAGCTTTCTTCATAATGATTTTGAGGTTAGAACCTGATCCAGCTAATACAATTGTAGATGTTATTTGTTGATTTTATTAAAAAAAGTAAGACATATTTTGGCTCTGGAATTGCCAAAGACTTTTTGGCAATCTTAGTATGTAATGTCCAGAAAGCTAGGTCAAAACTCCTGGATATTGTTGATGTTAAGCCAAAGATTCACTACACAGCTTAGTACTTCTGTCCTGTCCAAATTAAAAATTCAGTCTGCTTGGAAAGGAAGGATCTTCATGGCTGGAGAGAAGACATCTCACAGGCATAATGTAATGGTTGATAATATTATTCCAGCTACCTCCTGCTTAGGGGACAGAACAGTTAATTTTTAATTAAGCCTTTTTGTTTTCTCCATAACATTATATAACATTAAATTACATTATAACATTGTCACAGTGCAGGGAATGCATTATGAATTTTCAAAGACCAAATAGCTGAGTGACATCCCTTAATTTCCATAATTTTCAGAAAAGGTCATTGTTACTCGACACCACAGCTCAGTTGAAAGGAACAGTTCAAGCAGGTCATCGGAGTAAGCATGCTAAGGGATGAAAGTGCCCAAACATTTGTTTGAAACTTGCCAATACCGTTTCTGCATATTGCTGTCTATTATTCCAATGTATGGGCAGAATTAGCCATAACAATAACACACCACCACCTCTCAGCTTATAGCCAATCTGAAAATGTGCAGTTGGTCTCAGTAACATGGATTACCTCCCAATTAAAGAAAGGAAACCATGCAGACTTCAGAGTAATTAAGATCAGCTCATTTTTAAACCCCCAATGGTTTCCAGAGACCTCTTGTTCTCTGGCACCTATCTTGCTTCAGTTTCTCAGGCTTGGTAATGTACTCAGAGGTTTCTTACACAAACATCTAAGAACATTAAAGAGTTCCTGTGATGGAATTACAGAGGCCCAAAATGGTTTCTTCTGTGTCTGAATACAGACAAGAGAAAACTCCAGAGGGAGAACACCAGGTAATGCAGAATTCTGAGAAAACCTGAAGGCAGAAAATCCCTCTCCCATGATCTCACCGACTGTGCACTCCTGAGGGTAAGGTTTGCTAGAAGCTTTTGCCTTCTGGATGCCTAAATGTCAGAAATTACTGCAAGATCGCCTATCTTGTCTGCAGCTCCCATGTACTGAAAGAGCAATGTGCCAGCAGAGTGGAGTAAGACTATCAGAATTTGGTACTGAGCCAATGCATTAGGGATTGGATGGTTGGTAGACACACCTCTTATTCTGTGAAATCCACCAGCTGCCAAGAATACCATGACCCGAACGTTAGATAATTCCCAACTCCTTATCTGGTTTTCCATTGAGAGGATCGTATTGTGTGCTCTACATTTGAATTTCAGCTTTCCCCACCTAGGTATTCAGCTATAAATTTCATATTTCTGTCAAACAGAAACAAGGAGAAAAATTAAATTAGACAGGAGAAGGATATATGACATCGGAAGGGTAAATGCTTGAGGCAACTTAGTTAACTTGTTTCTTTGATTTATTAAATAAATCAGCTGGTATTCCTAACCAAAACACTAATTTTACTATGCTTACTCTGTCTTACATTGAGAGGTTTGCTGATTATTCTGAAATACCTCCCCTGAACCTCTCTAAAGGTTTAGAAAGACTACAGGGAAATAAATCAATGACAATATGCCAAAGTCCATCACGATGGGTGCTGTTCTAATTCATTTGATACAGGTCAGCTCAGATCATGCAATTGGAAAGTTGACATTGATTTAATTAACTGCAGTATACTTTATTGTTTTAAAAGGAGATATTCTTTCTATGTTTTACATATACATTTTATGGCATACCCAAAGCAAGAAGTCACAATTGGAACATTATGAAAGAATGCAGCAAAACTGACTCACTGAATAAAACACAGCTTCCAGTTTAGTTTGATTCAGCAAAGAGAGATAGAGATGATCTCCAAGAGATAACAGAATCGGACAGTAGCAATGGTGAAGTGACTGATTTTTCTTTTAGACTTAAAACACATAGAACAAAGCAGAATAGAAGAGAAGTGAATCTAAACTCACAAAAATCACAAAAGGGGGAAAATCACACATTTAATAAAAATCTAGGCAGACAATTAGTAACATTAATTGTGATGCCCAACTGGACTTTAAATGCCAGTGTGCTTCACTTATTTTAACACTGGTCAGTTGATGTCCAGGTCTGAGCCCAGAATGTGTCTATTGCCACCTTAGTTTCCATAGCACTGAAAGAAATCAGTGAGAAAAGTAAACATAAAAGTGCAACTGAACCTCAGCTGTGAAAGCAAAAGGCTTATCTCAGCCAGGGAAGAGCCCGGTGACCCTCTAGTTGGATGGTGTCCTTTGGGATGCGTCCATTACTTCCATGCTGCGAGTAGGTACTAATATAGAATCATAGAATTGTTTCAGTTGGAAAAGGCCCTTATGATCTTTGAGTCCAGCCATAAACCTAGCACTGCCACATCCACCAATAAACCACGTCCCTCAATACCATGTCTTCTAAATACCTCCAGGCATGGTGACTCAACCACTCCCCTGTGCAGCCTGATCCAGTGCCTGATAACCATTCTGGTCAATAATTTTTTCCTAACATCCAATCTAAACCTCCCCTGGCACACCCTGAGGCCATTTCCTCTTGTCCTATCACTTGCTACTTGGGAGAAGAGATCGACCCCCACTTCGCTACATTTCAGACTCCAGCTGAGCACATGCTTCCACAGTGGCAGCTGTAGCTAGAAGCGCAGACCAGAACTCATGCCTACAGACCACACACAAATGGTTTCACATCTGCCTGCAGGGGCAGAAGTGAACTTGTGCTTTAATCCACAGTATAAAAAGGGACAATGATGCTTCTGCAACAGAATGGATTAAAACCAGGATTCAAAACATCAACTGTGGCTGGAGCAAACAAACAATTTATGTTGAAAATTAGATTCTCCCCCAAATATTTACTGGTTCTATTTCTATACTCTTTAGTCCCTTGAGAATCTAAGGGCTATTTTGCTGTGAGATTCCCATTTTGCTTGAGAATGCAAGTGAGCTAGCCTCAGGTTCAGATTTTTTCAACACCTGCAAATGATATTTCCTTTTTCTATTCCCTCTTTAAAATTAAAATCAGGAATTGTTATTCCCAGTGTCCCTAGGGCTCACTCACTCACAACTAAAAAGGATGAAGAGACATAAGAAACAGATTTAGAGTATTTACTCTTTTCTACCAAGACTATCTAGAAATGAAATAATTCAAAACTGGAACAGAAATTGTGGCATGGCTTAAAGTACCGTTCTCCTATCTGTTCTCCTGAATATTTTTATTTTTATCAGAATTTTCTTGATTTCTTCTTATAGGATTTTGTAATTTTAAAATATTGGAAGTATCTGAAGCAACATGTATGGCAGAAGAAAAAGAATTATACCAAATCTAACACACATCCCTCAAAAAACAAGGAAACAATTATTTTTCTACTAAATAACAAAAAAACAAAGAACCAACAAACAATCTAACCCCACAAAGAAAGAAAAAAAACTTAGATTAATACTTTTCAATTACCTTCCTCCTTTTAGTAGCATACACACATCACCCACACACACACATACAGAGTGTAAACCTGTATCTGTTGGAAATATTTATCAGAGCAAGCTGAATTTTTAAAATCAACATTAACACAGATCAATACTAATGAGATGGGAAACAAAGGAAGCATGAGAAATGTATAAAATTGTGAACTTGATTTTGATCTCAAACATGCAACTTCAAGTCCAGTCTTTTTGAATTGATAGAGATGTACTCCAGATTTATACCATTTTAATAGATCTTTAAGGACTGATTATTACTGCAGCTAATTACTCAGATTGGAACAATCAGAATGCACTACAGTCAGCAGCATGAAACAGTCCAGTCTTGGCTTGGCTAGAGACTGGGCTCAAAAGCGGAGATAATATAAACAAAGACCATTCAGACTTAAATTATTTTGCTGTTTAACTTTTTCCTTGTTCTCACTGAAGAGAAGCCATTTTAAGCAAATGAGGAGGAACGAGCGCCTGAATGAATTTTTGGGAGACATAACAGATACATGCAACAAAATGGAGTTTTATCCAAAGAATTACTTCGTTGTCAGATTGGAAATGCTTTTATTACCTCTGTAAAAAGTCTCGGTTGTTTTAAGCCAATATGTAACAATTGATGCATTGTGAAAGTTTACAGACTGCCAGAAGGACAGATAGATTTCACCACAGTTAAATTCTAAAAGCTGTAAAATTATTATGTTTAAGAAACACATCAACCTTGAGATAAGAAAGAACTCACTGAACATCCATAGTCTATGCTGCCTATGTGTACAACTTTTGACAGGTTTTATAAGACAGTGATGCTTTGGAAGAAAAGGAGTTGATAAGACAAAATGGGTAAGACCTGTTTCTTTGTTCAGAGGTGCAAAGAATTCTGTCCTGCAAAGAACAAAAGGACAGAAAAAGACAGCAAAAAAACCTCTCTGGTGCTTTGCAGGCATGTAAAACAGGACTCCTGCCACTACATGGGATGCTATAGAAACAGACAAGTGATCAACAGGCATGAAGTGGTCCTTTCTCTGTCTGTAGATAGAGCATCTTGTTCAAGACTTGTCTTTTTGGTTGTTACCCAGCTGGTAAATAACGCCTCACAAACAGCAGTAATAAGATCTGATTTTTTAAGCTGCAGGGATGCCATTAGGTGTTTTTCATGGAAACATTTTACAGAGAGTCTATGGAGCCAGGCTTGTACCTTTGAGATTAACGTGAGCTCAGTTACTGACTTGAGTGGCAGAACAGGCTGCCAAAGGAGCTGGGAAACAGCTCCAGTACCCCAAAATTACAAGGATTGGGCAATGTTTCATTTCTGATACGGAAGGAAAATAAAATTTCAAGGAATTAACTAAAAAGGTCTGTTTCCCCAAAAAGACATGATTTCAGGGCATTCAGTTGTGTTTAGTTCATTATTCTCCACAATTTGGAGTTCTGTTCCCATAGCTTAAGCAAGCAAGCTGACTGTAAACAAGCTTGACATTCTGATATCAGTTAACTCTTTATTTCTTTCTAATTTATTTGAGCATGAAACATGTCCAACCAAAGATATTATTTTAGCTTAATTAGCTTAATTTCTCAAAAATGTTTCAGATTTAATGAAAGATTTTTTCCATGTATATAAAAGGAGCCCTTTTGAACCTTTTTCTGATATCTTTAGTCTTCTAGTGAAATATTAGTTTATTTACCACACAGAATTTAATATCCAAAGCCCAACTGAAGGTTTGCCCAACCTCTGTATGTATCAGCAAGCACAAAACACAACAGCATAATACAAGAGACTTCATGGGAATTTTTTTGCTCCTATATTCCCTAAACAAAATAATCTGTCTCGTTGTTCACTTTTCTGTGAATCGAAAGGTTTGTGTGAGGAATTTAAGTCACAGGGAACTGTTACACAACAAGCCAAGTGTTAGGAAGGTGTGAGGTCTGAACAGTTTCCAAGTAATTCAGTTCTTTACAAGAAAATAATGTTTTTGCCAATGAAAGAGTTTGTCATGATAGCATTGTGTTTCAAAAATAAACACTGTCTCCTAGTTAAATACCCACCTTCTCTTATTCAAATACAGCATACAGGATCACCAAATGTATTGATTAGGAATTCCTAATAGTTAATACATTCAAAGTAATCTGAATCAGTTGTAAACTGAAAGGTTAAATTTGTATTGCTATTTATAAATAATATTAACAACCATGGCCAATTTTAATTCTGAATAAGGGGAAGAAACAGCATTGTCATCATCTCTGGTCTCTTCTCTCTTTGTTAAAGGCAGATGTGCATGTTACAAGAGACAAGGGACACTCCTTTGACTGCATAGAGAGGATGCAGCAGTGGGGTAGCAGCAGGAGAACTGCCCTCATCCAGCGGCCGGAGCATGGACAGGCCCCCTGCCCTGGGGATTCACACCCAGGGTGTTCAGGGGGGTTGGTGAATCCAAGGCAGGCAAAGAACAACAGAGCTCTGACCCATGACTACCTCGCATGAAGGTATTTGTTGGTCAAGGAGCACTTGTACGCTCCCACTAATACTATGCCCCAAGAGCGCATCACACAGCTCATCGGTTCCACCCCAGTTGTGGCCAGTCTTTCCCTAGAAAAGTTCTCCAACAAACCACTGCCTTTGTTGGCACAGCTTAAGCTATAGAGAGGAGAAAGTACATGGAATCTGAGACTGCCTTTGGTAATTCTGAATCCTCCTACATTGTGGGAAAGTTCAAAGAGCAGCTCTGATCACTATGACATTGACTTTCTAAGAAACTTATAACAGAATTAGGAGAAATAAATATCTATTATGGTATTTAAAGAAAAAGAACAAGAAAAATATCTGGGGGACTTTTTTACAACATTTGGATAGAAGTGATGTGAGAAGAGGATGATAAAGGATGCAGCCAAATTTGTAACAAGGGACAGAGGTTAAAAGTTTCCTTCCAAAACGCTTTCAAATTTCAGCTACAGCTTATAAGAGATTTAAGGATTGGAGCGAAATCATGGCGCTCCAGCTGACTTCATTAGAGCTGCTCATGTGAGGAAAGTGAGCAGGATTTGGCCATAAAACAGAAAGCCCTTTGGCCTTGTTTTCGTTGCCAAATATATTCTAATTGATACTGCATGTAAACT
Organism: Thinocorus orbignyianus; assembly: GCA_013400375.1. NCBI lineage: Eukaryota > Metazoa > Chordata > Aves > Ciconiiformes > Thinocoridae > Thinocorus > Thinocorus orbignyianus. Next base: position 2,304,048 of record VXBW01004652.1, read on the forward strand.
CTGCCCTCTGCTAATACACTAAATAATCAATGCTATCCGAGCCTAGGGCTCATTTTCTGCCTAAGATGTGATTTTGTTTGTATCACTGCCACAGGGATGATGAGGGAGCGGGAAGCGGTTGTGCCGTTGGACTGCTCCTTCCTCATGCAGTGCCGTGTTTGTGTTATTCCACGCTCACTAATGGAGAGGTCGCAGTCCTCTTGGTTGCAGTCCCCTGGTAAATCCCTACCCAGATGTAATCCCCTGCACCTTGAAGAGGATGGGATTCCTCTGCTTTCTCCAAACACAGCATTAGGTCCCTGCAACTACCAGCCAGCTTTAAAGACAGACTGATTATCCAAATCCTTACAAATTACATGTGACCTTTGGAAAGCTACCTAATTAGGGAGAATGTACTCCAGGGCTTGGAAACCCACAACGTCCTGAAGAGAAATGGGGAATACTTAGGGCATCTCCATTAATTTTGGTAAACTGTAGTATAAAGTCCAAGACAGGATTTACTGGGTACTTTGTTCAACTTTTTTGATTAATGATGTTGTTTTGCAGCATTAAAAGCTTACTGAGGAAACATGTTCGATTTCACTGCATGACAAAAAAAAGTATTTTCCGTACACAAAATCCGTGACTTAAGGCTAGTCTCTAAAGTCAAATTCTGTTTTCCAACAGTTGCCTATTCTCTGATGGTATTCCTATATGTTACAAGACCAGATGTGTGAAAAAAAAGTACCTTAATTTTACACTCACATTTCAGAAGCTGTCCATACCATCTTGATGGCACAATGCTTGGTGGTGGCCCTTGAAGCTGACCCTATACTGATCTTTTTGTGTCTAGGAAATAGTGAAACTACTGAAGAAACTTACCATAAGAAGTACTAACAATACCCAATGACTCATGAAAGCAAAAGATCTTTCTGTTAGGATTTTTCTCACTTGTTGTCCACTATTATTGACTAATTTTGTAATATTTACATTGGCTTCACAGGTGAAGTAAAAATTTAAGGAATTATAATATGAGAAAGAGTTACTCTTAAGTTTAACACTATCTCCTATCAAACAGAAGCGTACAGTATCTTTGAATTATTTTTTGTCTGAAGTGGGGAAGATCTTGAAACACCCCAAATCATGCACTGTTGGTGAAAAAAAGCCCAGTCTCAGATATCGAGAGTGTTGATACATTTTTCCTATAGCAAGTCATCCTTGTAGCCAAAAATATGTACCTTATTTGTTATCTAACTGTGACTTTCAGTTGTTACAGTTCCCTTATGTTTTTTCTTGCCACATTTGCAATGTCGTTTGCTCCCACCTTGTGTTGGTCTTTGATAAGTTAAACCGGCTGAGCACTCTGAGTGCCTCACAATCACGTCAGCTCGTTTGTTTTCTAATCGTTCTACTACGAACACTCTTCAGTGATAAAGAGCCTATACAGACAACACACTCCAAAACAGGACAGAAAGGGTGGGATTTCTCTGACTCAAAGTATAGCCCAGACGGCTCCCTGCAAGGTCATTGCACTAAGTTGTCTTTATAGTCAGTGGGGAGAAAGAGCCTCTTTTCATGTGTGATTCACTGGGTACTTTGTACATTTGAGATATGATGAATAATACCCTAGAAGTGCCTATTTGAAGATAACCACATCATTTCAATGAAGTCTAATATTCCAGAAGTGGTAGCACTAGCATAAACTACATGTGCAAAGCTCTTGATCCTACTCGAGTTTCTTCAGTTTCCGTACTCAGCAGTTATGTCTGCCTGTTTCTACAGAACATTCCCAGACTTCACATTCTACTGTGAATCCTCCGTAATCCAGTCAGGATGCAATTCCCCATCCACGTATACACACTACCTCTCTCATTGTAGTACATTCATTTTTAATATACATATAAATATGGATATATATATATATATAAATATATAAATATGGATAGTATATTTAATATGTTTTGCAAGATTTAATATATTTGACATATTTTTTCCTTGTCTCAGAGGACCCAAGTAGTACTATCCCAGTGACTTTCAATCCACTGATAGTGCTCCCCAGGCTTTTGTGTTATGTACACAACCCCTCTGATAATTTTGGGTTTTGTTGCAAGTCACCTATAAAAACAGTCAACAGCTGAGTTTAGGAACCTATTCTTGTTAGAATGTGAACAGGGGTTCCGCATCTAGTGTTAAACTAGAATCTGTCTGATAGATCTCAAAAAATAACACTTTACAATATGTTACATGTATGTATTACTGGTTTGTTAATAGTGAATTTACTATCAACATTCAAATTGTTGATTTTAAAGATACTGCTGCAATAGTACTATCACTATTATCAGCAAATCCAGCAAGTTAATTGAGAAAAAGAGACAGAAATATTAAACGAGTCATGTTGTCTTTTTTCCACTAAAAGCATCAGGGTAGGTCTGTGATTTCAAAGATCATTGAAGGAATCATGGGGTTTGGCTGTAAAAAGAATTGGAATGGGTGTACCACAAGTTCAGGGAACTACTTGCCACTGTGAAAAGGTATTATATTCTGTCAGATATTGAAACAAATAATGCACACACATGCGTGGGCAGACAAGTACACAGTATGCATTTTACATGTGATAAACACAAAAATACAAAAGTATATGTCTCTGTTAAATCAGATTAAAGGTGTCGAATAGCAAATCCTTAGGAGAGAGCATGAGAATAGGCAAACAGTTCTGTTTCTTCAGACTACCTTCTGAAATTCAGGGATTTATTACTCAGTGACTACCAAACTTTCAATAAGCATGGATGACTTTTCTTCCAGGACATAACCTCTGGTTTTGAACATATGCAAACTTTTAGCTTCTACCGCATCTTATAACGAAACATTTCATCTAAGCTATTAATTTTATGCCATTTGCAAGCTTCATTCAATGCACACAACTATTTTTTCATATGAAACAATGCATAATTGTCTGCTACATTCTCAGCAGCTTCCATCATAGCTAGGCATATATATATATATTTCCTAGGCTGAAAAAAAACCTTGAAAATGCTATTTATTGTTTCTCATGCAAAATCTGTTCTTTATCTTTTAATTTCATTTCTTAAACACTTTTGACAGTCCAATTTTTCATCCTGGTTTAGTCTGGGAAAAATATATGAAATATATATATATAAAAAAAATTCTTTGGGGATGGGAAAATAATTTTCTGTCCAGCTCTACTAGCTTTCAATTCTTTTTCACCATCCAGAACAAAGCATACAAAATCCACAAGCATGTGTAATACATCTGGAACCAGGTACTTCAACACAGAGAGTGACTTAGACAATGAAATAAATCTACTCTCTCTGACTTCCTCAGGTGATTTGTTGCCACACAAGCTGCTTCTATTTTACTTTCATTAAATGTATTTACTATTAAAATTATTACCATCTGTTTGAGTTGGGCTCCAAAATGTAGTGCTATAAATTAGAAGTAACTTTGCAGAAATCAATATGATTTTTGCTTTAGATGATAAACTGGGCTATATTCTACTGTTTTCATTCATGCCTGCTGGTACTTCATAAACAGTAAAGTCTACAGAAAAAAAATGGCATGACCTCGGAAGTCAAGTCACTATCATGAGTCACAGAGCTTCCAAAGGGCATTAATACTTATAGACACCCAAATTAAAAGCTGCAATTTTAGAAAATATTAACCACATCTTCAGAAGATGAGGTCATATTCAAATTGGTTATGTATAGCTATTAAAGAAAACCAATAGTACTTTTTGGAAATCAGTCTCATGCATTGATTCTGCAAGCTTACCATTCTGCTCATACCAAAGCCTCTAATGTTAGTAACCAATAGGATTCTGAATGTGTTACATACCATCTGCATAAAAACTGAAAGTTTTTTATACTTTTCTTAAGGATAAAGTAAAATAACTTAGCCAATTGGTTGAAAGGGAATACCTATAGGAAAATCAACTGAAAAAAGGGAATGTATATATATATAGCAGTGACTATGAAATATGTGATGATCATTGTCATATAAGACATTACACAGGAAGAGATATTGACCCCTTTTGCCTTACCTTTTTTTTTCAACTTTGAGGCTTTTTCCATGCGATGTCTTCATAGAGTATGATAGACTGAAATGCGGCTCAGATATGGAGCCACAGACTGAATGACAACAGCAAGAAAATAACATTTGAATTAAATGCACAAGAAAACTGGGGAAGAGAAAAAAAGGAGGGGCATTGGATAAACCAAAGAAATTATTATTCAGTAACTCTTTTTTAATTAAGGTCAATTCATCAACAGCTTATTTAAAAATATCTAATTTTTGCTGTTAATTTAGGACTGCAAGAGAGTTACTATCTAACCTTTAAGACCTACAATATTTAGTAATAAAATACATTGTTAGGGATATTAGTAGTGGATGCAGCTTTCCCACCTTGCTAGATTTCGGCACAAAAACTATTCAAGGCAAAGACTAGCTCTGTAATTGTTGTTAAGCCTGGCCAGCATACCAGAAAAGAAATTGTGCCTGATACGTTTATGTACTGGCTTCCTTCTACAAGATAAAGAATATAATTTCCAGTAGTCCTCTTAATCATCTGTCAAAAATTTTACTATTACTCTATACCAAAAAGGTAGCATGTATTGCAGGAAAAAAAAAAAAAAGAAAGAAAAAAAAATCAAAAAGAAAATGTAAAACATGCTAGACAGTTTAATGCAGACACTGTGATAGTAATTTTACTACATCAACTGCCAAAAGAATCAATCAAGTTCCAGAAACAGCAGAAGTAGCTTATCAAAATACTGGAGAAAAGCTGACATTTTTAGAATGAACACGCAAGGAAGCTTTTTATTCTGCCTAGCATTTTGAACACAATTGCAATGTTCAAGTTAGTCTCAGCCATAACACTTGCTCTTTCTCAATTAGAAGGATTCTGATTCATCTTCGAAAAGTCTGTAACTTGAGAACCAGTTTTGATAGCTTTCTGCCAGACCTGATATCCAGGCTAGGATGTATTTCTTCTGCATCAAGTCTCTAGAATACAGATTTTCTTTTAATTATTATACACTTAATGGTCTTGTTCAAGCTTTTATGTTCTCATGTCTCAATTCCTGAAAGCTTATTTCTTCTGAATTAGCTTTGTATTTATTTGTAAGTATTTAATCCTGAATATGAAGAATTACAAGAGAAAGCAGACTGGCATGAGTTTGACAATTTAAAAAGCTGAGAGGCTGGCATCTGCAATGTTGTGCTCCCTCCTCACCCCTCTTCCTCGTGCTTAAGCCATAACCAACAGTGGGGGTCATGATGGCTGGACTCAGCTTATGCTAGACTTTAAGGGACTTGAAGAGACAGATCATTGAGTCCAAACATCAACCTAACACCGCAAAACCAGTCACTAAACCATGTTGCTAAGTACTGCATTTACCCATCTTTTAAATACCTCCAAGGATGGCAATTCCATCACATCCCTGGGCAGCCTGTTCCAATATTTGATAGCCTTTTCGGTGAAGAAATGGTTTCTAATATCCAATCTAAACTTCCCCTGGCACAACTTGAGGCTATTTTCTCTTGTCTTCTTGCTTGTTACTTGGGAAAAGAGACTGATGCCCACCTCCCTGCAAACTCCTTTCAGTTAGTTGTAGAGAGAATAAAGTCTCCCCTCAGCCTTCTTTTCTCCAGACTAAAGAGCCTTCTCAGCCACTCCTCAAAAGACTTGTACTCTGGACCCCTCACCAGCTTTATTGCCCTTCTCTGCCCTTCTCCAACACCTCGATTTCCCTCTTGGAGTGAGGGGCCCAAAACTGGACATAGTACTCAAGGTGGGACCTCAACAGTGCCAAGTACAGGGGGATGATCACTTCCCTAGTCCTATTCACCACACTGACACAAGCCAGGATGTCGTTGGCCTTCTTGGCCACCTGGGCACAACTGCTGGCTCATATTCCTTTAGATATAAACTATTGACCAAGTCTGAGAGTAGGAATGGATCCAGCTAAGCCTAGACTTCTGTCTGAAAAGGTGTTTAGAAACCAAGAGGGTTTTCTCTGAATCTTGTGACTCAACAGGAGGGGCTCCCCAACGTGTCTGTCTAACCTTATCCTCTATGCAGTAAATAGTCAAGTGAACATTGCAATTGAATCTTGTTAAACCACTCTCATGTTGACTGTTGAACTTTGTTAACTCACTGTTTTGTATCAAAAAAATGTGTTCTTGCTTCTTTCTGTGAGTGAAGTGCATCACTCCATCTGTGATAGGATCATGGGATTGAAGTGGGGAAAGAAAGAGAACAGTGTCTTGTAGGTAAGTGGCAGATAGATCAATTATGAATGGACAGGACTGCAAAATGCTATGATCACAAAGACAAAACTGTATGTTTGCTTAAGTGGAGAGGTGTGCAAGCAAACAAAGAGAATGATCTTTGCACCAGTCTTGCTGGTTGACCTAAGGAGGAAATTCTAATATTGCCTTGTCTGAAAAACCTCCGTCTTTGATTTATGTTGGTTTTTCATGTCTGCAAGACAATGAAAAATCCAGTTAAGTTCCTGATGTGCAAAATAGTGGTTTTCGTGGCCATGAGATCTCCTTTTAACTTTCCTCTTTGCCTGTATCAACCTCTCTTTGCCTTATACTGAGGCTGCAAGCCCCTTGTGTATTTTACTTGGTTTCACCAGGAAAGTAACCCAACAGTCTAATTCACAGACATGTTTCTTTGTTACTACAGTTAAGCATTTCATGACATTAACATGTATTATCACATTAAAGTCACAATGACTTAGTGGAATGAGAGGTGTATCTGTCTCCAAGCACAGAATATACTAGATAAGTTCAAAGGGCCATTTGATAAAATAATCAATATCACAATAAAACATGTCAATATGAATATCAATTAGAAATAGTAGAGATCCCAGGAATTAAAGTTAATACTGGAAATATACCTTATATAACTTGGACTCCTGTGGGGTTTGTTTGTTTGTTTGTTTGTTTGTTTTTGTTTGTTTTGGTTTTTTTTTTTAACAATTGATTAATACTCTATAACTGCAACATGTATTTACTTTGATATTAACATGCATTTTGTTACCTATCATTTCTTGTTTGCATTAACATATGCAAACATAGTCCTTTCAAAATAATTTATGCTAGGTGGTAGCGTATCACGGAATCACGGAATTGTCGGAGTTGGAAGGGAACTCTAGAGATCATCTAGTCCAACTCCTGAATGATCCCAAGTCTCAAATGATCTTGACATACATATTTTTAATATAAAATATGGCTGAAATGTTTAATAGTAGACCAAAATAATTAAAAAGGTCAAATGAAATGGATGCCTGTCAGAGCCATTACAAGGGACAGGGAGGAAAAAAATCAGATCCCTGTTGTGTCAGAGAAATCTTTAATGAAAATCTTGCCTGTTTTTACTCAGGAAAAGCAGGAAAAAGTGTTTCACAAGCCAGATGCAGAAACCTTTTCCTCATTCAGAAAAACTTAGGTTCAACTTGTATATCATGTTCATATAATATCTCCACCAGATACTCTTCTTACAGAGCACCGACCACGAGCAAATTGCAAAATTCTGAAAGCTGCTGTAAAACAGATTTTCCATCCTCTGGTTGGCTATTCTGCCTGCAGAACTCACATAACTGAGAGGGGCAGGGAAAGCACAAGAGAGAAAGGGTGTACCATTGCACTGCAAGTTTTTCTGTTAATTATAAAACCATTTTGTGGTAGCTTGCATTTAAGAAATTAAAATGTTTAATAAGTAAACAAAGTGAGCAGTGTTTTACTCCAGGTTTCAGCAGGACCACTTTATTGATGGAGTGGACTTCGCAGTATATAAGCACCATGTCCCTGAAATATATTCAAATTTGATAGGGTCCTTCTAGGTTAAAATAGCTCTTCTTGTGGGACATTTCCCTTTTCTAGACTGCTCTTAAGTATATCTATGCAGCACAATATAACATTGTACAAACAATGGAATTACTGCTGAGCAACCTAAAGCAAAGATGTGTGCAAAATTAAAGGCTCAGCTCCTGGAAGCAGGGAAGACAGGTTAATGCGTTTCTGCCTCTTCTCACAGCATCACACTGGGGACAACAACACAGGTTCAAGAGCTATCAAACATTGGAAGAGGCTGCCCAAAGAAGTGGTTGCGTCACCATCCTGGAGGTATTTAAAAGATGCTCAGACATAGTGCTTAGCAATATGGCTTAGTGATGGTCTTTATCAGTTTTTTCAGTTGGACTAGATGATCTGAAGGGTCCCTTCTAACCAAGACAATCCTATGGTTCTATGATACTAAGTTCAGAGAAAACAAAACAAAGTGGTATGCAGGCTGGAGTGACGTCTTGAAGGCAGGGAGTGTCATTGTACAGATACATCTTTTTTCAGTTCTTGTACAACAAAAATAAATGAAAAAAAAAGAGTGAGTATGGCATCTTTTTGTGTGAGCAAGTAGTTGAATGCTGTTCAGGGCTTCTTGCACATTTGTAACTTACTGAAAATAATTGGAGAGGCGAGTTGAGAACATTGGTGGAAAGGTAAGATGAGAGGCAGATTCCCCAATTCAGTTCCACATCAAAGTCCTCTCCAAATAGCAGCAGTGTTTTACAAAAGCCTTTACACAGACTGTACAGCTGTCTGTAGTGGTTCTGCTTTTTTCATTACCTGTCCTCTATTGCCTCTCACAAGGCTCCTTTCAATTGTATGTCTGCTCTCAACTGGTCAAGCAATACTAGAATTTCATAGAATTTCATCAGGATAATGTGCTGCGTTCCTCCTCCTCCTCCTCCTCTACAAGATAACCTCACTTAGAAGCCCTGTAATATTATTATTAACAGTTTTCACCCTAAATACTATTTTTACACTGATGAGAAAAAACATATGAGAGAAATACAAGGGGAAAAAACTAGCCTGAAACTCTGAGTAGTTATAGAGCACGTGCAAGAGTAAGAAGGTCAACGATGTATTTGCTGCCATCAATATTTATTTGTTTATTTATATATTTATTTTCTGGTAGTCACAGCCAGGAGGTGAATAGACTACTTCATTTATGAAATGTGCGGTACTTTAGGTTGGAAAGCCAGGTGAGGAATGAAGACATCACTTGCACGTCGGGCTTTGAATTGTTACCAGTGTTTAACACCTATGAGTGCTCAGAGGTGGCCTGGCAGCGTACCCACTGCTTCCATCCCAGGCTGTTTTGCTGAAGCTTGTAACTTGTGCAACGTTGCTTAATTTTGAGCGCTCAACCCTCTGTGCTACTGACCATGAAAACATACACTGGAAGCAAAATGATCAGAAACATTCTAGATTGGGATCCATATTCTGTCATTTGGGAAGATTTCTGTGTGTGACAAATCTGTGCAATGTTCTAAAGTGATACTACATACCTAAATAACTGTTCTCAAAAGCATGAAATCTGGAATTCTCCTTAGGGCAAAAGACACATTATTCAGCCAAATGAAAATGAAAGCGGCATGTTATAATGTGAAGGAGTGAAGCATCGCTCAAAATTCTTAAGGCCATCCCTCTCTAAGCAGTCTCTTAGCCCTGTGTTTCTACAGAGAGATAGCTGTTTTCACGGTCCCTCTGGAATACCCCACAGAAGACTCTGTAAATGGAGCATACATGTCCTCACGGAGCCTGCAGCTATTCAAGTCATGGCTCATAAAAGACTGTGAAAACTTGAAGTCTCCTGGCAGTGATACTGTCATGCAAAAATACCTTGGGCTATTTACCATCTTTCTGATGTGTGACTGTTAAGGATACAGATCAGGTGGGCAAGAGATTTTAGGGGAACACAGCTGGGACAGCTGACCCCAGCTGACCAAAGGGATATTCTACATCGTATGACATCATGCTGAGTAATAAAAAGCTCGGGGAAAGGAGGATAAAAGGTGTTGCTCCTGTTTATGGCATTTGTATTACCAAGTAAATGTTACGGGTGCTGAGGCCCTGCTTTCCACAGTGTGGCTGGACACTTGCCAAAGGGAAGCAGTGAATTAATTAATCTTGTTTTGCTTACACACACAGCTTTTGCTTTGCCTATGAAAATATCACTACCTTGATCCATGAGTCTTCTTTCCTTCCATCTTCATCCTGTCCCACAGGAGCAAGGAGAGAGGATGAGGCAGGGTGGGTGTTCAGGCTGGTAGCCAGGGTCAACCCAACACAAAAGCTGAAGACATTATCCATAACCATGCTCACTGTGCTTTCATTACATTAGTAATCTTTCTAAAATAGTCAACATTCTCTTCCAAAAGCTAGTACCTATCAGTAGCATGGTTTATTCTAATCCAATACTTCTAAAGTATACACCTAATGTCTCGGTAGTTGCCTATTTTTTACCCTGTGCATGTGACAATGGACCCTGGTCTGTACATACACTATTTCTGATTTATTGGTTTTTAATTGGCCCAGCAATTCTAAAGTAACTACATAATCAATGCAGCAATCAAAATATTTTGCAAAAGATATCCCATGTATTTTGATAATCCTGATGAGAACTCTAAAAACAGTTATCTTCATGTTAGGCTGAAGCAATATAACCATGTTAAAACGGAGTGCTGTTACAAACAGGCTTTTCAGGAAATTACTTGTTCATCTAGAATTAATTTTACAACACATTTTTTCCTCTATGCCAGCTTTCTATCTAATTATCTGGGAAATGTAAAAGAAAACTCTACTACTTTAGTTCTCAAATGTAAGCCTGCCTTCAGTCCCAATACTATACGCTAGAATGTCATATAAGTAGGCCAGATAAAATTAATTTGCAATCATATTGCTATAAAAAATTATATTTTTTTTCTCCAAGTTTTTGCACAGCATTTTAATGGTGTGAGAGATAATGCCATCAGCTTGTGGCTTTGACAGGCCTAAACAGTCCTGCCACACTGACTGATGGCCATTGCATGAAATTCAGAAGCCTTCTGGCTGATGAGAGTTCAATTTCTCATGTGTAACCATGTTGATCTTGATCAGGATTCCACTTCATATTTTTGCAAGTATTTTTACATAAAGATGGAGCTATGCTCGCCAAAGATCATTTATATAAAATTAAAACAATCAAGAAATTCTCAGTTATTATAATAGCTATCTGTACTACCAAAACTTTTACTTATACTTTTACGTATTTTTGCCCCAGCAAGCTTTAAAAGACCTTTACTTTAAGCTAGTAAATCTCTTGTTTTGAAAGAATTGCCAGTGTAAAACCACATACACTTCATTTGGAAGTGCAAGTAACAAGTAGAAAGTAACAGCTTAGAGGTTAACTTAAAATTTTAGTCATCAGAAACCATGTAATGTAAAATGAGTAAACATCAAAAACAACAGAGGAGAAGCTGATGAGTATCTAACCTGCTTAGGTTTTGATGTATGTGCTTTTATTTGAATGGCAATGTTCACTGAATGTGATTTAGGCACCTAAGGCTGCCAAGGCTTCATGAAAATCCCACGCAGGCACTATTTTAAATTTTCTTCAATTGGCATGTAGTGAATGAACTGAAATGCACAGGACTGCCCTCTGGGGACCTCTAATGCCTTCCACCTGTGGCTGCAGAGGGATCACAGGACTTAAAAAACAGCCACAGAGTGCCTAAATTAAGTGGGTTAGGTCCCACCTGCAAATAACATCTTCAGATACATAAATTTTTAAAGTTATTTTCTTTATTGTTCACACAGCACAAATATCCAATGGCAAATAGAAAGCTGAGAGGTGTTTGTTGAAAACACTCGAAAAGTACTTGGAAATAAAGAGTACCTGACTGGCTCATCACAGGCTTATCTGCCACAGGAAAACTAACCTTTGAACAAATATTACTAAGAATGAGTTATTTCATCAGGTGTAGCTTGGAGGTGGATTTCATTTCAGGTAACTGTCTCCAAGTGACGATAATTATCCGGACCTTATTTGCCTGTCTAAACTTCTTTGGTCTGCAAACAATAAACAATCTAGAAAAGAGCCATTGACACATTTGCAGTATTTCCTGCATTTGTCAGAGGTGATTCACGTTTTAAGCACACTTGGATCTAGTTTTACGGATTCTATTCAGTCATTCAAAATCACAGTTGTGTCTCAGTTACTCAGAGTGACATGAATACATATAGCATGGAGTCCTGAAATATGCTGCCTCATTTTCTTCTACATTTATCCTTAGCCTGTCCTATTCGCCTTGTCTACTTATTGACCCTCTTCCCCTTGCCTTCTATTATTCTATATAGGGCTGGATACTTTGATTAATTTTTTGCTTACAGTTATTTGTGTGTGGAAACTTCCCTTCCTTCTCTTCTTTCCTATTACCCAGTAACCTAACTCATTTTTTTTCCTTTTTAAATTTTACTTTTATTTTACCACAACAGAGATGCCCACCCAGCTCCCTCCACTTTCAGATTCCCTCTGTATCTTTTCATAGCCTTCCTGCTCCTTCTGTTTCTGCTTGGACTCAATCCTGATCTACTAAAATTCCTTAGGGGGCTGAGATTATTTTTTTTTATTTTGTTTGATGGTTTTTGGTTTCGGAAGGAGAAATAAAATACCTGCCTGTGATGTTTGGGCAGTGCAGCAAGTACATCCCATTCTTCCTGTCCATTTGTCAACGGATTAGAAAGAGTAAAACCCTGTGTGTTGGGTTTGGGAAATGGAACACAAACCCAAGAATCATTTGCACAAGATATTAGCAGACTTTTTATTATCACACTGCCTCTGTTTATCAGATGGAAGGTAACTGTTTATCTGGTGGGAGATATGCCGGGCAGCACTTTCACACCATTAGACTTTTTAGAAATATTATAAAATATATAGTGAGATGGAAGGAAACCCTAGCCCAGAATGTCCTGCTCAATATGTGTTACAGGAATTAGACTGTGAACTGAGCAGTTCCTTGGTATGACTGGGAGAGTATGGGGAATGATTAAGACTGGTTGCCAAATGGGTCCCATTTGTGCAATTAAACAGATGAGTTGCTAGAATTCTCTTATGTCATTCTTACTGCTTCAGTCCATGGTATGAACAATCAGATGTCCTGGTAGTTGTTTATTTTATTTCCTGCTCAGCTTTCAAACTGAAAAAAGTCTGAATTTTGGATTGAAACTGAGACATCAAAATGCAAAGCAATAAACTGGCACTCAGTGGTCTCTTTGCCACCTTCTTTATCTACAGAAAGTGAAGACAGATTGGGGAACTACTACATAGTAATCTTAACATCAGAGTGCATATGAGTCAAGCATTCATTTTTCTGTCCATCCATTCCACTAGTGAGGTTCAGACAAAGTACAGTACTATGACAAACTGGCTAGTAACAGCTGTGAAGTTCAAAATCTTCCAAACAAAGCAAGCATATGTAAATATACGGCATATGTTGCCTTCTGTGCAGACATTAGACAGATACCAGGGGGAAAAAACAACTTGACCCCAAAACTAAGTGTTTTGCGTGTTTAAAACAAATTAATTCTAGATTCTCAATCAATCAAATTTTAGTAGTCACAACAGGGACCAGAGCTAGGTAGAGAATGAGAGTCACTTCTGCATTCTGGGAAAGCTGATCTTGAAAACTTGCTGTTGTGAGGGACAAGGCCAAAAACTTAGAAACAGACACTCCCAAAAACAAGTAAAGAATAAAGAAAGAGGTAGAAATAACAGTTAGTCTTTCCATTTGACAAACTAATCCTTCAGAGAATAAAAAATCCTGAAAGTTTTTTGATCTACCCATGAAGAAAAAGAAGGCTTGAATATTACTGGAGGAAAGACACTGGGACAATTCTTATCCAAATGGTAGTTTTGTTTTGTTGTTTCCACCATAGGTTGCCATACTTGAGGCTCTGGAGGAAGGAATGGAAGAGAAGGTACTCTAAAAACACATAGTCACCAAGGCAAAATAAAAGCTTGTGCTGAGCCCTTTCCTTAAAGAAAAGAGGATAGACCTGTTTCGTGACTGATTTACCAGAGGGTTGTCTAATCATTGTCACAGTTGCCCAGATAATCATTAAGCTTGATGTTCACATCAAACAGTGTTGTGGTGACTGCTTGGAATTCCTTCACTAGACCAGAAAAGGACTTACAGTACTTTGCAAGTTAAACTTTTGCTACACTGCTTATCCAGAGTTGAGATACAAGTTGTGTGTCTTTCAGGAGGCTGTGACATGCCACACAGTTGCCAAATAGCTTCCTTAGAACAAAAATACAGTCTATTTAGCAGTAAGGACAAATGCTAGAGAGAAAACAAAAGTAAACAAGTTGTGTGGATACTTATCATAGTCATCATTTTGCCATGGCCTTGAGAAATTTTTCACAGTTCAGAGCTCAAATTTAATTTTCTCTTTTGCTCTCCTTCACAAAGGAGTGCACCACCTAAATCCACACAGGGAGGTAATTTCCTTCTCTTTTGTTCTTGGACTTTGGCCTTCTTTCACGAGAACAAATTTTATGGTCAGGCTGGAAAAGCTGGGAAAATAATGAGAGTTCTTAATGTGAGCATTGGCTCTTTATCATTCCTTTACTGTTTGCTGGTGGATGTCTATTTTGCACTTTTTTTTTAAGAAAAAGATCCACTTACGATAGAATATTTCCAGCATTGTGTTATCGTGCTTTAATGCATGATACATTTAGTTACACACATTGCTGAAAAGTCAACTTTTTTACTTCTAATCTGAATTCATGTGTCCTGGTTTCAGTTGAGATAGAGTTAATTTTCTTTCTAGTGGTTGCTGTGTTTTCAGATTTGGCATGAAAGGTATGTCAATAGTGCATATTGGTTTAGTTGTTGCTAGGTGATGTTTATATTAGACAAGGACTTTTTTCAGCTTCTCATAGAAACTGAGAAGGAGCATAGACGGAACAATACAATGGCCAATGGAATATTCCATACCATAGACATTATGTTCAGTATTTAAATGGGGGTTGGCCAGGGGTGGGGATGTCTACGATCTCTGCTTGGGTCAGGCTGAACAAACAATTCACCCAGTGGTGAGAGTGTCTTGTGTCTTGTATATTCTTTTACCATTAATATTGTTGTTGTTTTCCTTTTCTNCATGAAAGGTATGTCAATAGTGCATATTGGTTTAGTTGTTGCTAGGTGATGTTTATATTAGACAAGGACTTTTTTCAGCTTCTCATAGAAACTGAGAAGGAGCATAGACGGAACAATACAATGGCCAATGGAATATTCCATACCATAGACATTATGTTCAGTATTTAAATGGGGGTTGGCCAGGGGTGGGGATGTCTACGATCTCTGCTTGGGTCAGGCTGAACAAACAATTCACCCAGTGGTGAGAGTGTCTTGTGTCTTGTATATTCTTTTACCATTAATATTGTTGTTGTTTTCCTTTTCTGTTATTGTTCTATTAAGCTTATTTCCATTATTGTTCTATTAAAGTTCTTTAACCCAAGCCATGAAGGCTTTTTTCCCCTTTCCCTTCCTTGTCTCTCTCTTCTCCCTACTCATTTGGGAGGGGAGGGAGACAATGGGAGGAGGGATGAGCAAGAGGCTGTCTGGTCCTAGTTGCTGGCTAGGGTAAAACCATGACAACATGTAAATTTTGGAGTCATCTCTGGTCCTTGTACCATTTCTCCACGTTATACGGCAATGCTCTCCACCATCACATTTCTGTTCCTTTTATAGACATGGAGGAATGTCTAAGGGCAATTTATCTTGTAACATTGCAGTTAGTAAGCTAGCAAAGACAAAATTTTATATTCTTTTGCTGGGAGAAACACTTTTCAATTCAGTGGTCACTCTCATAGCTTTCCTTGGAAGAACCTCCTGTTTCTAAAATCTTGTCCAAACAGGTTCAGTATGTTCTGAAGCCTATTGAAGAAAGATTAACTTTATTCAGGCACAAGTGGATTGTTTGGATAATGGGTGATATGCTTGTGCAGTACACCTCTGCAGAATTGTGCGGGAAAATGAAGCTAATTAAACAGCTTATTCTAAATACCTGTCACAATGGAAGGAAAGAACACAGGCAGATTCCTCAGAAGCTTCTTGGAAACTGTTTTCAAAAAGCAAGTAAGACAAACACACTTAAGTGGGAAAGATCCAAGAAGTTATAGCACAATTGTAAAAGAGCCGTAAGTCTGAAAGATCAAAACAATTGGGTTTGGATGATTGTCTATATATGGAGATGTTTCCAATTGAAAGTTCCTGGTTAACTCCATGGGTTGGTATTGACATTGCACATATGGAGATAACCAGAAACAGTAAGATAAAATTGCAGTTTAGATGTGGGGCTTTGACCAGAGATTTCACACTGCGTTTGATAGTGCTAATTATGAAGTTTCAAATTTTACAGCAGTTTTCTCCAATTTGGAAAAAGAGATTTGTGTGATTTTGCAACAACCATGTTTTGAAAAAAGAAACATATGGAAAGAGTCTAAGTATCAGACTGTGTGAGTCCTTAAAGAAAATAAGTTTATGCCTGCCATGACCGAGTTGCTAGGAAAGCTTTTAATGGCTTACAACTTAAAGGGTTTTAGCATAGCAAATCAGAAAGATGGAACTTATTTACTGATTGAATTCTGTGGGAAAATACTGCAGAAATGTTATCCTTGGATGTGAAAGGTTAGCGTTTGTACAGAGTACCCAGAAAACCCGGAGAGAATTCCAGCACAGGGAGTATAAGCCATCTTACTTATGATTTGGGCTGAAAGAAACCCCGGAAAAGTACCCAGTGAATGCTCAGGGTGCTTATGTCTCTACTCCTAAACAGAAAAAACAAACTAAAACCTCAACATTAGTGACAATAAATTCACTGGAAGTAGTAATACCTATTGCCCTTCATCTAACCATAATTCCTATCAAAGCATTATACTGACAGCCATCAATTTTCCCGGTGTGAACCTCTTATCTCATTACAACTTGTTCATACATAGGGGGTATTGAACAAGTCCAGTCCATATGCAGAGAGTATGAGCTATTGAATAAGGCACTGGACTGAATATGGGAATAGCTCAGACTGTAGCTCAGTGCTGTATGCCCAGCGGGGCTCAGACCAGTATCTGAGCACCTATCTGCTCAGATCATCAGATGGCAGCTTAGCATTTTCTCATGACTCTCAAGTCATTTTTCATGGTTTTGCACTGAAGCCTACAGTCAGCCTTCAGAAATATTTTGATTGCCTTTTGCAGAGCATGAGCAGATCTGAGGTGCTGTCAAGGTCAGTCTTCCAATGAAATAGAATTAATGATGCGAGTCAGTTAGGTTTTTAGGATTTTTCTCTTCACAATGTTTCACTGAATTTGTCTGCACACAGGTTAACTTCTCTTGGGTTAGCTTAAGTCAAATGAGAGTGATCATGCATTGAAACAATATTCAAGCCACAGAAAAGCATATGTGTATCTCAAGTCTAATGTATTGGTTACTTCAAGCAACAGATTTCTGCATGTGTCCAGATGTCAGATAAGAGGTAACACAAGAAATACACCTCAGAGTAACACAGCACTGAATACTAGCCTTACGTGTTGAGTAATATTCATCCTATGCAATTTTCCATACTTATTGTATGATAAGAAGAACTGCTCCTGGAAGAAGCAGATTTTTTCCACTGAACACAAACAGAGTTTAGAATTACTAGTTTAGATTTAGACAATTAATTTTAAATGTCCAAGTTAACTAAAATAAATATCATCCCCATATCATAGACTTCAGAGAAAAATGTGCATAGCTTGTGCTGTAGACATAGTTAGAATAATCCCAGCAGGATAAAAAACTTTAATTCCAAAAGGTGTTGTTAGGAGTTGGATCAGAAACCAAATCTGAAATACCCATGGAATTGCCAACATCAAAACCTTCTCATCACTATGGAAACAAATCCAGTGGGAAATGTCTGCATATTTCTTTTACGTACCAGTAATTTCTAACAACATAACTTCAACCAGTCCTCAGTTAGCAAAAACACTGTTTGCAATATTTTTAATCTGATGTCATATTCAGAATGTCTGGTCAGTTTATTCAAGGAAATATCTGTCTGCATACAGATCAATATGCTAAATATAGCATAGATTAACTTCGTATAGATGTGTTTAAGTATAAACTCTAAAGACACAAACGCAGAGACAATTAATTAAGCTTACTAAAATATCAATATAGTTGTTTAAGAAAAAAAGTACCATTTTACTCTCCCCGGAGTAAAAAACACAAAACCATTGTTAGACGTCACTAAAAAAAAAGTGGATGAAATATAAGGCAAATCATAACCTGAAAAAAGGAACTGTGAATAAGTTCAGTCAAGAAGTGCTGTAACAGAATTTGCCACTGTGACGTAAATCACAGGAAGACAAGAGCTAAAGGAGCACTATGTAAATTTTAGTGGCTGTGGTTATGTTACCAGGATAATCTGATTCTCATTTTTCAAAACATTCCTTAGTGTAAATGAGGATCTGATCTTAGTGATTTATAAAACCTACACACAGTCTGCTCACTAATACCTTTGCTTCATCACCTAACCTGATATCATCACAGTACCCATTTTCCAGGCTTCATGTGAAATAATCTAATAATTCTTGACTATACCTTTTCACTTCAAAGTATGTCTAATCTTGTATTCACCTATATTGACATTTTGGCTACACCTGAAAGACACAAAAAACTTGAAAATTATTAAATCCTAGTAACAAATCAGGTTGTCTACTTTCCCATTCTTTCTGACTCACTTCCACATTCTAATAAACCTCTGACTTGTTTTATTTGTTGATTCAATTAAAAATAAATGTTTTCTTCAAAAGTTGACTGTATTATGGTAAATGTAACATCACCAATTGACCAGTGAACAATATTCCCATTCTGAATTTTTAAAGAGGTCACTTCTGCTCTCCACCTAACAGAAGAAATATTAAGCAGAAACTACTTTTCTTTCACATATCTGTGCATGAAATATTGGTATACAAAGCCAGTGAAATGATACTTAAATAACACAGTTCAGATGGCTCATGCTGTTTTCTTTTGTTCCACATTTGTGAATAATGAGATGGCCAACTTTAATTTACAGCAGGAACTTGGCTAATGCCTACTCAGTAGTCAGCCAGCCAGTTCTAGGTACTTAAGATTGGACAAAATTTCTTGCTGACCTGAAGGGAAGCAGGCATTCCTCCCTTGAAGCTAATATTTATTAATTAACTAATTGCAACCATAAGATATATAGCAATGAGGGTCAGAAAATCACGGATTTTCAAAGAATGATGTACTAGTAAGCTGATAATTGAACATTAATTCCATAAAATTTTCACATCAATATTTTCCTTAAAACAGCACAGAATTTTACTCGCCACAACAGTACAGCCACAATCAGTATTTCCCTGTCTGTCAATAAAATGGCCTGCTTTTAATCTCTTACCATTTAAGTGGCAGTAGGGAAGTAACTTTTTTCTTATGCTTCCAGCAGAATAGTGTTAGTGTATAAAGGTTGAGTATTGGATTATTTTAGAATTATTTTTAAGCATATAAAAAAGTCAGGATTAATCACTAATTTAATACTAATCCTAAAGCTAGTAAATAAAAAAAAAACAAACCAACAAACCCTTCCCTAATAAATTTAAAAAAAAAAAAGAAAAGAGTGAAAGAGAGAGAAAGCAAGTGAGAGAAAGGGAAACAACAATACTAACAAAGAGGAAAATTTGAAATAGAAAATGCTTGTGCAGTGACAAGGAAAAAAACCATGACCAACTGAATAAATTAACCACAACACATGGAATGATGGCAAATATTCACCATGTAATTTCAGAGTAAATATTTATAAATTTATGAAGCTATTGCTTCAAGGCAAAGAAAAAAGCAATTTGGACAGTTTTCCAAAGGAAAATAAAATTGTAAAAAAATATTGTCTTATATCAAAAATACACCTGGTAATTCATTAAAAAAATATATTGCAGAACAGTCTATTCTTAACTATATCCGGAAGTAGCTGCTGAGCATCTGTATCAATGACGTCTTTTTCAATACGTACTTTCCTTGGGGACAGCAGAGCACAGAAAAACAATGCTATGAGAGCTACAATATCTTCCCATTGCAATGCTAAGGTTTGTTTGTCTGTGTGTTTTTAATAAAACTGCAGTAATTTTTTTCCGTTTTCTATGGGATCTCATAGACAGCAGACACAATATTAGCTCATAAGTACTCTCAGTCTTCTCTAGGTTTTGAGAAAGAATTTCATAGAAGCATAAGCATAAAAAATAGATTCTTTTAAAGAGAGGCCTTTTTAGAAAGTGGTATTTGACTGAATGTAATCAATTCCATTTATTTGTATAGACTTATGTATGCCTTCACAATACAGAGCCTGGAATATTGATTCACAGATGTGAAGCAGGAGGGCTGGAGAATAGGGGCTGTAGTCAGTCCATGACAGTTCCCATCTGCCACTCCTTCCTCCTCACATTTCTCCCCTGTCCCAGTGTGGGTCCTTCAGGATAAAGCTCTTCCAGTGTGGTGTCCTCCATGTGCTGCAATTCCTTTGGAAAAAAATCACCTGCTCCAGCGTGGGGTCTTCCTTGGGCTACAGTGTGGACATTTTCCCTGTGGTCCTACACAGGTGCTGGGAAATATGTGCTCCATCATGGTCTCTACACAGGCTGTAGGGGCATCTCTGCTCTGATGCATGGAACACCTCCTCCTGCTCCTTCTGCTCTCACCTTGGGGTTCACCGGGTTGTTTTTCT
>VXBW01004652.1:2324690-2345828 GCA_013400375.1 Thinocorus orbignyianus
TTTTTAAGTTTTCCTCACACATTGCTGTGCAGTATTTTGTCTTTTCTAACATACACTTTCCCCTGTAGGACTCAACTGTGCCCTGTAATGGGTCAGTCAGGAACCATCTGCATCTGGCTGTGTCCAGCCCAGGGCAGCTCCAACCTCTCCTCATAAACACTGCCCCACAGACCCCACTGCTGGTGCCTGGGCACCCATGGTAATTTTGGATAGAGAGAATTGTAGTTAGTCTGCAGGGTGTGTGGGCTGCCGGCAGCTGTAAAGGAGGCATTTCATCTTTATCCATCATCATTCTTCAACTTGACCCCCGTGCTGGTGAAATTTGAGAGAGAATGGTGGTTTTTCCCCACCGTTTATTTAGCCTTTAGCCTCCCAATTGATAAGACCAAGAGGAACATCAAATGTTAACCACAGATCTTTCAGAAATGTCACACCAGGACAGGAGCGGCCGCTGGCAGGGCCACTGGGGAGCGCGGGGGCCGGCCTGCTGCCCCCCTGCTGCCATGTGGGTCATGGGGCGGTTGCCTCCCTGCCTGCCCCCTCTCCTGCGTGCCCCTCCACTGAGTCATCCAGTGAACCCGGCATGGCTATTTTAAGACTCCATTGAGCATGCAATGTGGCCATAAATAGAAACATGTCTGAAGACAAATAAATACAAACTAAATTGCTCATTTGAGCTCCATGAAAAAAACCTGTAGAAAATAGCTGTCCTTCTGAAGTGAAAGTCAAGGCGGGGTTTTTTTGCCATTTTTAGCTTGCTGTTCATCTGTTTCCTTTGAATTAAGGAGTATTTCTGTACTTCGAAAGCTCTGTAATCTGAATAAATTAGAATATATTTTGTCGCTTTCCAGTATCTTAACAATTTTCCTCTTCATTACTGATTTCAAATCACTTCCATTTTAACTTAAAATGGAAAGTTCTGTCCAGATGATAAAATTCAAGTTTTAAACTTCTGTAACAATTAGCCATCCTGTTTGGTTTCTGATGGCAGGAACTAATGGAGTTCATGGTTAGGGATTACACCTGCTTGTGCTGGCTTGCTTGAGGTGTCCAGCTTTGCTTTACTCCCTATCAAATGGCTGTTTCTGACACTGTGTGAGCATGGCTCTTGCTGGAGATGGCTTGGACACAGTGGTGATCAGGACAGATGAAGAATCATAGAATGGTTAGAGTTGAAAGGAACCTTAAAGATCATTGAGTTCCAACCTCCCTGCCATGGGCAGGGACACCTCCCACTAAAGCAGGTTGCTCAAAGCCCCATCCAGCCTGGTCTTGAACACTTCCAGGGGTGGGGCACCCGCAGACTCTCTAGGTAATCTGTTCCAGTGTCTCATCCCCCTCACAGTAAAGAATTTCTTCCTGATATCTGATCTAAATCTCTCCTCTTTCAGTTTAAACCATTACTCCTCATCCTATCACTCTACGCCCTGATGAATAGTCCCTCCTCGTCTCTTCTGTAGTCCCTTTAGACACTGGAAGGCTGTTATAAGGTCTCCCTGGAGCTTTCTCATCTCTGGGCTGAATAACCTCATCTCTCTCAGCCTGTCCTCATAGGAGATGTGCTCCAGCCCTCTGATCGTCTCCATGGCCCTCCACTGGACCTGTTCCAACAGGTCCATGTCCTTCCTGTGTTGAGGACCCCAGAGCTGGACACAGTTCTCCAGGTACGGTCTTCCCAAGGGGGAGCAGAGGGACAGAATCACCTCCCTTGATCTACTGGCCACAATTTCTTTGATGCAGCCCAGTACGTGGTTGGCTTTTGCAGGCTCATGTCTCGTCCACCAGCACTCCCAAGTCTTTCTCCTCAGGCCGCTCTCCTGCCATTCTCTAGCCAACCTGTATTTGTACCTGGGATTGCCATGACCCTGCTGCAGAACCTCACACTTGGCCTGGTTTGCACCGGCCCACCTCTCAAACCGGTCCAGGTTTCTCTGAATGACAACCCTTCCCTCCAGAGTGTTGACCATGTCACACAGCTTAGTGTCATTGGAAAACTTGCTGAGGGTATACTCAATATATCTGGTCTGCAGAGACCTCTTTATTTTGGGACAATGTCCGTTGGTGTGATTTAAAGATATATGTCTTTATACAATGTAAGAACACTTTCAAGTCTTTAAAAGTATGGAGAAATTAGTGGTTTATGGCAAAAACCTGTAAGTTTTTGAAGGTTTAAAAGGCTTGAATATTCATTTATAAATCTCTCACGGGTCGATTCAGTAGACATGGCAGTTTATGACAACTGAAGCCCTTCTCCTCAAAGAGCAGCAGGAGGACCATACACAAACTTAAAAGAAAGTGTTGTAAATCATAACAGACAATATCTGAGATACAACATCATAGGGAATTTGAAAGGCAATATTAAAAGTCATACAAGCAATTATTGATAGATTAGCAGAAGTTACAGCTCTAAAGTAATTCTAGTTTTGCTTTGCCCAAAGGAGCAAGTTAAATAGTTAGAAATCCATCAGAAGTATCTTTGCCTTGGCATCCCAAGCTCTCTCTTCACTCTACACCTATCGTCAACCCAAAGTTGTCCAATTACTTTTATGTGTTACCTTGATGAAGACTCCTTAGGGAAGAATGTACATTCTTCTTGTGTGCTTGCGTGAGGTCTAATATGCACTCTATATGTTTGCATGTTTACCTTTACACATGTATGTAAATATTTGTATATTATAAAATGTTTACATGTTTATATTTTATGTTTGCAGTTTTTGTCATATAGAAGATTAGGTACCCTGGCTTGGGCATCCTGCTTTCAGTCAAAACAGGTCTTTTCTTTCTGAGCATGTTAATGGCTTTTTTAAAGTTGAATGAAATATTAGATATTTCAGTAAGAAGGCTTGTTTGCAGTCTGCCCTGGAGATGATTCACTCACTCTATCTCAGGGACAGCAACATTGTCAACACCAGGTAAGGATCATACGTAATCCTTTGGGAAAACAGAATTACAAATGCATAATGAATTTGTGAATCACACAAAATCCTTGGGGAAGAGATCTGAATCTGAACAAAATGGAAAAAAGAGGGAAATGGTGTGAAATGAACTAACAATTTTATGTCCTGGTTCTCTTTGTTGAAGGTGATACCCAGGATGAAGGCTAATCTTTTCACTTAAAGTTAAGACCTGACTGAACACAGAAGCACTTGAAGAGACAGTTAAGGAGCTAATTAATATTACACCATAGGTCATCCATGGTATAACATACCAACTTCCATCTGATAGTTTTGAAAGAATTTAACAGTTAAATAGTTGGGCTGCGTAGGTATAAAGATTGGTGACAAATTTGAAGGATTAGATCAGTGACAACCTTTAATGTTTCACCAAAAATGAACAGAGTGGATCTGAACAGGAAGCCTGAAAATACAGAGTGCCAGTTATAAATCACCTTGTTAAAATCATATGGGTTTCTAATGGGCAATAATGCTTGTAATACTTAGGCTAAAGAATCAGTAAAGGATATCTAATCTATCTGGACTTCAGAAAGCATTTCAAACAACCCATTAAACAAGCAATTATGGAACTAGATAGACATAGGGTGAGAGGTAATGAGCATCCAGGATAAGAAACTGGTTAACTTCTAGAAACAAGATATACTAGAACATGACCCACAGACTCGGGTACCTTAAATAGCCTTTTTATACACACCCACAGAGGTCTTTCTCATCATACAAGAAAGAAAGAAGGGAAAGACTATATAACCAAAAAATTAAGATTAATCCACATTACAAAACCAGGCCAGTAGGTTGCAAATCATCAAAGAAACTTTCTGAGACCCAATATTGGGACCAGATGAGATACATCTGCAGGGCCTGAGTGAACTGGCAGATAAAGTAGTTAAGTCACTGTCCATCACATTTGAGAAGTCGTGGCAATCTGGTAAAGTTCCCACCAACTGGAAAAGGGAAAACATAAACTTCATTCTTTAAAAAGGAAAAAAAATACAGCATGAGGAACTTAAGATGGTCAGTCTCACCTCTGTGCCCAGCAAGATCATGGAGCAGATCCTCCTGAAAACTCTGCTAAGGCATATGGTAAATAGGGAGGTGACTGATGACAGCCAATATGACTTCATTAAAGACAAATCATCTCTGACAAATTAGTGGCCTTCTAGGACAGTGTTACAACACTGGTGGATAAGGGAAGAACAACTGACATCATCTGCTTGGACTTGTGAAAAGCTGGAAAGCGTTTGACTCTGTCCTGCCTGACATCCTTGTCTCTAAATTAGAGAGACATGGTTTTGATGGATGGACCTCTCAGTGGATAAGGAATTGACTGGATAGTTGCACTCAAAAAATGATGGTCAATGCCTCAATGTCCAAGTGGACACCAGTGACGATCAATGTTTCTCAGGGGTCAGTATTGGGACCGGTGGTGTTTAACATTTTTGTTGGCAACATGGATGTTGGGATTGAGTGCAGCCTCAACAAATTTGCTGACAACACCAAGCTGTAGGGGGTGGTTAATGTGCTGGAGGGAAAGGATGCCATCCAGAAGGACCTGGACAGACTTGAGAGACAGGTCCACGTAAACCTCATGAAATTCAATAAAGCCAAGTGCAACATCCTACATGTGGGTTGGGGCAATCACAAGCAGAAATACAGGCTGAGTAGAGAATGGCTGGAGAGCAGCCCTGAGGAGAATTGAGAATGACTTGAGAATGTTGGTTGGTGAGAAGCTCAACATGAACTGACAATGTGCACTCACAGCCAAGAAAGCCAGCTGTATCCTGAGCTGCACCAAAACCAGTAAAGCCAGCAGGTCAAGGGAGGTGATTCTACCCCTCTGTTCTGCAACCTAGGAACAGGTTGCCCAGAAAAGTTGTGAATGACCCATCCCTGGAAGTGTTCAAGACCAGGCTGGATGGGAATTTGAGCAACCTGGTCTAGTGGGAACTGTCCCTGCCCATGGCAGGGGGAGCTTGGAACTTAATGGTCTTTAAGGTCCCTTTCAATTCAAACCATTCTATGATTCTGTGGTCTAGTGGGAGGTGTCCCTGACCATGGCAGAAGGATTGGAACTAGATGATTTTTAAAGTCCCTTCCAATTCTAACCATTCTATGATTCTATGAAATTAATGTTACTAAAAGCATATTCCACTCTTTGTGCAACCACTTCCAGAGTAGTTAAGTAAATACTTGTAGAAAAAACCAAACCAAACCAAACCAAACCAAACCAAACTGAGTGGAACATTGACTTGGAAAATTGATCCATGTGAAAGATTGTGAAAAAACTTAAATAATGCCATGTCTTAACAAGGGAGTGTAACCTAGTCGCTTCAAACAAATTAATGAATAATATTACAATGGAGTTGTAAGAGTCATGGAACCCCCTTTTCTAGAGGAGAGACTAAAACACTAGAAAAGAGTTGTAAAGCTTAATAAGGTATTCTGGTTGTATTTTTCTTAGCATAATAGAAGGTGTAATTGCATGGGAAGGAACACAAGGAAGTATTTGTTTACAAATTGTGTAAATAACCTATGTAAGGAATTGCCACATGATATGTAACAGCATAACAGTATTAAAAGCATGTTTATATGGAGTCACCACAGATAAAATCACTTATAAGCAGAACAGCTCTTGTGCTTTGGGGCATAGTTAGACCAACAAACAATGAGGATAGAAAGAAAGCTGGTGTTGTGGAAATAATACTTATGTCTGCTAAGTATATCTGGGCTTCCTGCTTCACACATTCATAAGCTCCTGTGATATAATGTTGTGTGTTCTTTCACATCGTAAGCCAAAAACAGTGTGTCTGGCTAGGTTTATTGCCTGCTCTGTTCCCAAGTGAAACATTTCTTTTTGTAACTCTTTAGTTTCCTACATTTCTTTTAACAGCTCAAGTGGGCCCTGGAGATCCTACATCCTGCATCTCAGAACACCATCAGAGCTGTACAAAATTGGTCGCCCTTACAGAAAATATCTGATTTTACAGGATTCTCTTTTTTTGTTTTCAATTTTTTTTTCTTCTAGTTCAATGTGTCATTGCTTTTATTTGGCGCTATAAATCTGTCAGTCATGCAATCTTTACATTTAATGCATTTTAGCTCTCTGGGCTGTTATGGGGATTTGAGAGTTTGTGGGGGGCTCAGGACAGCATTCCGCACGCATTCTGCCTGTTTCGCAACCCTGTGCCAGCTGGATGTTATCATCCCAGCTGGCCAGGCCTGCATGTTGCAGTGAAGTTGAAGTCTGAGCACCCCCAGACGCATCTAAAACTGCCGAGCTGGGCTGCTAATGTTGAATGAATTAGGTTAGTGCCATTACAAACTGCAAATTCAAAGAAGAGAGAATCTCTGAATCCTTCCCTATTAGACTGTGTCCAGAATGGAGTCTCTTGTTTCCCTTTTCTCTTCTCCACAAGTATTGGAGATCTTGATCTGTAGACATGATCTGTAGATAGTGATGCAAAAGCTTTCTCAGTACTGGTGCTGGGCTACCCTCAGGTTGATTACTCAAGAATGGACACAAAAAGCGTATGGAGTCTGGGCAGGACATAATTAGGCGACTAAAGAAACAGTAAATCAACTGCACCAGAGCTCTTTGGTCTTCTCTTGCTCACAATTACTAAGAAGCATCTGTCTGATAATCTGACTTTTGTAAGATCTTTTGTACCAGGTGGTACAAAAGGTGCTGGTTATTTTCTGATCCCAACAAGAAGGACACAGAGTTTCAAGGAAGACATCTATTTTATTGATATAAAGAAAAGACACCCTAAGTATCAAAATCTTATACCCATTCTGAGTCTGGGAATACTGTGACTATGTAACATCTGATGGATCTCTGGTCAGGAAACAACACATGGTCTATCTCCTGTCCATGGTGAGATTTGCCAGCATGGCAGTCTTTAGAGTTCTTACTGGGTGTTCCTACAAGTAAACAACTCTATTCATCATTTCTGCTGTTGAGCAAAATAATGTTTATTTTAAAACACACTCCTTCGTTTCAAGATAAAGACAAGGACATACCAGCGGCATCATCACTGCTGATCTTATATCAAGGGACTTGTGCAGTACAGCACAGTCCTGGAGACTAAATAATACATGCAGTAAAGCCCACACCTGCACCTACTCAGGTCAGCTGCTCATCGTACAACATTCTACGGAAGACACAGTACCCAGGACTGAAACACCAAACAGTCACTTTGCCTTCTTGGAAATCCGTTATAGAATTATAGTCCTCACAGGACTTGGGCATTTATCTATTTAGGTCCCCTCATAAGAAAGAGACACTTTGATTTAAAGTCTGAAGAAGAATTACATCTTTTGGCATATTGCAGCTGGCAGTTTCCTTCCACAGTAAGACATACAGCTTTTCTGTAAATTCACAATTTTTTTTCACTTTTCTATCATTTTCAGTATGACAGCTGAAATTGTAGCAATCACCAGGTGGAATACCATGGCAGTGATACTTCTCTGCTGAGGTCCTCTGGGCAATTTTTCCAATAGTGCTGAAATGATGTACGGCATGGAAGAGTTTAATGTAAACGTGACTTTTTCCTTGCGAGTCTTAGGCCACAACCTAAGTGATGTACATAAACTTCTGTTCAGTTTCACTTAAATCAGGAGATTTGAATGCTAAGCTTTTTCCTAAATTATTTGGAACCCTTTAAAATCTTTCTAAAGCCCTAGGTCTTTGGGGTTAGTTTTCTGTTGTCTATATATGTTGATCATATATCATCTTTCTCCTCCAAAACAAGTAACATGGAAAGAGTATGATAATGCTTTTGCACCTACATATTATCTCTCCTTTTATCTGTCATTGTATTAAACTAATGACGTATATGCCCTTGATTAGGACTGTAGAATCGTAGGTTAAAAAAGGACAGAAGGGAGCTCAGGTGGCTTTTAGTTCAACCTCTTCTTCAGGGTTTTATCCAGTCAGGTCTTGAAAAGCTCCAAGGACAAAGGCAGCAAGTGCTAAGTAGAGAGGTGTGAACCCTTCCCTCAGACTGCTGGCTGTGCTCCCACAAATACAGGGCAGGAAACTGTCACTGCTGCCAGGGGCCCACCCCTGGCTAGGGCTCAACTTGCTGCCCACCAGGACCTCCTCAGCAGAGCTGCCCCTTGGGCAGGCAGGCCCCAGCCAGGACCACTGCAAGAAGAATCACCTGAAGTACTGATCTGATGAGTTGCTCTTATTGTGGAAAAGGGAGGGTAACAATTTACTGACTCACCCTAATAGCATTATCTGTGACACTGAAGCCCACAGAAGTTAATCCATCTCCCCACAATCCACCAGCCTGAGAATGCATATCTTAATAGTTGCCTCAAAGTACGTGGTGACAAATAGATTCCTGTTTCAGTCCAACCTTTTCCAAAGGATTGCAGACCAATTTATTACTGTATCCAGTGTTACTTCAATAGCTAACTTTCTTCAATAAGCCTGGTATGCTACACTGAAATACACATTTTTACTACTCACCGACAGGTAAGACATCCATGTCCTTTTATGTTACGCTCTATCACTGAAATGAATGCACAAAGAATTTTTGCTTTTTTTTTTTTCTTTCACTTGCCATGGCAACTTTTCCTGCAGTCCACCCTTCAGTCAATTTCTGGCACACAGAGTACTGCCAGTGTTACTGTTAACTATAAAGCCTTGCTTGGTGTGAATTAGTAATCTTTGGAAAAATTTTCGTTATAAGTAGCTTTGCTTTGTATCCAGTGCTATAGCTGAAGATTCTTCCAATTCAACATTTGCTAAGGATGGTCTGAATGTTGCCTCAACTAACGCATCTGCCTGTTTACCAGATCTGTTTTGACACTCTTGTTTTACTTGATGACTCTTTGTCTACTTGATTACAGCTCTCACATTTCGTTAGTAATGACTGCCCTTGCACCTAGTGTTCTTTTAACCACTGTGGATGGCATGTAGCAAAGATCACATCTTTCAGCTGAATTTCCCACTGACACTTTTTGAAGAAAATCTGTAAGCTTCTTCACAATTCTCACTTACAGTTCACAATATTTGGAAATGATTTTAAGAGTCCCTAAACTTATTGTTCCTTCAAGAGCAGACCATTTCAACTTCTAGTTATGAATTTGTTTCATTTTTTGTCCATCCAAAGAGTTAATTTGTTTTGCTTGGTAATTTATTTTACTTCATGGTGGTAAAATCTTGTTTCTTTCTCCTTATAAACAGATTGCATTATGTTTTTTCAGAGTGACCTTAAGCATTTTAATTTTTCCTGGTTTTATTTATTTTATTATTTTACTATTGCTCCATTTCTGTGCCACAGGCAAAGTTCATTTTTTCAAAAAAAAGAGGTTCTTTGTATAAACTTAAATATTTTATTAATGATTTTAGATCAGTTTTAATGCTCTCATAGTGTATACGAGAAAAAAAAGGAAGTGGAAATGTGTAACAGAAACAACCGAGCCTGATATTTTCGACCTAAATATGGGTTCTCTATGCTTTAATGGAAACCTAACCTTTTTAGAGGATCCATTGGATATGCCTGAAAATCTAGCTCAGTTCTTTTCGTTTCTTGAATTCTTTTCTTAAATAGATATGGATACCTTTATGTTCAAAATAATAAAAGCTTAGTGTTCTTCTAAATTTAAGCAATAAGAGACCACGTCTCTACCTAGTTTAGATGTTCTAACTTTGGACTGATTTCCTGAATCATGTGTATTTCTGGATTTCACTAACCCAGCTTGGCTCTGTTTTCATTTAGTTATCCTAGCATAATACAGTTTACTTTGCCTTCTTGTGTAGAATCACTAAGCCACCTATAATCCCCTGATCTTCTAAGCAGGGACTTCCCAGGTTTGACATTTTCCAAGCCCATTTGTCTAGGGCTTCCATTTCCAGTAGGCTGCACCGATTCAGTTTCCATAATCTTTGCTGTAAAGTGTTCTCCTGTCACTTGTGATCATCCTACTTTTTGTAGTCTGAAAAATAGTAAAATTCTCATTAGAAGGACTCAAAATTGCCTCTCCATTTAGCTTTTTATAAGGTGTGTGGTTTGTGGGAACTAAGTCAAGGTTTGATGATCCAGATAGAGAAACATAGGCATTCTTTTTTCAACCTTTTTGGAACAGGATCAGACTGTTCCTGATGCAGGTAATAGTAAATTAAATTGCTATAGCTTACAGTTGCTCGATCACATCTTGTGATGTGCCAAGATACAGTCAGTGCTAGAACAGCCTGCTCTCATCTCAGGCAACCAATTCTCAGTCTCTACCATTCTGTGGCTTGTTCAGCTGCATTCCTCTAAATGGCCTGGAACAAATAGTCTCACTGGAGCTTCCAGATTCATTGCACTCTTAATCACAAACTCAGCTATTTAAGGAATACTTCGTTTATACTGGGACTCTTTTTTTATCTTTTTTTTTTTTAATTTTTAACAAGTTTCTCATGGATTGTGACTGCCGTGGTCCTCAGCTACAAGCCAGCCCCACACTAGCTGTCACTCACACTGCAATATTTGGCTCAGTACAATCCTTCTCTTCTTAAAGGAGCTGCTCCCAGTCCTCATGCGGTGTTGCACGTATCACTATTAAAAGAGAAATTGGTATATTGATTGTCTTACTAAAAATTAAGACAAGAAGTTCTTTGCAAAGACCTTGTGGGATTGGTATACTGTGACATGCTGACATCTTTTGTCAGTAGGAGGTATGTTTGTGGGGGTTTTAAGAACAATTACCTACGTAGAGTGTTAATTTCAGTTTTTGTGTGTCAAACAGAAGTATTCTCAATTTAAACTAGTGCTGATAAAGGAACAGCTGCATCTGTATATGGGCATTTAATCATGTAACAAACACAACATGAAATTTCACTTTGGTGAAGTCGAGGGCAGAACCATATATTTGTTTTACAAATACCAGAGCTTCAATAAAATAAAACCCTCATAATGCAAGACGAAGAAGCATATTCTTGCATTTACTAAGACAGAAATAATATAAGGATATCTTTTCAGCACATAAGTTATAGTGAGTTTGTTATTTAACAAAATTTCCTCCATATCATGTGTTCATAACAGAGAAAAACTAATACTTTTGCTGACAAACCTCCTCTAGCAGAGAGCTGATCTATCATTCATGAAGAGTTTCCAACTTTCTGAACACAGAGGCTGAGTCACTTGTAGCTCTATAGGGGTCCAATAAGCCCAAGAGTGGGCAAACAAAATATCTGCTAAGAATCAGCTATACCCTGTGTTACATCCTTACTGGAAGTGTGGGACGTAATTGCTGCCAACTCACAACTACAAGATACCTTTAAAAACTGTACCACCATCACTAGAAGTTTGGGAGACAAATATTGATTTATTCTCTGTACAAAACAATGGTGTTTGATGTCCATCTGTCTGTGAACAGTTTGATCAGGGCTATTTTGGGAATACAGTTGATAGCAATCTGTGAAGTGCCTGCACATCTCCTCATCCAAACATTGGCTTTTCTCCAGAGACATTACAGGCTGGGAAGGATACAGAGGAACAAAAGATCCCCCAACAGTCCCAAAGGAAAAAAACATCACAGGCACTCAAAATCCTCTGAGATTGCCTTACTTGCTATTTGTTCCAGACAGATAGTATATGGAGGATGGGAAAACACCTGGAACAGTCTTGGATGTCACTGAGGTTTTTTCTTTCTCAAATATTCCTGCCCTCTTTCATCATTCCTGTTTATGTACTGCAACTGTGATTTGCACTTCTGTTATCCTCCAAATTATAACTAAAACTGAACAGTTATTTGGTAAAATTATTCCAGTTCTTCTCTTAATGATATGCCCATCTTTTCCTTCTCTGTTCTTTTTTTTAACCTACTTCTAACTCTAATCTATCTGACCTAATGATTTGAGTCTAGTTCCTGCAATCTTCTCTTCACATCTACTATTTCTTTCCTCCAGCTAGTCATCCTTACTACAAATGTACAAATGTTCTAGGCACAATCTCATCCTCCCTGTATCATTCAGTAGTGACATTGAGCTGGCTCTTGCTACTTGATATAAATATTTTTGAGGCTGAACTGAGAGGGAAGGAACTTAGGGAAAGGTCTCAGAAGTACAATGAAATAATTTTTTGTTTGTTTCTTCTGTTCCCCTTCAGAAATACAATGGAAAGAGTCAAAAGGTGGAAATGCATTTCCTGGGGTTGGGGTCAGCAGTATGCTATAAACGATATGCATGGGGTACACAGAACATTTTTGTATTTTGATATTGACAGTGACTACCCATAAAAATGAAGAGGGAAACAAGACAGATATTATTACCATCATCTGTAGGTTTACCAAGGGGCAAAAAATCCCAACAATTTAAGCATATGAAAGCTGTAAAAAAGTATCCACAATAGATGCAATTTAGGGAGATACACATAGAGAAGAAAGTACTCTCAGTCTAAATGCAAGGCTGAAAGCAATGTGCTAGTTCCACAAAAAGCAGCATAGGCTCTTCTCAAACCAGAAGCAGAGCTGGACTGTTGCAAAGCCAGGAAAAAAGCCCCTTTCCCTGAACAACACCAAGTACCTAGATCCCAGGGCTTGTGTCCTGTTTAACACCAGTTCAGAAAAAGAAGGTGCACAGCCACTAAATTTCTCTTCTTATTTGCTAGCAGGCTAAAACCAGTATACATTATAGCCCTTGTAGACCTCATTAAACCACAGAGATTTTAGGTAGCTACCTGTATTTAAAATTCGTCAGGCAACGATCCTGAAATTATTTTCCCATGGGTGCCAAGGATGGGGACTGTGGCTGTTAACTGCAGGACTGGTAGCTGGCTTCCTTGGAGACCTACCATGCATGATGGCCTCTACCTTGTAAATACCTGAATTTCCTAGTAGATATGTTCCTTAACCAAATACCTGCAAATACTTTTGCAGTATATTTATTATTATTTTTTTGAGCAGATGTTTTTAATTTTTGTTCTTATTTTACCGAAACATTTTGTATTTTTCTGATGACAGAAATGTGAAAACTTCACATGGACGAATATGACAGTATATTCTGTCTTGATGAATTTGAAAAAAAAAAAACTAGGAATTTCCAGATTTTAGAGTGAACTTTAATGTGACAGAGTAATCACAGTAAGAAGATGGCTGGGGCTTTCTAACTCCAGGTGCTGCAATGAAAAGATACTTAGTCATAGCAAGAGGTCAGGTCCCAGCTATAGTGCTAATTAAATTAAAAAGACACTTTTATGACTGGAATATATCTGAGAACATTGCTTCACTGTACTGAATAAGAACAGAAATTCCTTAGTTGCGACAGTACATCATGGTGTGGTAGAGCAATCCAGTTGAAAGGGTACAGAAAGGAGTTAAGAAGAAACAGGTTCCCTTTCTAAGTATATACCTTAAGCTACTTGTGTGGTCTTGAGCAAATTTGCTAGCTCTTATTGGTATAATAGAATGATGTATAAGAAAACTATATATAAAGAGGGGACGTGATCTGGTGCTTGCCAGTGAGGTGGTGGCCCCACCTACACACTGTTTTGTGTATAGTATTTGTATAAAATGATGAGAGAACAGAGGGAAATAAAAGGCACTACATCTGTTTAGTTAACCAAAAGGGAGATCGCAATGGGGTTTTTATTTTGGAGTTTTGTTTTGGTATTTTGCCACATTCCAACTGAGGGAGCCAGAGATTTCAGTGTGGTGGGACAGCAAATTCTTAAATTAGCTCTGCCACCCAAAAAGTATAACTATTTCATTAGTCAGCAACATGTTTTTCTCCTTAGTTTCTCATTGTCAGATATTAACAGTTATGTCTTCTGACAGACGAGCTGTGAAGTGATGCCTACGGTCTGCCAGACAGACCACAGAAACGTTTCAGCTCTTGCAGAAGCCTAGGAACAGCTGAAACGATTCCCTTCCATATTTTGCCTGTATCATGAGGCTACGAGATAGCTTGAATTCCTAGAGTAGAAATACATAATTTTCCTTTAAACAACAGATGCTAAGTAAATATCAAAATATTCACATCTGTATAAATAATTTTCTTGGTAAACAGAGATGTTACTTTATGTTTAGAAGTCTTGCATGAGAAAAGGAAAAGTTATTTTCTAGCAAAAAATGCAAAAGTTGTGGGTTTTCCCCCATGAAACAATCACTAAGTGTTATAAGCTTTTTATGAGGGCATTGACTTTTCTAAGGATAAACATCCTCTTGTTACTTTTTACTGCACATTTTAAATGGAAAAAGTCCCGTGGAAAAAAAATAGAAATCTGTATTGAAGTTAAAGGTATTCTACTATAAACTACAAATATTTTATTGAATATACTTGTCAAAGTCTGTGAAGAACAGAACTCACCTCTCATCATCCTTCAACTCCTACAGTAACCCAGGGGTATTCCCAACCTCAGAGCAGCTGTCTACCCCTCCGATGGAATCCTCAGAATGCTGTTTAGTGCAGGTTTTCTCCAGAGCAAACTCTTTAAAAGATGTTTACCTGTCCCTGTGTGGTAACTCCCACAGGCCAAATAATTTGCCACCCTACAGCTGGGCTTAAGCACAACATGTTTTTTTGTGGCATTGTTCTGTTTGAAAGACAACGGTACCAGTGATATTATCCAAATTAATTTGGATCTACCCAAATTATGGGACAAAAAAATATAAGAAAGGGGCATTTGCAAGATTCCAGAATAAAAAAACAATGAAAGAGAAACCATAACTTCAAACAGTCAGACTGACCTGTCAATGAGAGCTGGAGAGGGACTTTGTTAGGAAGTGTAGTTAGTGATAGGACAAGGGGTAATGGTTTTAAATCAAAAGAGGGGAGATTTAAATTAGATATTAGGAAGCAATTCTTTCCTGTGAGGGTGGTGAGACACTGGAATAGGTTGCCCAGAGAAGTTGCGGATACCCCATCCCTGGAAGTGTTTAAGGCCAGGCTGGATGGGGCTTTGAGCAACCTGGTCCTAGAGGGAGATGTCCCTGCCTATAGGAGGGGGGTTGGAACTCCATGATCTTTAAAGTCCCTTCCAACTCTAACCATTCTGTTATTCTATGATCCTATGAGAATTAACTTGGTCTTCCATATTTCTATGTCTTCTGTATTGTTGTGGGAGCATATTATTTAAGTCAGCAAATTGAGTTACAGCGAACCACCAACTACTAATTTGGTACTTGCTGTATGGAGCAGTTAGGGACATACAGATTATCACATGCTGTTAACCGGTACTGAAATAGAAGTTGTCTTCTATCACCTTCTGAGCGAGGGACAGGGCTGACAGAGAAGAAAGAAGATTTACACTGTTGAGGCACAAGACTGTGTATACAGCGCAGTGCAGTACGGAGTGGTCTGAGGGCTGCAGAACTGCCAATATGCAGAATACACGGGAGAGTGTGGGTGCCAGTAGAGATTGGATCAAGATGAAATGATGGCATGTAACTCTTGACTGTTTAACATTACACGATCACTATATAATAGCCGGCTGAGAATAAAGCTAAAATGGTTAGACTAATACAGTATAGCTCTATGGCTGCACTGCCGTGGATTGCTATGGAAATGTCAGTGAGTGATGATTCAAAAGGGACAAAGTGACTGTCTCTTGTGTTGCAGTTCATAGCATAGTTGAGCATGTTCAGATTTACTGTTATTTGCATGCTGTGCAAGGTTAACCTGTGCAGTTTTTGTCGTACTCATCTTGCATGAATTATAGAAAATCACGTTGAGCATCTTTGAGGGTACAGTATGCAGATCTCCAGAAAAAAAAATGTGTGTAGCAGACAGAAAACTTTTCACTCTGCCTACAAGTTCTTAACATTTATTCCTTATAACTTCTATCCCAGTGAAAATTATGGCAACTCAGTAGTGTATAATGACTAACAGAATGAAGTCCTGTGAGTTTCCAAATACTTCAAATATCAGGAGTGGGCTTCTCCGTAGCTAGGGCATACAGCAGAGCTTTGGATATCATGGTAATTCAATGCAGCATTCACATCAACATTTGAGAGAAAACTTCTACCCCGCCACCAACTAGACTTCATTACTAGGTTATGATCTGATACAAATGCAGACATAATCTGTATTTGACCAAAGGTGGAATTCACAATGCGCAGGGTTTAGACTTGGCGTTAAGCACAAAACAACACAGAATAACATAATTCTCTGTGTCCAGTACTAATACATTTTTTCCCCACTGTGGTTTCAATTTAAAAACTGCAAGGTT
The DNA here is from genome assembly GCA_013400375.1 of Thinocorus orbignyianus. Lineage (NCBI taxonomy): Eukaryota > Metazoa > Chordata > Aves > Ciconiiformes > Thinocoridae > Thinocorus > Thinocorus orbignyianus. The sequence continues at coordinate 2,340,805 of VXBW01004652.1, forward strand.
TTTTAGGTTACAAAATGCTCTTCAGGCTCACTTCTGTCTTCTGAGCATCAGTTTTGATACCCGTTATTCTTTAGGCCAGGCTGTAGGTCTGCTCATTGCTCTCCCCTGTGATCTCTCTTGCTGAGACAACTCCTACCTTTGCTGAGGACAGTTAGTTCCTGAGATGACTTCTACTCCTCCCTTTTAACTCTCCCTACTCCACCTCACCATCTGAAGCAGCTTTCTCTTGAGGGACCCCTGTCACTGTCAGGGGAGAAATTGTCTGCCTCCTTGCAGGCAGTTCCCAGAGCAACCCTGTGTGCAACAGGCAAAGTAAAATAATCACCCAGCCTCTCTACAGCCTGACCTACTCTTTTTGAAGGAACATAATGTACAGTAACTGTGAATAAACCCATTAAACGGTTGCACAATCCATGACAAATATAAAAATTTGGGGTTTTTTGATCTTTATGTCTCAGAAACTTAAGATACACATTCATCCTTGCAGTACGGACATTGCTGAATCTTTCACAGACATATTGCCACTGTGTTTTTAAGAAGTGATCCATTCCCATGTAACTTTGATGAAAGTCGTATCACATCCTCAGTCCTTTGCTCTTTTGTGTATCATTGTGACTGCTTTTCCAGGAAATTCAAGCTGGGTAATACTCACAAAAACTTTGTATCAGGCATCTTCCTTGTGGGGTCTTAAGGTCTTCATAAGCAATCATAAACGTCAGACTTATCTGTGAGAATAGCCTTGTTAGAGGCAAACAAAGTGGGGTTTTTGAAATAACTAAGGATTCTGACTTCTACTGAGTTAGAGAAACCTGTCCTATGTTACAAGAAAAAGAGCTTTTGTTGTATAGTGCTCTTCCGGTTTTGCTTTTTTTCTTTTTCATTCTCCTTGATCCCATTCCCACTTTACCTTTCTTTGGGGTCAGTCTTTTTTCAGTGGTGCCCAATGACAGGGCAAAACGTAATGGGCAAAAACTTGATCATAAGAAGTTACATCTAAACATGAGGAGGAACTTCTTTACTTTGAGGGTGGCAGGGACAGGCTGCCCAGAGAGGTGGTGGAGTCTCTGTCTCTGGAGATATTCAAAACCCACCTGGACATATTCTTGTGCAATCTTCTCTAGGAGGACCTGGGAAGAGGGGTTTGACTAGATGATCTCCTGAGGTCTCTTCCAACACCATATCATTCTGTCATTCTGTGATGCAGTGGTCTTTCAGGTTCCACTTCCTGATTGAAAGAGTAGAAAGGCAAAGACAAAAAAGAAATAGAAAATGCAGACACTAGTCATCTTACAAGTATCCTAAAACAACCTGTTAAAACCATATTGTGAACACTGTGTACATGTATATATGGTCCCAGTCAGCCAGTATTACCATCACAACTGTGGAAAGGTTGGCATTGTCTTAATCAGAAAATAGTTAAGGAATTATACATGCTTGTAAGCACACATATATATGTAGCTCTTAGGGACGTGGTTTAGTGGTGGACTTGCTAGTGTGAGTTTTATGGTTGGACTTGATGATCTTATTTGATGACAATGAAACCTCACCTATATGCATTTTCTTAAGATTAGGGACGCTGAATTTCCATGTACAGTGTGTCAGGATATCCACAGCATCCCACTACTTTCACATTTTGCCATCCTAGAAGTGTCTTAACTCCTTTGGGCATTCAAAATGCCGTTTTGTGCCTAAAAAAAATGACAGCATGGACCATCATGCTTAATGGAATAAAAGTGGTAAAAACACTGTACCTATATGCAGAACGTAGAAAGTTACAGTTTTCTGAGGCTTAGAAATCTCCTTGTACATAACTCAATCAAGAATCTAACCTTCAGACAGATGGTACTCCAGACCTTATTCTTTTTTCCTGGTGTGTATCAAAATGACACACCTCTGCAAGCCCCCTGGGGATGCAGAACAGGTCCAGAGTGGAAGTGCTGGGAGTCACAGGATATCCTCTTGATAGTAATAACTTTACTACAACACTCAGTGTTCTTCCAGCTTGTACACTGGTGTTGTAAAATGTTTGTCCAGACAAAGTGTTTTTAGAGCAAATTGCTAATGAGAAATAATGAAATGCTGAAATTTCTTCCTTCCTTCTGCAATTTCTTCTTTAAGACACCAAACTTCCAACATTAACTTATTCCCTTCAGAGTCACAGGAAAAACTCTGGCTTACTAACTTCCTGTCTAATGGATTTTCTGCACAAATTGGGCTTATAGGAGTTTATTTTTCCCTTGAGAGAAGATAGCTCTTTTTTTATTGTTCTTTATCTATTATTTACACAGCAAAAATTTTTTTTTTCTGTCTTGTTGAAAACGTGCAGTTATTCCTGACAGCAGTAAACAGGGTTTTCTTAGTGCAATAAATCTCCAGTTACTGTATCTTTTCTAAATTAATATAATACAGAAATACATGTTGAATGTACAGCAAGTCCAATTTTGACTGGCACAATTAATTTAGGAGTTGAGACACTGCATTCCAAATTAGAGAATATTTTTATGGGTGTGACCAAGATTTGGAGATAGCCATGCATATTTTCTCTGATTCAAAAGATCTGTTTCTCCATGACCATCCTTTCTATACTTTTTCAACATTAGTGTTGGCTTTAAAATGCAGTTAATTTATAATATTTGTTAACAGCAGCTAAAATTATATACACTAAATAATACATTTCAGTTTAGCTAAAAGGAAATTAAATATTACTGCATTTCAGTATTAAAGGATGAGTGTTTTTACTGACACAGAAAATCCATAACATTAGGAATCAGTAGATTTTTTTAGACATTACTGTTCTAAATGCAAGTGCCATTAGGCCCATGGAATCTTCTCTGCTGACATTTAGCTGTTAGCAAGGGTGACCTCAGTGTCTGACTAATGCGAATGCCATGATTAATGAAGGCATTCAGTCATGTGCCCAAGGAGATGACATCCTTCAGGTGAGGCTGTGTTGCAAGAAATGACTAGACACAGAAACCTGTCAATCTGATGGTTAACCGAACACAGAATCTACCAGTCCAGAGAGAGAGATTTAAAGGTAGCAACTTTCTCTAAAGGAAGCCCAGACTTCCTTTAGAGAATGTGAATGAGGTTAAGAATGCTGTAAGCAATTTAAATGTGAACACAGTAAGGTATCAAGCTTTGTTGATTACACAATAAACAAGAGGTAGATCGACTGGGAAAAATTCTAGTCCCAATGAAACTGAATAAAAAATTCCATCGGACTTCGAAGGACCCCAAAGTTTACCTCCAATACTTGAAAAACAGGAATTAATTCCTCCTGTCAGTATATTTAATATCAATAGCTTACTTGACTAGACAGATACAGAAACATTCCATAACTGTCTAAATGTCATACTGTCTACTCTTAAGTTATGCACGAATGTAGTATGCAGATCCAAGAATATACATGTCCAGTACAGTCTTTTTGAGTGTAGGTTAAGTATTCTGAGCAAACTATACAAAAACACTCAAGAAATTATTACTGTATTTGCTGGTCCAGATTCCAGGATGGAATGCATGTGTATTTGTGTTAAGGATATACAAAGTCAAAAGTCTTTCTAAGATTACTGACTACTCAGCGAAAATATACTGGTTTCTGTAGCTGGTAACAAAACTCATCCTTTGGTACAAGGCAAAGTGTAAGTGTGAAAGTCATTTGAAGGAGAATGAAGCCATTGGTTCCCAGGGACAGGACGAGGGGCAATGGGCACAAGCTGGAACACAGGAAGTTTCACTCAAATATGAGGAAAAACATCTTTATGGTGAGGGTGCCAGAGCCCTGGAACAGGCTGCCCAGGGAGGTTGTGGAGTCCCCTTCACTGGAGACCTTTAAGACCCACCTGGATGCTGGCCTGAGTAATGTGCTCTAGGTAATCCTGTTTTGGAAGGGGAGTTGGACTAGATGATCTCTAGAGGTCTCTTCCAACTCTGACAATTCCATGATTCTGTGATTTAAAGCTCATCTGTAATAACTGGTCACCACTTCTGTGTACGAAAAAGTCTTCTACCATCCCCTTTAGCACTTGTACTTATTAGGTGAAACCATAGCAGCACACATCCCTAATAATACATCATGTTCTTTACTGCCTGCCCATAGAAGCTGACATTGTAATTTTTATGTTGTACAGAAAGTGCCTTATAGGATATGTTGCTTCACTTTTTCTAATATTTTCCTATATTTTTAAGAAATTAAATCTTAAAAACACAATAGAAGGACTTGTTTTTTATTGCTTCTCAAAGCTACAAATCAGCAGATTTTATAGGCCCTTATTATTTTAAAATTCCAGTGCTTTTTATAATTTCTTAGAAAGTTTCCAAGAAAGAGTTTTTCAGAGAAACAGATATTCAGTGATCTGGTACATCAGGTTAGTTCTTTAAAGTGACAGGGTCAGGCATCAAAGAAAGAAAGAACAGAATACAGCGTCAGAACAGTGCCAGAAAACTACGTACTGAGAACATCCTAATGAACATGATGATCGTGAATGCAGTTTTCAGAAGGGTAATACACGTTGCCAGTACCGTAGATGTATTACTTCCCCCATTTATTAATCACACAATCTACAGACAAACATTTGACATCCCTTCATACTTTTGGTATTTTTTGGTATGTTTACAGATCAACCAGCAGGAGAGTTCTATCAGTCTCATGAAGACACAACAAAAGAAATGACTGTGTTCAGAAATGTCATCAGACAGCAACACACCTCCATCACAGATGGCTAGGATGAAGAATATGTGGCCGTCCTTGCTAGAAGGACGCTTTACTGGGGTGAAATTAGGTAATACAGGTAAGATCAAATTACACTGTCAAATAAAACTCACACAATTCTTTCTAGTAACAATCCCCAATACTCAAAAACATAGTACAATGAAAGGTAAATTCAGTATGGCTTCTGGAGAGGTTTTCTTGTCTTTCCTATCCACTGTCATGTGGGTCTGATTCTCTTCTGTAGATATTTTTATAAAGCCTCATTTTATTATATAAAGCTGGTTTCAATTAAAAAAAAAAAAAAAAAAAACAA